>CM075852.1:100462440-100902440 GCA_037975125.1 Latrodectus hesperus | reverse complement strand
ATTAAACTGTATGTGTTAATACAATCGTTATTCTGGTTGTCCACCAAACTATTTTTTGCTGTTTAGAATGATTGAAATAGAATGAATCTTTTATCTAAATTCTAGCTTCTGTTTTCCCTGAAACCAAAAATTATGTTTCATTTTAATTACAGGGTTTGTAATTATTTTAAGCCACAATTTCAGCTGATTACAAGTGCCTGTGAAACTGATTATGGTTCAAAGAAATCAATTTAAATTAAAGCGATGCAATATTCCGATATAGAACTTTTCCTTTTTAAGAACAGAAATGTATGATTCCATGTATGATCTATGCATAAAAGCTATGGGTGAAGAAAAATGTTTTTCACTCTACATTTCTGTTTCTACATTTTCACAATGTAATAAAAAATAATAGTTATAACTTTTATTATTTAGCAAGATTCTGTTAAAAATTTGTTTTTCACCATTACAGCTACATGTTTACATGTTTTGCATATACATATATGCATTGAAATGCATATGGATAAAATCTTAATTTCATTTTTTAATAACTTCATTAGTGAACTGAACTTTCAAGAGCTTAACTTCTCATTCGATTCGTTTATAGCTGATCTATAATTGTTATCTTATTTGTGTTGCGAAGCATGTTTTGAATAAAGTTTTATAAATTTTAAAGTCATTATTTTTCTAGATTTTCCCTAAAATATATATATACATTTTCCATTGGAAATAAATATCTATTAATTTTATTATAAATTAAGATCAACGGCATAATTAGTAATAAAACTTAGTTTATTTTTTATAAAATATTTAGCAATATATCATAATATGATAAATTTCTATTAACATTCTAAAATAAGATAACTTATAAAAGTTGTGTGTTTAATTTTTTGCATGATTATTTATTTATAAATCATAATTTCATGTAACATACAATGATTAATGATTAACGATACAATGATTAATTCATCAGCATTATTCATTAATAAGGTAATATAAATTTCTATTAAAACATTTTTGTATTAGTATATTAAGTAAAAAGTTTAAATGAATGCTTATTCCATTTTATTTGTCTTTTGTATTTTTCGATACATTTATTCAAATTTGAACAGAATTTAGACTTATGTACAACTTCATGGCTATTTAACAAAGTATTTCATTCAAAATTAGGCTGTTCAAAATGTTGAAAGAAGTTTACAACAAAAGATAATGGATGATATTGATAAAAGAAAAGATATTGAATACAATTTCTATGGATCTTTTCTTTGTGAAAATCCATCTGTAGCTATCAGTAACTTTGGACCTCACCGTATAGTGTCTGATCGATGGAAAGGGATGAGCAAAGAACAGTTGGAAGAAATTTACAAAGAGCAACATCAGCAAATATCTGAGAATAAAGTAATTTATTTTGTTTTTATTACCTTTATCCTTGAAATTTTTATCGTGCATTTATATGTAAAAACTATAAATGATTTTAAAATGATATCTTAAAATTTTAGGGTTAATAAATTCAATCGGTTTAGTTATTGTTAAAGTTATTTTTATTTTTCATATTCTGTAATGTAAAAATAAATATAACTTATTAAATACGTTTAAAAAATATTTACCCATTTTTAAATAATTGAAAATAATTTAATTATTTGATAACGAAAATCAGCTTTTACAGTTTTGAAAAACTTTATTTTGTAATATTGAATCACATGTTGAAGTATTTTGTGCACTGAAAAAGGTGTTTCTGAATATAAGCTAAATTATATAGATACTGGTTCGCTATTAATCATGTATGTGTTTATTTTATTTTCTTATAAAAAAGTTTATCAAAATCTGTAAAACATATATGTAATTAATGCAGAGATAAGCTTATAAATTTATTGTGGCTATAATTAATTAAAATATTCTAAAAAATTTCAAATGTTTAGAAATAAAACAAGATTTTTGTAGAAGCTATTTGTTACTAGATTAGAAATAAAAGGAACAGACTGATAGGATTTTATATGAGAATAAAAACAAATAAATTGAAACGATATGAAAAACAAACAAAAATTGAAAAAAAATTTTGGAGAAATAAATTGATAACTCTTTAATATTTACCTTCAATTAATTAATAGTTGTTTTAAAATGTACTGGAAGTAATTAAGAAATTGAAAGTTCAATTATTAAATTATTGGAGTCTCTCTTGCTAATAAAATTTGTACTTTGTTACTACTTGTTCATCATATTTTTAGTTTAATGAAATTTTTGTAATGCCGGAGACATTCGTTTTTATGAACTCATAGGGACTGGTAAGTAGTTTTAATAATAGAAAATTCGTAAAATAGAAAAATAGTTCATTAGATAGTAAAAATGTGATTTTCTTTTTTACCAAACTACTTTTTTATAAAAAGTATTATTAGAAAAAATTATTTAGAATGTACCATGTAAAATAAGATTCTTACTTAAAACAATATTTAATTTTATTTTATTGGTGCAAAACCAAGAAACGTTATCATTTATCTTTTTCCTTGTGTTTAATAGCTACATTTTTAAAATCCACTTTACCAGTTTTTCAATGAATAAAAGCATTTTGTTGTTTTTTCACTCAAAAAAGTAATTTAGTCCTGTTATCGATTCAGCTGCTTATTTTGTAGACGATCTTTGCAATGAATTATTTTTTATTTGATATCTGAAAGCCCTTTATCATTCTCATTCATTATATTCTCAATAATTTCGATCATTCAATATTTCTTCTGTATATGTCACATGTTTAATTATACTCAAAAAATCCTTGAAAGAAATCAGGCAATAACAAGGGTCCTTGTTGGAGTTCATGCATGATTGACCCATTTTCGCTCAACTCATAAGGTAAATAGCTTGGTTTTCTTTAGCTACTGTGGTTTCTTTAAAAAACCCTGCATGGTGAAATGTTCTCGATATTTTCTTTCCTTCAACATCTTCTAAGCATTAATTGACAAAAGTATTGCCCCTAGAAAGTCAATTTCATAAAGTTGCTTGAACTCCAAGCCGATAATCAGTGTTTAAAAAGTATCCTACGATATTTATTCTTTAAGCAATTGCTTATGCCCTGATTCTGATTAAAATAAGCGAAAAGAAAACTATTTGTCATAAACAAAAGTTCTCAAAAAAGATTTTTTAAAATTTTAGTTTGTAAAGGGGAGTTAAAATTATCATTATATCTATGGTATCAATTTAGGGACTAGCTACTAGTTCATAAAAACTTAAGTGCTCGTAAATTGGAGGTTCGTAAAAGCGATCATCTATTACACATTTAAATAACATTTTGTAATAATTAACTTTACGCTGCTGTGCATAAAAATTGCCAAAAATTAGTTGAAAAAATAATAAAATGATACTTATATTGTATGTACACAATATATAATGAAATTAAATTGTACTTTAATTCAAAAGAGGCTTTATTTTGTAATGTGTTCTGAATTCCACAGAGCATCAATGATCCTAGTTCTGTTGTCTCATGCATTAATAATCCTAGTTCTGTTGTCTCATGCATCAATGATCCTTTTTCTGTTGTCCCATGCATCAATGATCCTAGTTCTGTTGTCTCATGCATCAATGATCCTAGTTCTGTTGTCTCATGCATCAATGATCCTAGTTCTGTTGTCTCATGCATCAATGATCCTAAAGTGGTGAGATTTTGGCTGGGATTTAGTACAAATTTTTTGAGTCTTGTCTGGTGGCAAAAACTGGTGTATTTTAAACTGACATAAAGCTGAACTAAGAATGAATATGTATGGTATTTTATTCTTTGTTGCTTCTGCTGTTTGCCAAATTTCATAAATAATAGTAGTGATGTACCAGTCTTTTGCAACCCATATTCAAATACCCCATATGAGTGGCATATGTGAAAAACATGTTAGTTAGGATATCAATAGAATATCTTGTATACCTAGAAAAAATAAAATGATATGTTGAAAAAATTGATATAGTTCACACTCATGTCTTCACGTAAACAATGATTGGAATATAGACCCATTTGTAACTTATACCTTCATGACAGATAGTAGGTTTGAATGATGATGGCAAATGCAAATAACTCGTTTTTTCTATAAGCGCTTTCATAAACTTGTTGATATTTATGTTCAATACTTAATTAGAACCTGGACTTGTTTGAAAATATAGTGTCCTTTATCTATTCAGTATTGCCATTTACTGGAAAAATTAACTTGTTGTTTCATCAGAAAAAGTTACTACCTATCTTTGGAGCAGCAGAAAGCACAATGTGTCTGTGCAAACATTTATCTTTTTGCTCATGAGACAATTTCCTGACCCTTACGTTACATGCCTATACAGGTCATGAGATTGAAAAGTAACATGTCTGTTGGATGCATCATGCATCAATGATCCTAGGGTGGTGAGATTTTGGCCAGGATTTAGTAAAGATTTTTTGAATCCATTAATTTTTTATTTGCTTGGTATTTGTTAATCCTGATAAATAAAAGAAGCAAATTCCTCGAGCTATTAAACATTGATGTGATACTCTATAATAATTCTGTTAATTGAATTCCAAAATGTGTCAGTATAAGTTTATTTTCAATCTATATGGCATAATACAAATTTTGTTCAAATAATCAATAAAAAAATATGATATTCAAACATGAAACCTGAAGTACATTTTTTTCTTTTTCTATACAATATAAATCTTGTTAATCATATGTTGGTATGTGCTGGACTACCAAAGATTTGCCTATTTTAATATATCTTATAATTTGTGCAAAATTTTATTTTTATTTAATTTTTTTTTGCATGCTTCCTTTATGATATAATAATTGCAATGTCTAGCAGTGTAAAACCAAGTGTTCATATGCTCTACATTTTACAGATTTATTTTCTTTAAAATGTATACAATTTCTTTCTTCTAAATTAAAATTTTCTTATTTTATCAAAATTCTTTTTTAGAGGAGAAAAGAGCAAGAACAATATGAAAAAACTCTTTGGGATCAACAAATTCTTAATCAATTAAATGCTGGTGACGAAGAAGAAAGAAATCAGAAGCTTCAGTCTAACAAGAATTTAGAATTAATAAATCAAAAACTTTCTGAAGAACAAAGATTACATCAAGATTATATGAATAATTTTGTTTTCAAAAATGCAATCTCTAGCGATTTTTATTCTCAATTCAATACTTCTTCACGTTAAACAAATTAAAAAAAAAAAATCAATAACAAAATGTACTATAAATGTAATTTATTTATGCATTTCTTTTATTATAAATTATGGATTAGTTTAAATTATATATAATATATTTATAAATCAAAATTTTCGTTTCCTTAATTATGATTATAATATTATGACTGAATTCATCTTCAATTTTTAATATTATTTGAATACTATTCTTGATAATATTATAATATCCAATATTACTTGAATTATAAATTTAGTAGACTAGTCATTAACTTTACCTCTCCTCAAATATAATAGATAGAATTTATTTATAAATTTAAAAGATTTATTAAAAAGTATTCTTTTTGATAAACTTTTTCAAATTTTAATATTTGAATATATTATTTTACTTCAGTTCTAAAAGAGGTCAACGGCTCACCGCTGAACATTTCATCCCCATCATTTGGACCAATGACTTACAATAATTGTATTTTTAATGATGAAAAACTGAAGAGGTAATGATATTCCACAGAAGTTCTAATAACTATAAATTATTTTATAATTATCAAAACTTCTGAAGAACATTTAAGAAATAAAACTATTATCTATAAAAATTAATTTAATTAAAATTTAGAATTTCTAGATATTTTTATTAATATTAAATTAAAACCTAATTTTACTGACACCTACGATGAAATTACTGAATTTAATTTTAAAATTAATATATTAATATTTAAAAAATCCAACATTTCTTTAAATTTCATAAAAATTTAATTTAATAAATTGATTAAAATTTCTAACGTTTTTAATAATCTAAGTAACATAAAAATTTAATTAAATATTATGTTACTGTTTTAAATAAAACATTCCATTATACTATTTCATTAAACAATATTTAGCATGTGTAGCAATGCTTATAAAAATGAAGTAAAGGAAGAGCAATTCAAGCTCTCTTCCTTTACTTCATTTTGTGGTTTTATAAATAAATAATATATTATGTAACTATTTTTTTGTCTGCTACATAGCAAAGACTCACCTTTGCAGCTAACAGCCTTCATTATATATTTATTTTAAATAAAATATATTTTATTTGTATTCTCAAGTTATTTAATTTAATTATTGTTGATTGATGTTGTATTGATGTTCTATTTATCATATTTTATATATTTATTTTGTAGTTTATATTTTGATAATTTTTTTCTCATTTATGTGTGGTTGATTTGTGAAAATTTAAATTAGTAAGGTGTTGGGCCACCTTTGGCTTGAACGACAGCTTACATTCAATGTGGGATTGAGAAAGTATTTCAACAAAGTTCATTGAAATTTGTGCCCATTCCTCGTGCAAGGCCGTCTCGAGTTCAAACAGTGTGCGTTGAAGAGGAAGCCGAACTTGGACTTTGTTCTCTAAAAAACCCTACAATGACTCTCCTGGAAAGAGAATCAGAAGATCACGTGCGATAGAATGGTTCGACAATTTTCGTATGTGATTTCTCTCTCAAGACAACGGAAAACCCCAATCCATATTAAGATATTATACCCGACACCATCACAGAATATCCTCCGTTTTTTATAGTTGGAACCAGGCAGTCAACATCAAATGCTTAGCTAATGTTACCAGACGAACGCACGGTCGGTTGTCTGGAATAATGTAGATTGGAATTCGTGTGACCCAATGAGTTATTCCATTGCAGTTGCGCTTGGTTTAGTTTGTCTCAGCACTACTGTAGCTTCTTCATAGTATTCTGCGCTGAAATTAACGAGTGTGGTTCTCAAGTTAAACTTCATCAGCAGCTTTTTCTAGCTAAAGCAATAGCCATTCAATTAGCATTGGACTATGCAATAACACACGTAACTTCATTATTTGGAGTGATATTAATTCTACAACTCAAGCAATAGATAACATAGATAATGCATTCCCTTTAATACATAAAATTTAAGATACTCTCTGAGAATACAAGTAACTCTGGGAAGCTTATATCAAGTTGATCAGAAAAACTACGAAAGAAATGAAAAGGCAGACTTTCTAACAAAAGATGCCGCAATAGACAGTGAAAATTCCATTTATTGAAATCCCATAGCCAAATTCTCGCCTGAAACATTTTCTTTAACAACATGCATTAAATAGGGTTTGCACAACTCCTAGAAACTCCTTAAAGTCAAAAATTAAAAAAAAAAAAAATAAATAAATAAGGGCCCTTGAAACTTCTGGAATTTCGACTTGACTCCTTGAAAATCGTGAATTACTCCTGAAATATTTTCTTAGCTTGATGCATTTATTTTTTTCTACAAAATATTATAATTTTTTGAATTTTTTTCTTTTAATATTTTAAAATTTTCAATAGAATAGTCGGAAAACTTAATTCAGTATTAATTTTAAATATTGCCACACTAGATGGTGGCACGATCTATATTAAATATTTTTGTGTTTTTAACTGTTGACTTGTATAAACGTTGTCAGGATCTAGTTCAGCTACAATAATTTCATGATGAGTCGGTATAGTAGTATTTAGATTTATGTAAAGTGAAGTGAAGTAATTACCAAACAAAAATTAATTTGTTGTGTAATTAAGACTGGCGATTTTAATTGGTTCTTTTTCTATTTGTTGCAGTTTTCCTTTTATTGTATAAAATTCTTTGAATATTAATATTTAAAAATTAAATTTTTGAGTTAAAACATATTTTACACGTTTCCCTTGATGAAAATTACGTATAATTCAATTGAATCAGGAGGAATTTGCTTATCAATGAAATAAAAAGGGAATTAAAAATTATTGAATCAGATTTACTGTACCCTTGGCGCGTTTTTTTTGGTGCCAAATTTGGCAAATATTTTTACTGGAAATCTGGCAAATTAGTATTTTGGCAACCCTATTTGTCATTAATTTTTCATGAATATTTACTGATTATGTAAAGCGAGATGTAAAGCGAGTAATCGTTAATATAAAATTTAATCAAAAAATTTTATGGATAATTAATCATATCAACTTTATTATTTTACCATTAATGTTTGAAATCTATAAATCCCCGTTTTTTTTAATTTTGTAAAATTAGTTGAGCATATTGTTAAATACCAACAATGTATGAAGTATTTGTCACTATTTCAGCCATTTTTCTCCCGCCTTTTTTCGCGATCGGAAATTCGTCACGCGGTCACTCTTGGCAACTTTTTGAAATTTTTGCCAAGGGTGACCGTACGGTAAATTTTTACCAAATTATTTAATATACCTGGTGGTAAGTGTCTTTTCAATGACCAATGGACACTTGAAACTATATCTAATAGTTGTATTTGTTTTGAGTAAGTGTATTTATATTTGAAAAGAAATTGTTGTACACATCTTAAAATACTCAATAAATTAATAGACGGGAATCTATTGAAAATGTTTAAAAAACTCTAAAATAACTCATTATTTTATACAATGTATAATCCAGTATTATATAGAATGTAGATTAATTAAAAAAATTGTTGCTGTGTTGTAGCTGTAAATTCATTGAAGGCTTTTGAAATAATCATTAATAATTTTAACTTAAATAAAAAATAGTCTCACTAATGTTTGCAGTTATTTATTTTATTACTTAACAGAAATGAATGAAAAATATTGCATGTACATAATTACATGCATATTTGGTTAAGATCAGTTTTTAAAATAAAATAACAAAATTATTTAACGTGAATGTCGATACTTCCTGGAAATTTTTGATTTGACTCCTGGAAAACTTAAAACTCCTGGGGTTTCATTCTTTTAAATCTGTACGAACCCTGATTAAATCAATGGCAAATTTATTCGGAAATGGCAGAAAAAGGGCCATGGACTCACATTCTTCTTCCTAAAATATCCACCAATTATTTCAGCATTAATCCATATCTCAATTATTTCAATTTCTGCCTCGGTCTATTCGTCTTATACTATAAACGATTCGGTAAAAGTAAAACCTTCTTATGTTTATGTAGTAAAGACGGCTCAATAGTACATTACATCTTCGATTACCCCATTACGACCAACACCACATAAAATCTCCATCAAACATCCCGCCAATCCAACGTCTTCAGTTTTGCATCAGCTATAGACTCTCTTAACTTCACATAATCAACATAATGAAGACCCTCAGGCTCTTGGACTTGAACGTGTGCCTACTGATAATAAACTTTCTGTCATGATCTGATCATTTAATATATTCCATCGAACATCGTTTTTTATTCTTTTATTGGATAATTAAGGAGGGATGGTCTATACTTTCTAACCCTTGGTTCACACCAAACGCCTTTCTTCTCGATCCACAAAAACATGGAAAATTAAGCTTAACAACTGCTCACCTATCTAGCCGTGTAAACACTTGGAAGTGATAACTTTCAACAGAAATTCTAATCTAACATTGAGACATCGAGTCAAATTTAATCAAGAAAAATTATTCGAAATATCAACAAATTATTAGTTTTTTAAAAATAAATAATAAAAAAATCTTTATTGGGTTAATATGTATAAGCATGTTTTAAATTTTATCATATCAGATCATTCTTGCTTAGTCCGAAAAATCAGCCATATTACAGAGTGTTCCTCTCTCTCAACGACCAATGCAAAACATAGCTATTGATACTGTTGGCCCACTTCTTCTAACTTATTGTATGTATATCTTGGTCTTGATATACTTCTAACTATGTACATATTGGTCATTTCGGATTATTTATACGTTGGCTAGACGCTTATCTTACACCTTATATAAAAAATGAAACCTTTTCTAGAGTATATTAGATGATTTTATTAGTCGACATGGAGTACTTATTCGTTTAATTTTCAATTAAAGGCTCTGACTTTATTTCAAAATATATTTCAGAAATTTACTCGAAATTAGGTATTGAAAAACATGCTACTACTTCCTATCATCATTAGATTGAAAATTTTATCTCGACATTAATTAACTCGTAAAGTCATATGACTAGACTAGGACCGTCATGTACCTTTCACCTTATGTTCTCATAGATTTGCAAGGCATTGCAAATCTAAGAAAATGAAACATCGTCACATCTCTTGTGCGGTAGTGATATTCAACTGCCGTTAATGCCTGAACTTATAGCTTGTAACGACGAGGATGTTCGAGAATACTAGAGATTTACATTTGCGAAATTATTTCATATTGTAAAAAAATAATTTTATCAATATATAATTCCGCAGATATTTAAATGAATTTAATTGCCGCGGAAGACAAACAGAAATTCTATCATTGTAAGAATGCAGTTAATAAACAAATGTGTTTTAATATTTATACATGTTGCACTAAAACCGCTCAAAAAATGTAAAACAAATTACTGCATTGCTGAAACAATTTAAGTACTATATAAGTAGATGATATATAAGTATATAAATATCTGTATGAGTGTATAACATATAGAAAAATAAGTAAGAATCACATATTCTCTGCAAAATCACATCTGTCTGAGAAATTTTTCTTTTCGGTAGTGAGGAGATTCGGACCTCTTTGAAGAGATTTTCTAGATTGTGACATCTCTTAATTGTAAAGGGAAGAAAAAGATCTTCGATTTTTTCCCCAGATAGATTATTGGTGTTTATTCACGGGCTCTCTCTTTCTGCAATCTGGTTGCCGAAAGATTAGTGCTCTTAGCTTAGGTTCATCAATTCGTGGGTTCGAATCCTACCATTTGTATGAATGTTTGTATCCATGTTAGGATTCTATGGTAGAAACCTCGCATGAAAAAAAATTACCGTTGAGCGTCAAACAAACCAAACCCTATATTTATGTATACTATTTATTTAAAATTGACACACAACCTTTTTATTTAGTTGTTTCAGATCATAAGATTAACACGGATCTGGATGGAATAAAAAATATAGTTACAATATATTTTAACATTACTTTTGGCATATTTTACTGTAATGTTCTTTTTTAATCATGTGTTATACTTTATTGAAGTCATACAATTTTAGTTATTTCAAATTTAAAAATTACAGTTTATGAACATGAACTGTAATAGTAGCTATTTTTCCTCGTTTTATGTTAGCCAACAATTTATGTAAGTATCTATTTTATTTACTTTATTTTCACCATTACTGTATTCATCTAGTATTTTGCGTAATACTTAAATTGATATGTATTGAAAAATTATTGGATGTTAATTTTATAATATGAATATATCATTCATCGTATTACTGTATTGTTATCAGAAGTCCAAGATTGTATGATATTTTTTTTCAATATTAAAAGTAAAATTTGTATTGAAATTATACTCGTAGATGGAATTATTGTCCTCAATTATTTCATTCATACACACAAACGTCATTCACACACACAAACGTCATTCAAACACACAAACATAATTCATACACACAAACATGATTTATACACACAAAAAAGATTTTTTAAATTGTTTACAATTACTTGATGAACATTGCATTTTCTTAATAAGATCAGGAAATTTTTTCTTTAAAAGCAACAGTGTATTTATAATTCAATGCCAGATAATGGAAATTCTTTCGAATCTTATCAAAGCAATTAGAATTAAACGTGTATGACCTTTGAGTAAAAGCGTGGAGGAACATCACCGTTAATCGGTAAACAGTTTAACCTTCATTTTCTTGGAATGAAAAATTGCTTAACCTGTTGAAAGTATTTGAGTTTGAGATCATTCATTTATATTGAGGAAACACAATATTTCTTAGTGAAAATTTTGTTTTTCTATACTTGAAAAAGAAATCAAAATTTTATTTTTGCACTTTTCTAGCATTGAACATGAAAACTGATAATTTCGTTTTCAATGTCAGAATTTTTGTATCGTATAATTAATAATTTGCTTAATAATAATAAATAATTGCTTAATAATAAAAATAATGCTATCGAATTATAAATATTAAAAGCATATTTTTATAATACGTGTGATAAAATTTTATTAATTTACATTTTTCAGCTTAGAAAACTTTATTTCCAAATTCAAGAAGGAAAATGACCAGAAAACTTTATTAGATTGCACAATTAACGAAGAAAAATTTATAAAAATATTAAAATAGATCGCGCAATTAATTAAATATTTATATTCTACTTATTCCAATACTGATAGAATTATTCAGTATTGGAGTAAGTAGAATTACATAAAAACAGTATTAAATTTCATAATACCGTACTATAAGTATACGCAAGTTCACAATATAACCCGATAATCCGTATTAAAGAGTAATTTAATTTTTAAATTTAATATATGTGACATTTAAAATTTTATTATAATAACGTATTTCTGATCACTTTATATACGTATAATGTATATATATATATATATATATATATATATATATATATATATATATATATATATATATATATATATATATATATATATATATATATATAATAAGAATTAAATAAGAACGGGGGTAAAATTCAGTAATGAATTAAGAATATATTAAGAATGATTTAGACTTTTTCTTAAATTGAAAGTACGTTATTTTTGCGGATTATCAGAATTGCCGGTACTTTCGAAATTATACGAATTGTTGTCTAGTTATAATCGTGTCTTTTTTTACTTTTCTTGTAGAAATGTAAAATATATTAATGATGAAATTTTTATAAAACATTTACTTTATTTCTTAACTTTAAATTAAAATAAGGAAAATTATATTGAGAAAATTAGTATTTATATGAACATTATATTATACTCTTATGTCTAACGTGACACAAAAGAAATTTTTTGTATATTTTTTTAAAAAAAATAATGAAAAAAGTTTTTTTTTATTATGCTATTATAAGAAATTTTAATAAAATATTTTGGATCGTCAGTTGGAGGCTTATTTTAGATGAATTGTCTTTTTTACCATAATTTCAAATTCAAAAATTTTCATACCCACGGTTAACATCACCAAACACAAGCACATTGTTATTGGGTTTAAGGAGTACTATATATTGAAAGAACATGCGATTTAAAAAATATCTTTTTTGCATACATTTTATGGAAATCTATTAATTATAATAATGATATTTCGAGAAATTTTCTTTGTGTATTTTAATAGTTTCGAAAAATTTGTACTCTTAAATTTTCTACAAAAATGTTATTCATTTTGAAATATAGCAAATTATTTAAGCAATTTTATAAAGTTAATTTCATTTTTCACAAGATTCTTTCCAGCTATATTACATTGTGTCTAAATTACATTATATATAAGGTTATTTTATTTTCTTTTTGTAAAATTTTATTCTCTTACTTCAATACTGAATTTTCACAATTCATATAAAATCTTTCCTTGCACATTGGAACATTTAACGATCTGTAATGGTTATTACTAACATCTTTTTTAAAAATAGATTCTTAAGAGAAATTTAAAAAGTTATGATTTTGTTTTTAAAATACTTAAATATTTCAATTTTTCTACATTTCTATGTAAAAATTACATTGATGTGTAATTTTACGTAAAGTGTGTAAAAATTACACATCATTCATAAATGTAATAAATAATAAATGTAATAAATATATGTAGTAATGTTAAGAAAAAGCGAAAAGGTGATTATGAACAATTTTGGTCTTTATAAGGTCAGTTTTCACTTGTTATAATTACTTCAATCAAAACTTAAAGCTTGAAGTTAATTATATATCAATACAAAAACAGACATTCAGTGTGAGACTCGAGTCCATGAGCTATGAAATCGAAAACTAAAGTGCTGATGATTTATCAACCAAATTTGCGATTGAATTGTCATGATTTGAATTTCTAATCCCAAATCTTTTATTATCTATATTTGTTTTGTTTACTATTAAGGAATTTATTATTATTTTACTGTTTTGTTTATTTTTAAAAAAATGCCTATTTGGGGCGGAAATAGCAAAATTTGAAGTATGGTCAGGTGCATTATTAAAATATTAAATTTGTAAAAAGTTAATAAGGAGAATCCTACACTTTTTTTCTGATGTTAAAATTCATTCATCTTTGAAATTTTAAAATAATTTCCGAGGAAAATTATTGCGAAATCGAAGCAAATAGAATGTGAACATTAATATGCAGTTTTTCGAGATGCCTTAAGGAACAATTATTGTATTGCTACAACGAATCTCTTGAAATGACGAGAAAAAAAATCGATTTGATCGATGGTGATTGGTATGCAATAGTGAAAGCAAAGTGCTTCAAAAAATATCTTAGAAAGCGCTTCCTATGTTTCTTCGCGTGTTTGACAAGTTTTCTATCATGCGTTGTATTGACCTGAATTCTTTAAGATTGACCATGATCTCAAGGTCGTCCGTATTATGACCTAGACGGAAGTACACACCTCGATATGAAAATCATTGTCGAACCGGTATATTTTTAATTAGAACATTTTTTCATGTTTACTTTTCCTTGTTGACCATTGCAATCTCTTGGAAAGGGAAAGGTGGGAATTTAATTAAAGTGTGGATACATTCCTGATCGGTTGGTCAGTTTGGTGAGTGCATTAATTCTTTATTTTTGTATTAATGGGAATTTCATTTTTCATAATTTGAAGAAATGAAAAATTGAGATGGTTGAAGTTTAACTTTAAGTAAAAATTTTAAAAGTAAATTGTTATGTTTCTATTAAATAGAAATAAGAAATGAAAAAAAAAATAAGATTTAATTTTTAATATTAATTTTAATCAAAAAAATTCGGTAAGGAATTTACTCTTTTTTAATTTTAGTTCATTTTGTGAAAGGATATAAATAAAGGTATTCTGTTTTAAATTTTAGATGATATTTATAAAATGGATTTAAAACGAGTTTTTATATTTGCAAATAAAAGGATGAATCTCATGTTAAGTTTCAAATTTTATGAAAATGTTAAGTTTAAAATGAAATGAAAATTTTATCAACATTGTTTGCTGAAAGTTAATGTATAGCAATGCGTGAACCATTTCTAAAGATATGAAAAAAAATTGACAAGTAATTATTTATTAACGAATACTGTTGTTATATAATAGAATGGTAATACTTCATTATTTGTTGAATGTAAATGTATAAAAAATATGTTTGAAATTATTTATTTATCTTGAAAAAAAAAATGAAGTTCGAAATTTAAATTTACTGTTGTATTTATCACTATGCAAATAACGCTTATATCATTTATTGCTTTTGTATGATTTGATGTAGGATTTTATTGGAATTCTGGATTAAATAATCAAGAGAAAAATAAATCAGCCAATTCTTATATAGATAATGTGAAATGCGTGTTGAGAAAAATCTTTAAATAAACAAAAATAAGATGCAAATTGATTAAATGACATCAAAATTTTTAAATTTTGGCACATAAAATTTAATAAGAAGTAATAAGTAAAATGTAATTACAAAGTTTTTATAATTCAAAATTAGCTTTTAGAAATTATCAATTTTAAGTAAACATTATTTTAAAAATGTTTAAACTTGTCTAGGGTGTGGGGAAAAATCTTGAGAAATTTCTTGATTCTTAATAACCCTACATTAATCTACTTGGGAGTTGAACCAAGACCTTTTTGACGCGAAAGTTACTTTTTCCATTGTATGAAAATCAGCTGCCATTGTTTTTAAGATATGAAGAACAAATTATTCCACTATCAAATTTAATGAAGTTTGTAAAAAATTTTAAATATCATTATAATAAAGATTTAAAAATCGTATTTCTCAATTTTTAAAAATGTTTGTTTTGGATTCAAGACCTGGAGAAGAAAAAAAAAACGCCTTAATGAAACACTTTTTAGATTCGAAGTATTATTACCAATTAATAACAGGGAAAAATGTTTGATTTCAAAAGTAAGGGTTTTTCAGCATATGATTCAGTTAAAATTCAATATGAATTAATAATTGAATTCACAATTATGAATTTCAGAACTAATAAATTTCTGAAAAAAAAATGCATATTCCAAACCATGAATGGGCAGATTTTTCTGTGTTACGAACCGCTTTTAATTCCTTATTTGTCTGATGATCACCTTCAATGACAATCGGAAGTTAAACAAGTATAATATAGGTATCGTTTCATGAAAAACATTGTCGTGGTCCTCTTAATACCACTTCTGTTCTAAACTGATAAACTAATTCAATGTAATGAGAAAATTTTTGAAGGACGCTGTTTGAATCAGTTGCTCTAAATATTCACTGAAAAACACTTAATTTTAGAATTAACTCATGTACATTATAAAAAAATTGCTTTTGATATTTTAATGTCAAAAGAATTATATTATATACATTTATCATGATCAGTCATTAAAATGATCACTTGTTGAATCGTTAATTATTCATCTGCAAATTAATGTCAAGTTATCAAGAATCTTTTTCTTTTCCAATGGCAGGCACAAGAGGGTTGAACCCTATGCCACAACAAGGCTTGAGACTGCTACTCATTTGTGGTTACCCAGCGGGATTTGACAAAATTAAACAAATGACAAAATGGTGTTCCCGTGAGACCTACAAAAACTTAAACATTGGCAATGTTTTAACTCAACATAGAATTTTTAAAAAAAAATAATAATTAGTAACTTTGTTTAAAAATGTTTATTAATGAAGTGAAAATGTCATGAATGAATTGAATCTTTAATAATGATTACGATCTTGTTTGTAACCTCAACTGTTCAGTTTTCATTTCTGCTTTTTTTAGAATTTGATTAATTCATGTTTTATGTATACTTCTTTTTATACTTTTTCTTACTTATAAACTTTTTCAGAAATCTGTGTGTTCAAAATTACTGTTCATAATTTGATATGGTTTTATATCGTGTAAGTAAAATCATCAATGTGAAATGAATGAGATATTTCCAATGGATCCCTATGGCAAAAGTTTTGCAAAAAAATCAAGTTCATAATGGCTTAAGAGGGCAAAACTTTTTTTCAATGGCAGGCACTGGATAGTTAACTCTTCGCTACAACAATGCCGGAAACTGCTGCTCATGTATCGTTACCCGGTGGACACCTGTGAAAAAGTTCACGGAGGCGAGTAGCGTTATCCGCGCCATAGCACCACAAACCCGTTTATAGGGCGGGCCACATTCATAAAACATCACAGAAAAAAGGACAGAGAAACATCCATGCTCGAACCGGAATTCGAACCCGGGACCAACAGCTCAGGAGTTAGGAACGCTAACCACTCAGCCAATCGGTCGGCAATCAAGAATCTTGAATGGTTTAATTTGCCACTGTACTTTATTTATGAGAGGGCTTATTCAACAGATATCCACAACTTAATGTAGAAATGTGGCATCCACACAAATTTCTGAAAACAATCGACCTTAAAATAAGATTCGAATCCTCAAAATATTAAAATGAAAGTTAGAATGTTATATAAACATTTAGTTGTTAAATGGAATCTTTCATTAGCATATTCGTACTTATTTTTCATTCAATAATTGCAAAATATAATTTTTATGTATATCATCTAAATTTGAATTTTATTGAAAGAAATAACATTTCAGTTATAACTTTTAGTTTCTCAATCAAGTATTTAAAGTATTTCAATGGCAGTTGCTTAATCTCATAGTAACGATTGATACAGAAGTAAGCTGCATTCAAATGTTATCAACTCACATTTTTATGAGAGTTTTGATAATATTTAAATAATTATTTATATTTTGGCACTTATTTAAAAATAAAATTTAGAAATTTCTCAAATGTTTAAAAAAATATCATTTTTTGAAAAATTACAATTTTATTTCCAAAATACGGCGAAATATTTTATTACAGTAGAAAAATAAATGAGAATATGCTTTTTTTCTCATAAAATAATTTATTTTTATTCATTTCTTCATTATTATAATAATTTATATTTTATAATGTACACCAAATATAAATTTTTACTATTGCAGACATTATGTATTGAAATATGATTTTATGAATTAAAATATTTAAAAACTTATACATCTATTCTTATAGTTTTAAGAGATAAGAACACTTTTTATTTTTTGCATTTGACCTAGTATAATTCATAAGCATATAAATAAAATTTCATCAAATTTTATAAATTTGATTTTTGTTTCATTATTAATATTTGTATATAAATGTTAATAGAATACATTTTCTTTTAATTGTAGTTTGATTGCAGAAATATCCTGTAATCATGCAACTTCTACTCTACCTCACTTTAAGTAAGAAAAATTTAATTTGTCAATAATATATTGTGCATTTTATTTATCACTTATTTCTTAATTTTATACTAATTTTCTCCACAGCTTTAAGGTGTCTAAAATTTGGCAAACATCGCATGTAAACATTTATTATTAACATGATTAAATAACTAACAAAATACGTTAAAATAATTAAAAATTATTAGAAAGAAATTGGTATTTAAAACAACAATAAATTAAATAAAATTTAATAAATCTATTTAGTGAAACAGATGCGGATTCTTTTACACATTTTCTTGAAATAAAATTCGCATTGAATCAAATATTAATGATTTTACTTTATTTTTAAATTTATAAAAGCTAAACATTCTTGCTATTATTAAAATTTTTACATACAAATTCTTAGAACATCTACTGATTAAAAAACAAGTTTTCATACAGTATAATCCATCTGAACTTCTTTTATTTCTGAAATTTAATTTCTGTTGATAAAATAAAATTGAGCCTAAATCTGAAATCTAAATAACGTAAAGCTATAGAATAAATCATTCATTTCTTTATGTTTAAAATTAATTATAAATTGTTTTCTTTTGTAGCATTTTTAACCATAACATTAGGAAGATGCCAGCTTGTATCACAATCATATTCACCTTCGGTATTTGAAAACATAGGGTTAGGTGAGGCTCCCAGTGGAGTTTACATTCCTCAAGATTCACTTTTAAATGCTCTGCGTAATCCATCTTACAGAAGCAGAACTCAAAGCATTCCAAGCTCACCACTAAGTAATTTAAATTACGATTTATCCAATAATAATGGAAACAATAATCCACAGCAAAACTTTTATGTGCGGCCTCCTACAAGTTCGGCAGTACCAGAACAAAATACCAATTTGGCCCCTGTTATGGTTGATCCAAACCCTCAGTCTGTAGATGGTACACAGGTTGGAGTATCTCGCCGGAAAATCCGTAGGACAGAAAGAATATCTAATAACCCGGGATCTTATTCATCTTCTCCGTTCCAGAACATAGCTCTTGGAGAGGTTCCACCTGGTGTTTATATTCCTCCAGATTCCCTCCTCAATGTACTACGTAATACAAGGAATGCTGGGATTCGGGTAAATACTCAAGTTATGCCTGCCAACGATGATAATTTTGGATTGATCAGAAATTATGGTAGCAACAGTCAGCAACTGTTTGTTCAGCCGCCAACAAAGGAAGACTCTGTCCAGCCAAATCCTATACTTCCGGTGAGGAATCCTGATGTAGAATATGTAGCCCCATCTACCGAATATGGCGACGAGGAATATGGAACTAAATTAAGGGCATCTCGCAGGCAACATTTGCAAAGATCTGGAGTTCGACCTTCGTCGATGGCATTAGATCCGTCAATGGAATATCCGGCTGATGTCCCACGTGAAGAAATGCAGGCAGTTTCCAGGAGTAACGTGGAATATGTTGATTTTAGGACAGAAATGGAGGTAAGTGAAATCAAATGGTTGTATTTAAATTGCTTCGTATAAAAGCATTTTATTTTAAAAGACACCTTGTGAGAATTAGTCTCAAAGGAATTATATCTTAAACCATAGAAATATATTCTATATTTGTCTGATAAATTTATATTTACATATGACACAGTTTTAGCTTTTTTACATTACTAACTTAAAATTAACTTTCTAAATGGTTATTGGGAAGTAAATAAAATTCTGAATGGAAAACTAGTTTTAATATGTTTCGTTTGATTTTCTAATTTTAAAAATGTTTTGGTATAAATCAAATGTCAGTTTATATTTATAATTGCTTACAAAACTAAGAAGAATTGAAATCAACTTCTACAATTCTTCATTTCTTTGAAATTGTATTTAGTAACTAATTAATTTATTTAAATATTATACATGATAATTGAAAACAAATGATAAAATTATTTAAATAACATAATATTTTTTATTAAATATAAAATTTATAATTAAATATATATATATATATATATATATATATATATATATATATATATATATATATATATATATATATATATATATATATATATATATATATATATATATATATATATATATATATATATATATATATATATATATATATATATATATTTTAGTGAATAACACCTTGTATTAATTACACTATTAAAAATAACGTGTTAAATTAAAAGTTTACGTATTGCTAAAAATTATGGTTACCGTTAATAATAAATAAATATTTTATAAAGTAGACTAAAACAGAGTTAAAACTAGTGAATTTATAACTCAACTATCTTTTGTCTTTAAAAAATGCTCATGAATTCCTTATTAGTAATGGATAAAAAATTAACGATACCAAAAAAGGAAGCTTTCATATATTAATTTAAATGCTAATCGAAAATAACTATACATTTTTTTGCAATGAGTTATTTCCATTCCTTTTAACTTTAAAACAAAGTTTTTTATACATGAAATAAAAAAAAAACAGATTTAATCTTTATTTGTTAAAAATTTGATAGTTAGAATTCAAAAACTTACTCCTAATATTTGTAAAATATTTAAATAAATAAATATTGGCATAACTTTATTGTATTTAAGAATTTTAGTTAACAAATTGTAGGCATTTGTTTTTGATAAAATATAAAATTAATTTTTCAATAAATTAAAAAAAATTAGGATCTGTATATAACAATGATTTTAATATAGAAATATTTGTATTCTTGAATATAAAATAATAGTTTTTAAAGCAACTAAAGTTATTCTTCATGTATATATATATATATATATATATATATATATATATATATATATATATATATATATATATATATATATATAATATATATATATATATATATATATATATATATATATATATATATATATATATATATATATATATATATATATATATATATATATATATATATATATATATATATATATATATATATATATATATATATATATTAAATACTTCTGTAAAATATCGTAAATTCAGCATTATTTTTTAACTTACATTTTCGGAGAGAGATAAGTCTTAAGAATTTTCTTTATTGATTTTACCATTTAGAACTCTATGTTTTTTAATAATTTCAAAAACTAAAGGAAACGATTTCATAATTAAAAATTTCAGTTTTACCTAAATTAAAGGATCATTAAATTCAAAATACAATTTTATTTTTCGACTTACCTAAATGGTACTGTATATATTAAATATGCACAAAACATATTTATGGGAATTTTTTATGTTATTTTACGAACGTTAACATCATAAATATTTTGTAATTTAAAATATTATTGACTTTTATTTTGAAATTGCATAGGAAAAAAAGAAAATAAATTTCATTATTATTTACTAATGAATAAAGTTTAATAAATTTTGATTAACAAAAAATATGTGCCTATTATTACATACCTATAGTAATTATTCTCTCATATTTAATAACTCTTCAGCTTTCTTTTGTGTATTAATGTATAAATTTCTGAAAAAATTTATATCATTGATGAGAACATAAAAAATTGCTTATTTGAGAAACCCATAAAAGAGATGCAATATCACATTTATATTCGCTAACGCATATTGATATACTTGTTATATTAAGTATATCCTTGTTCATTTATTCCTTTTCTGTTTCGTTATATCAATAGTGGTTTTTTTAAAAAAAATTTTTAATTTATTAATTAAAATTGATTTATGTTATGTATATTGCTTAGTTTATCAACATTGTTTTCGGTTTTTCCTTAAGTTCTTAATGCTAAGTGGAGTCGCATTGATTTTATTTACATGGTATATTTCTAGCATTTTCTACTGGATTAACTTCAGAGAAATCTCACGCCACTTTAAAAGGTTAACGTATGGTTTCCAAGCTATGTTATGACGTTGAATCAAACTTTAATTTATAGGATTTCATCGTTTGTAAACTAATCGCATTGATGAATGTTTAAAAAATTGTGTGCATAATCTTATGAAATAATAATATATTCAATTCGAAGCTATATAAATAAATCAAGTATTGTACATTCCATTTCCGTTCATTTGAAGACTCAAAATATCGTTAACACGGATAATGATTTTTGTTCGTGTTAACGGGAGTATTTATTGAAGGTTACTTATGTACGATATATTGTAATGTTCATAACAAGATTATGAAAAATGAGTTATTGTGTATGAAAAAAATCAAGCAAGATACAAAAAATTAGAAATTGCTCCACAAAAATAGCACGTTGAAACAGAAATTTATTACATTTTTAATAAAATGAGATTTTTATTAGTTGATTTATTACTGAATTTTTTTATTATTAAATTTATTACTAAAATAATAGATGTAAAAAAACTCTTTCTTTATGTAAGTTATAATCAACTAATATTTTACATTAGAAACATGGTTGTAAACTTATTTGCAATAAAATTATTTCCTCTTAAACTTTTTTCTGCGAAAAATATAAATGAATTGAATTAATTCTGAAACTTATTTAACTTTAATAAGTATTTTATGTGTGATAAAGAGTAAACAACATAATTTATAATGTATTGCATATCTTTTAAACATGGAAAGACAGTTTATGTTCATTAACAAGAAAAGCTTTAACAGAGGGCAATGCAGAAAGAATTTGTTTTATTGAGAGTTAATATAAATTTTTTATATTAGTATGCGTACTGTAAATTGAATTGATACCCTAAAATAACACTTTGAAATCAAATGCATATATAATATTATTTTTAGCAAAATAACAACAGACCCCGAAAGTCAAAGCGAAGGCAATCTCGAAGGAAACGCATTCAGACCGGAGTTAAACCTGATTATATAGAGCCAGAATATCCACCAAGAGTATATGGACCATCTGAATTTCAAAATATTGGACTCGGTGAAGCACCTAGTGGAGTATCCATCCCCAGTGATTCGATGCTGAATCTTCTGCGAGATACCAGTCATCGAAGAACCCCAATGCAGGCATTAAGCTCAGAAGAAGCATTTCAACCTGCTTCAGTATCCATATCTGAACCAATGGAAGAGATGCTTCAACCTGAAAGAGATTCACAGATGGCTACAACAAGGCGACGGTCGAGGCAGAGATCCCGCCAAGTGAATTCATCAGAAATGGAAATTACGAAGGAATATGGCTCTAGAACATCTGAGCCAGAGCCTGTTCAGACATTTCGCCAATCTAGTCAACAACGTCGAATGTCTCACAGGAGAAGCTGAAATGAATCTTCCAGATTAATGAGAAACGATAAATATTTGTTAAGAAATATGTAAAAACTTTATTGATTAATATAATCGTCTTTATATTGTATTTGTCATAATTGCATGTAAATAAAATGTGTAGAAATTATATGTTGCAGCAGATTCTAATTTTCTTATTACCCTTGCATATGGTTGAGAACAAATTTTAAATAGTAACATCTTGAAACAGCAACTTGTTAACCTGATCCATGGTCAAAATTCCAGATTGATATCTTCATATCCATTCTTTGCACGATATCAGCTACAGGATATTGAGCTATGTTTTCACAAATAATTTGGGTCAGAATGGGTTATTTGAAATAAATATTGTGAATTGAATGTTCATTCTTAAAAAATCAGTTAACAGATAAGGAAAAGAATTTTTTCTTATATTTAGATTTTTGAAATTCAAAACTGCGTAATCCTGAATTATATGCTTGTGCATGCTATGAGACCCTTTATTTAAGTTAATTCAACTAATTGCAAGTATACGAAATATCAAAATATGTTTTTAACTTCTTGATAAGTTTGCAATTGTATAACAAATTATCCTCCTTTGGTCGAGATAGTGTCAATTTTAACTTTATATCCTCTTCTTTGTAACTCCGCTGCAACTGTAGATTTCAACATTTCAGCTGTGAGAGTGATATCTTTAAGATGATTTTCTTCGAAAAGTTTCATCTTTGTGGCTGCTTCGGTAATACGCCAAATGCTGAATTCATGTTTGACACTCTGAAATAAGGGAAAAATAAAGAGTGAAAATTCTTAAATAAATTTTTAATTAACTTATTTAACATTTAATTGCTTAGCTTAACATTTTTTTATTTCACTTAACATTTTTAATTTCAATTACTTATACTATTCTGATGTGTGTACTGGAGAACCATAAATAATAGTTCACAAGTATCATTCATTACATACTCGGTACACACATTTTTTTAAATTTTTACTCTGTCATTCAATAAATACTATTACCATCATATCAATAGACATTATTTATTTTTCAATGAATTTTTCTGAGACGAGAATTTATTTTTTCAAACAAAAATATTATATTTTTGTATTATAGACATATCAAAAAATAAACACAAAAATATATAATGTAACTTTCAGTGCAACAACAACTCTATATTCAGGTATTTATACTTAAAGTTTTACATTCATAATTTATGCGCAGTGTGAACTACATTATTTAACTAGAATTTGATCAATAAAAATTTTCTTTGAAATGAATCTAGACTCTTTAAAGAATCTCCATGTGTATTGTATATATATATTTACCATACACACATCAATTAGATCTTCTATTTCATTAGAAGAATAAGATGAATACTTACTTAATAAGAGACATAATATTATTATCCAATACTGCTGAGTTGAAGACAGATGCGCTTCCAATAAATGAATGAGCACGTAGTTGACAAACGGAAATATTCTTCATTATCATGTTTTTGGTTTGTTTCATATTTTCCCTTGAATTTGAATCATTATATAATATGACTATTTTACATGAATTGAAGGCATTTACGAAACTGAAGGCTTATAATCATTTACTGATTCAGAAATTTCCGCCACCCTACAACCACGAAATCTATGTTCTTGTTATGTTTTCCTAAGGAATTGTGAGATCCGAGAATGAAATGGTGATATAAATGACTAATTAATCCACTACGGTATATTTAACAAAAACTCACTAATGTCTTAATTAATATACAGAGAGGAGTAGTTTATTTTGTAAAAGATTCTTTACATACATATGTAAATTTTTGACTTTTTAAAGATAAATTTTTATAAATTACAGATTCGGCAAGAAAACTACAGGAAAACATCCAAGACAAAAGGCGAGGAATGCTTTCTGGTATTTTTTTTAATAACTTCTGACTACTTTCACACTGTTGTAACTTAAGAATTACTGGATTATTTGGGAAGATAAAATTGAGATAGTCTGGAGAGTTTGTTTTCAATAGTCACAATCTTTTTACCAAAAGTGAAAGTGTTCTGGCTGATACACGTTTTGGAAGGGGTAAAGAGTTGGTGAAAATAAGCGAGATAATTAAGTTTAAAATGAACTTTTGGCGAATAAGTAATTCAAAAGAATTCTGAAACTCTTGATCACATATAGGTCAAATATTTAAATATAGGAAGCGATTATGTTAGGAAATAAAAGTAGCTCTATGTTTGCAAGTGAACTGTTTTTTTTTTCTCAAATAAAAATTACATTTTCCATTCCAATAAAAATTACATTTTCCATGTCTTTATTTTGTAGTTTGATTTCAGTTTAGAAATGCAGTATCTCGCCTTTTTAGGAATTAAAAGTTAAATAAAAAGTGTTACTAATTTCTGTTTTTGTGTCAGGTCATCTGATTTTTGTGACAAGAAATTAAGTTTTTAGATGGTAATTTCAACAAAAGAATGCTTACTTTGTCAGCTTTAAGAAGTCTAAAGTGAAGATCGAGTCTTTCTATGTTCACTTTCACCCTGTAAAATTTAATCTTTCCATGGTGCAAATCTCTAGTATCTACCGTAAAGATAAAGTATTTGCTGTATAGATGAGTTAGACTGTCCACCACCATAGAGAAGAAAGCAAGGCCGTATATCATCCAACATAAGAGTATCGACTTATATAAGATATAATAAATATCCTTCTTTAGTTTCTCACCTATAACGAAAAATAATGTTTTTGTAATATGGAGATAAACAAAAACAGAGTAATGCTCATAGTAAAGATACCTTTTAAATGGCGTTAGTGCTATTATATATTAAATAAGTTATTAAACATTCATAAGTGAATACGTGGAAATGCTTTGATATTAGAGTTTTTGTCACTGTTCTAAGTAAAAAGTATACGAAGTAGAAACTGTAAATCAGTAGATACTTGTATAAATGAAAAACTTAAATGAATTAATTTTGGAATTCCATTTGATAACAATATAATGAACTCCCGCTGAAAAATTAGCATTAAGGAAAAATTATATTTGGGATTGCATTATAGAAATGGTGAAATTATTGCGGTGTTGTCATTTGCTTTAACTGAGTTTTGCTCTGCATTTTTTTAAACTAATAAATATGGCAACTTATGATTAAATTTTCTAGCACAAAACTAGTATAAAACAGTTAGGTGCATAATCAATCCTATGTCACAATACTTATTTTCAAAGTTGATGATTCCCAAAAAAACATGAATATTGTCATAGAAATGTTATTTTTAAGAATTTTAGCACAGTTATTTTCATAACTTACCAGCCACGTAATCTCCTAATCCAACAGTGGATAATGTTATGCAGGAAAAGTATAAACCCTCAATGAAAGTCCATTCTTCAGTGAACATAAGTGCAATAGATGGAGCGATTATGAGTACCAATGCCCAAGGTACATAGAAACCTATGTCAGCGATGAATTTCTTTTTGGCATCCACTTCGCTTCTTTGGATGAGCCAAAGTGTCTCGTCGTAGCCTTCGGAAAACGAACCTCCAAGAATTTTAAAGAACAACATGCTTACTGGAATTCCTATCACACCAATTAGAATACATACTACCTGTCCAACATCAGTTTGAGGGTAAACATCTCCATAACCTATTAAAAGATGTGTTTTTTGAAATCAAGAAAACTAAATAATGCAATAGTAATAAAACATTTCTGTTTCTATATTCTTTTTTGACACTAATACAAAAGTAATCAGTTGTTGTGTTCTTTATTATTTATATACAACACATTAATGCATTTTTAAAACTAATAGTTACAACTTGCAGTCATATCTGCGACATTAAAGATAACATAATTATTTTCCACATTACTGGTACCCAATATAAAATTTGACTATTTCGAATAAATAGTTCACGAACTAGCTGATAACTAAGCAGTCAGCATTTTAACTTCATCTCTACAATTCGAAAGTTTGACTCTCGCAAATTACATTGTTTGTAATCTACTTCATGATTTGGATTTACTAATATCAAGCATTGGTGCCCTAAAATCAAAACATGTACACTATTTTAAAAACAGAGCCACTTAGGCATCTTATTTTTTTAGAATGAATCGTTTATCAAAATGAATTCATCCGTTTTATTCTTCATTTTGCTTTGGATTATGATGGATATTGTTGTACATCTTGTCGAATTGCAGAGATAATTTCATATTTAATATAACTTCCTAACCCAGACATAGCTTTGAATTCGGCCAACGCGCTATTTCCCTTATTCAATTAATGATCAATATATTTTGAAAAAATTACATCACTTAAAAATTTGAAAACCTTCCTAGAAATCTTTTCACATAAGAAATTCATTGAAACTTCAAAGAAATTTTAAGAAATTAATAGTTTAACTATTTAAGAAGAACATTTTTTGCTTTAGTTTAAAACATTTACAGGAAAGATCATTCCTTTTATTAGCTTAATCACTTAACGCAACTGGAAAAATTATATATTTCATTTAAGGTTTATCGTAAATTTAAAACCATTTTCGTATGGTTTAAAGATTAACAGATAAATATGATGATCAATATGTTGCTCAAGTATTTTTAATATACATCACTGTGCAAAACAAACAGACTTTGGAAAATGTTTCTATAAAAGGAAGTTTTATCAAAATGTTTCACTTACTACTATTGCAGTCAATAGTTTTTTTTACTCACCGATTGTAGTAGTAACATAAAAAGTAAACATGAAAGAGTTGAAAAATGTCCATGTAGCGGTTTTTTCTTCTGGTGAAAAGAAAGAGAATATATTCTTAGACTCCCATTTACTAATTGTAGTATTTATCTCTTCTTCTGTGAAACCATTTTTCAGCAAAATATCTTCAATACCTTATAACATTAATATAAAATAAATTATGCTCTTATTTTAATTAATTATAATAGTTTTATAAAATGAAGTTGATATTATGTAATTTATTTCATTACATTGAAATTGTGGTAAATATGTCTCCGCTGTATACAAATATTTAAATTTTCTGATTATCTAACAGTGCTGACACTTCTGAAAGTCTTGTAGAATACGGGAAATATTAGATGTGATGCATATCAAAAAAGATAACAAAATATAATTATATTTGTTTTAACTGTTTTCTGCAATAGTTTTTAGTAAATAACAAAATGATTTGAGAACTAGTAGAGTATACTCTCTAATTGGCCTTTGCTACTTTTTTCGACGACTTTTGTAACAAAAAAATCTACAAATAAATAAAAATTTAAGTAGACTACACTAAAAGAAAAACCTCCAACACTATAATCATAACAAAAGACCCCTGATTTGGCGAGAAATTTTTTGGGATAGATCATACTTATAAATGAAATGTATAAGGTCGAGGCATAAATAATTTCCGTTTCCTTATCAAATATTTATTTTGCTCTCATTAAATAAAAAAATGATAAGAATTTATTACGTCTTCATCATCGATATCTATAACCTCCTCCCCTCTTGTTGGCAGTTTATAAATTCCTTCCTGGTAAAGTGTGGCTGGTTTGGATTGGAAGAAGTTTTCGACAGCCTGCTTGATTTGCTCTTCAGTATTGAAAGTTTTCCATTAAAAAAATTTTGTAGGGAACAGAAAAGGTGATTGCGTGTCGGAGCAAGATTCAGAAAGTAAGGAGAACGTGGTAAAACAGACCATCTAAGTTCAATAATTTTTCTTGAGTCACCTTTTCTGTATGTGGTCGCCATTGTCGTGCAGAAGGATGGCATTTTTGCGATTGATGAGTGCAGGACGCTTTTCACGGAGTTTTCTTTGAGGAGGGAAAAACGACCTGAATAATCATGTAGACAATTGATTTTTGATATTCATCTGGAAAGTCAATATTATTTCTATTACAGCTATTCAAATTTAAGATTATTATAAATTGGTCACTATATACTTAATATATTAATCTCTTAATTTGTCAGAGAATACTTATTTTACTCTAATATCCATCACAAGACTTTTGATTACAATAGTTCAGGTCATTAACACATGATTCGAAACAAAATTTTCAGTCAATCTTTTGATGCGAATGTGAAATTAAGTAGTAATAATATAGATCTATCTTTAAAATCTTATAAAACTCAAAATTAATAATGATTTTAGTTACATATTTTAGTAAGCAAGTAATCAAGCAGTTTTAATGTGAGGTTAAATTTTATTTAATATAAGAAATGTCAAATTAGCTTTCTCATAAATAGCTGAAATTAAACACATTTTATAGGTTCATGACACCAGAACAGGAAAAAAAACATAGAATAAAAACAAATAACAGAATGAGTAATTTGTTAAAAATAAAAAATCTTCAAATCCTTCTTCAATATATATATATATATATATATATATATATATATATATATATATATATATATATATATATATATATATATATATATATATATATATATATATATATATATATATATATATATAATCATTACGCGTCCAGAGATATTTTAAATATAAGCTATTAAAGAATATTTATATATTTGTTACAAAATATTTTATAAAAGAGGCCATGGTAGCCTAGTTAGTTAGTGTGTTCCTTCTCATTATTGGAAGGCAGTGAGTTCTAATTCCGACCCAATCGAATAACTGTAGTAATCGTTAATGGCGGCTGGTCACGTTAAACATGTCGTGGTTGCCATGTGAAATGATAATTACAAAATTGGAGTTTTCTGCTTGGTCCCTGTTTTTTAATTACGAAGAGCCACCCTCAAAGCAACGATGCACAACCCCTGGGTCCCCCACTAGATAAAATGCCATAACTCCCACCACTTGTAAAGCTGAATGGAGAAAATCCTAGTTATCCGGACATTATACAACAATATACTTTATGAAATATTGGCTTTGTTTGGTAAAAATAAAAAGTTAAATAACAATAGTTTTTGAGTAAAAATTGATAAAACTTTGCTTATTATAAAAAATGCCAGGTTCATGATAAAAACATGGGAAAACAAGATATCTAAAAGCAAATAATAGGAGAGATTTGTTAAAAATCAACGAAAAATGTCATAGTTGTAACTAAATCCATGTTTCCACTGATATTTTTTCTGCATGCTATTACCGAAAATTATTTCCAATTTTCTAAGAAAATATTTCATAAAACATTGATTTTAAAGTTACAATAAAGCTTAGTTTAAGTAAAGTAAATCATACGAGAAAAATTGTACGTTTCACTTTGATTACTTCCTTCACCTATTGCGTGTAATTCTGTTGCACGTTCTAGAAAAAGAAATATGCCTCCGCCTAATAAAATATACGAAAAATATATAATTGAAGTACAGATTATAACTTTCCACATTGCTTGGAAAATATAAATAAAGTTTTCTTTATATATTTTTATCAAAAAATGAATCAGTTGAATTTGTATGCTTATGCGGCTTTTTGGAATTTCAATTATTCTTCATAAACTGGATAACTTTCCTTAATTTAACTAGTTGATATTAAAACATCATTTAATCCGCGTCAACAAAATACAAGTCAATTTTTAATGACAAGAAAGTGTATTATGATTGCTGCGATTGCTGTTATACATTTTATGCTGAGATGGCTGATGTTAATCTATTATCTTTGAAATTTTAAATGTAAGCGCAAGCAAAACTAGTCTTATATGAGTGAAAACCACAAAGTGAATATTACCAAAGAAAAAAAAACACAATTTATTACAAAGAATTGATCAATAGGGTTTTGTGTGGAATCAGGTACCCTTGGCAAAAAATTTGGTGATACATCTTGGCGATAAAATTTAATTTCTGGTAATATTGTTGACCCTATCTTTTGTATAGCTTTTGTGTAGTGGAATTCTTGTTAGTCACATCTTGATGCCTATCTTAGCGTCAAAAAAAGTCGTTAAAGAATCAAGGGGTACCCGATTTTAAACTTTTACTGACCAATATAATACAATACACTTGTCAAACTAATAATCTAAATAATAAATAAAAAAAGGTGCTGAAAATGAAAATAAATTGGAATCACATTGAATCGCGGTAAATTCATTCATGTAATTTCTTTGAAATTTCACCAAGTAAGTACGTTTTTCAAGTGATTGAATAAATAAGTATTCATCTTAAATTTATGTTATTTGAATTGTTATGAAATATGATACATCTTTAAGTAAAATGATCTTCACAGTCATAGCATAATACTATCCTTCATTATGTCTTCATATATTTTTACTAGTCATGAGTATGATCAGGAGTTTTTGAGCTTATAAATTATTATGGCTCTTTTGTCTCTCTTTCATAATTTCCTTTTAAAATTGCAAGACATTTTTAATTACAATTTCTAAAAATTCAGTTTTTAGATCTAACAGTTTACAGTAAAATAAATTTAAGTAAAATGAATGAAATTAATCTAATTGGTTTGGATACGACAATATTTTGAAAATAACATTTCGCATTTGAAGAGAAAAATATTTCGAAAGTCGTTGTTTAGAAATGATATATTTTGGGCAATCCAAAGTAATGTGTTCAGCATAATATAAAATTACTGAATTATATCAACTGTATGTGTTTGATTTTCCCATGTTAAATCTATACAGTACAAAAATTATCAAATTAATAAAGCTACTGTCATAAAATCTTTTTAGACTAAACGTGGACTGAATAAATGTATGCATAGATTTACTCTTCGGAAAATTAGCATTATTGTTGCAGTATTAACTGGAAGCAAACTGTAAGTTTCTAACATGTCTCAGTTTCACGTTGATGAAATATAAATATTCTCGATAGATTATTATTCTTTCATAATGTTCGACTCAACAATAAGTTTTACAATAACAAGTTTCGATTGTTTTCATTAACTGTAATGCTTTTATAGGCCCGAACGATAAAGATATTACAATTTGGAGTGACTGGGAGAATCTCGTTAATTTGTAAAATTTTGTTTTTCAGGTATATATAGAATTTTTAACAAATGTATATGTAACTGATGCCTCCGAAATCATCCTAGGCCTGAAGAGAGAGAAAGAAAATTGACAAATTCATTACTGTAATTTATCCACATTAAATTTATGATATTTAGATTCTTAAAAAGCGTGATAAATTGTTAGATAAAATAACTTTCACAAACATATTATGAAATGCTACTTGACCTCATCTTTTCATTAATCCTAAGGATAATTAGAAATGCATCTAAGACTTTAAGTTCCAATTATATTTTTCTTTCATAATCTGTTGTATTCGTTGTAATTAGATTTAGTGCAATACCTTATTTAAAAGTACTGAAAAAAATGGGAAATTTAACTGTTGTAAATTAAAGGATGAAAAAATTAGAAATCTATTTGGAGAGAAACAAAATTCCAAAGTTCAAACTATTGTTTTTGGTGCAGCGACTAATGAAGAAGATAAGTAACTTTTCATAAAGGAAAAAATTGGATATTGCTGATGAAATTTTGAGTTTTTAAAAAAGGCCAACAAATAAAGATTGGTTTGATGAGGAATGCAAATATGCAACTGCAGCAAAAAATAAAGCTTTGTGTGGTATGCATAGTAAGAGATTCACAATGGGATCAATTGATACGATGCAAGATGACTTGAAAAGTAAATATTAAAAAAAAGGACTATTTCATGATGTTTTACTCAAAGATGTTGAGCATCTAAGAAGAAACAATGAAAGCTGAGCTTTCTATATGCTCATTCAACGACATTCGAAGGGATTTCAAATTTAGAGTTATTTATGGCAGAAATAATGATGAGGAAATTCTTAGTGATGCTAGTTCTATTTCTAATAGATGGCTGGAATATTCTAGCAACTTTTTTAATGCTTCCCATTAATTGACTTGTGTAATTAGTAACCCTCTACAGGGGCAAATAAAAGTACAGTTGACTTTACCTAGTTTAACTGTGGTTGAGTCGGCTCTTAAACCACTGAAGCTAAATAAGGATTCAAGTCTTGCTGAACTTTTAAAGTTTTGTGGACATTTGATAATTAAAAGCATATAAGATATTTTTTTTCATATGGAATGATGATAAATTGCTATTAGATTGGACTAGTGGCATTTTATCCCCTGTTTTTAAAAAAGGGGACCATACTTGTAGCTCTAATTACCGTGGAATCAACCTGTTGAACACTGTATATAAAATTTTTTTAATTATCCTTTTCAATAGAATTTTATCTTGAGCTAATGATGTAATTGGTGACTATCGATGTGGGTTCAAGAAGGAGAAATCCACATCTGTACAGATCTTCAATTTGTGCCAATTTCTTGAATAATCCATCGAGTTTGAATTACACTATCACTTTATTGATTTCAAGACAGCCTATAATTGTGCTGATCATGACTTTCTACATGAAGCTCTTGCTGAGCTGGGCATCTCTTATAAACTTTTAATGCTGATTAAAAACTACTTTGACTAACACAGTTTCTTGCGAAAATTATGTGTTTGTTTGACATAATTTTTTGAAATAAAGAATGGTATGAGACCAGAAGATGTTCTTGTTTGCCTGCCTTTTAATGTTATTTCGGAATGGACAGTTCGTAATTAAGGAATCAACATTAGAGGTACCACATTTACCAAATTTGTGTAACTTCTTGCTTATGCTGTGCTGATGGTACCATGATTATAGCACACACTAAGAATGATATGCTAGAGGCCCTGTTTTGCTCTTAAAAGTTCAGCAGAAAAAAATTATCTTCTTATTAACAAAGATAAGACTAACTATTTGCCAATTACTAAATACCCATTGACTTTTAAATTTTTAGAAGTTGAGGATTATAATTTTGAAGTGTGGACTAATTTTTTTATATTTAGGCTCAAATATCAATGCTCAAAACGATGGAGTCAAAACGAGGGTGATTGGAAGATGAATTTCGGCATCTAATCGAAACTTTTAAGGATTATACGTAACTTTTTAAATCTAAATTAATCTGAAGAAACAATAAAGTCTCATTATATAAAGTATTTATCAGATCTGTATTCACCTATGAATCTGAAACTATTTTTGGATGAAAAATTCTAAGAAAAATCTTTGGTGCTGTAAATGAAAATAATGTCTGATGACTACGAAATAACTTTGAATTGTACAAATTATATAAAGACATAGATATCTTCAAATTCATTAAGATATCCACATAAGCAGAAAGGACACTTTATCATTAGCTTTTAAAATTTTTAATCATAAATACGATACCTAATTTATCAAACAATAGTGACGAAGAAAAAACGTTCTCATCCACTGATATTTTTGTTAAATGATTAAAAATATATTTTTAATTTATAAATCACAAATTCATGATGAACCGCAAAGTGATAAGTTTGAGGTTAGAGGCATAAAAGAAGAATTTCACTAATATAAACATTTTTCGATAAATGCAACATCGTGGAGGAATGACGTGAATAAGTTATGATTAAATTAATATATGTTATACAAATGATAAAAATCTTAGAGTCGTAATACATCTGTGGTACAAGAAATTTTTTTAAGAATTGCTGTTAAAATCATACAAATAGAAAGTTGTGGAGGAATTTCAAAAACTATGTTTATCTACTAATGGTAAACGTCATGACGAGACTTCTTCGATGACATTTCGACAACTGATGTAGTTTGAATGATCAGAGTTATCATACAATAACAGCTTGTGTTTAGCGTAACAGCACTATGATATAGTTTGGAGTCAACAAGAAGTGATCAGCACAGAAATTTGAAAGTTCATCCAAGAAATGATCTCAATGCACAATAGTAAACACCTGATTTGCATAATGGTGATGGTCCGTACAATTTCATTTATATAATAGGCAGCATATAGCACAATATTTTAGCTACAGATATATCATTGTCTTTTTCTCCAAGTCATTGCTGCATAGTGCATTGTGTAGAAGAGTACCTTTTGCAGGATACTCAAGACGCAAAACTATTCACACTCGAAGTTGCATTTAACACATGTAAATAGAAACTGTTGTATTTATTGGAAACAAATAGATTTTTCTGACAAATCTTACTTTGATTTGTGATATTATGATAGACGGATATGTACTGGATGTTATGATGAAGAATGCTAATTTCCAGTGAGTATTTTCGCATGTCTTAATAGATAAACTTTTTTAATTATAGTTTTGCATGCTGTCACTTTAGTTGGCATGATTCTACATTTCTTGTATGATCCAGACAGTTAAAAATATTGTGGATAATTTTAACAGAATCAGAGTAAAATGCTAAAGGTTGAAGTCATTCCTTCCTTCCAGAGAATTCCTGAAGCTAACTTCAACAAAATTATGTTCATTCATATGTGATAGTAAATGTTCAAGACGTCTTTTGGCAGAACATAACAGCTTTTTCTAAATCCTAGTGCTTAAATCTATCTATATCAAAAATATATTGCTATAAATTTTTGTAAAAGAATAAATTCTTTTATAATGAGTTTCGATTTGCACGTAAATTATCTGCAATTTTATGACGTGGTAAATTCTAATGGGATGGAAATTTAATCAGAATTTTAAATATCATGCTCTAACCCTGTTCTAGGTGTTAAGATTTTACCACGGCATTTTCTTTAGTCTGTTTATTCACGGAATATGTAGCCTACTGAACATATAGTAATTTTGTTTGTCAACATGTAGTGGTTTTGTTCGTCATCATGTAATGATTTTGTTTGTCAACATGTAGCATGTGATCCTATAACTTCAACAGATAAAGTTACATTACGCATGCAAACAAAATAAAATGATCTTTTCCATAAAGATATTCAAATTATGTTTGACTCTATGCTACGTCATATAGCAATACAAATTGCAGCTCGTGGTGGCATACCCAAATACTGATTTCGTATACTTAATATTGTTGTGCCAGGTCAGATTTAGATATCGTCTTTCGAAAATGGTTAAAAATGCGAATAACTGGCATTGTTTAGCAACTTCAGTAAAGTAATTAACTGATATTGAATCTACAATAAAAGTAAACATAAATTGAATTAATTATCATAGTAAACTGATGATACTTTGGAAACAATGAAATTAAATTGGATAAAATCATTTTATACGATTATTTTTGTTAGTAAGTTATAAATTATGCATGTTTCTTGGCAAAAATGGGAGCAACATTGTATATTAGGTTAACCCATTTTTTTCCGCACCTTTAAAAACACTGAAACCCCAAATTAGATGTGAGTATTAAAACAATTACTGGACTATATAGAAAATATCCCATTTAATTGCATCTCATCAAAGGACAGCGAAAAAGCAAAATTTCTGGGGCATTCAAAACTGCAATGATTGTAAAATGGGCAGTATATGCAGTGCTATTCAAGTCGATCACAAAGTATTGGTAAAATATTCTTAAAATACTATAACAATTTTTATCTGTGATAAACATCCGTTAACCGCATTAACAAGTACTAGCTATAAATATTTGAATAATAAAAAAGTATTAAAATTTATTACGTAATTTAATTCTACCAAATGGGAAAAAAGGAAAACTTCTTGGTCACTCTAAATTGCAGTAAATCCCAAAAATTATTATATTTTAAATTATAAAAGCATAATAATCATGAATATGAAATGTAAAATATCTTTCAAAAAAACTTTCAGTGTTGGCATCCTTTAGGAGAATGATGCATTCGAAATTTCAAGCAAAAGAAAGGTAATTGATTAAAGAATATAAAAATTTATAGTATGAAATATAAATTGAGACTATAACTTTATTTTTTCCTAAACTCAAAATATATTTATGAAACTAAATTAGTGGTTCTTACTTTCTATTTTCTTTTCATTTATATTAATATTGTGAGTTTTTTTTCAATAAAAAAGATTCAGCTTAAAATAAAACAATTTTTACGATGCATTTTATATTGATTTCCAATTACCTTCATGTTTCTTGAAATAGAGAATTTCAATTAACTTTTAATGACAATAATTATTAACCGATATCGGTGACATATTTTTCTGATAAATCACATTCGTTAAACACTGTTTATTTGTAACTAATAATGTTATTTATTAATGTGTGTGTTTTTCCATTTATTATTTCCTTACATTTTATTAAAAGCAATTAAATCATATTAATAATAGTTTCAATACTAATGGTTGTTAAACGCAATCCTTGAAATGTAACGAATCTTTTTTTTTGTTTGGGTATAAAATATTTGCATTAAAACACAATGACTGCTCATTGTTCTACTCTACACTTAATTTTTCGTATTATTCGGTAACATAAAACACTATTTCATATTAAATTATTAAGGTTAAAATATATTAATAAAGGAAGTAAAATACATGAAATTAAAATACAGATTTTTTACTATTAGCAGTAATATTTCCCTCGTTTGAAGATTTTCGTAACAATTTATTGAAAAATCACTAACTATAATTTTCTTTGATTTTTTTGTGTCAAACAATTTTCAAGTTATTGCTACTGAACAATAACCAGCACGAATAAGAAATTCTATTTCTATGAATTATATAATAAATATTTTAATAGCAGTTATTCACACACACACACACACACACACACACACACACACACACACACACACACACACACACACACACACACACACACACACACACACACACACACACACACACACACACACACACACACACACACACACACACACACACACACACACACACACACACACTTCCTAATAATTATTTAATAATAATATTTAAATAATTAGCTACAGAAATAAAATAAAATAAATCTCTTAAAGTAAAAAAGTAGTATCCAATTTTTTTCAGGCACTAACCGAAGAGTAATGTTTATGTGTACCCTCTATATGCTGTATTTGAGCTTTGGAGCATTTATATTTGCAGATATACAATTTAAGGGCAAACATCATTTATTTCAAAAATATTTTTCCACTTCTAACTTAATGCGAGGTGAGTTTCGGCAAATTTTGTTTTTTACTAGCAAAATAAATAATGAATTTCATAGTTATTGAATGAAAAACTTAAAATATGTATGTGCAATGTCTTATTTTTAAGGATTTATGTGGGAAGATTAAAATAACTTTTTTTTTACAATTTTTTTCTGGATTTTTAAATAAATTAAATCGTGAGACAACCAATAAAACTATAAAGGAATGTGAACCATAAAGAAAAAAATATGAAATAATGGAAAAATGTTGTACGATCTTAAATGCAATTTTTTGTGTGCATTAAAATTTTATATACTTCATTTAATAAAAAAAGAAAACTTATTTGACATCTCTGTTTGATTTTGGGAATCCATTATGTATTTGCTTTTTAGACCAATTTTTTCACACCTCACACGCGCGTATATATATATATATATATATATATATATATATATATATATATATATATATATATATATATATATATATATATATATATATATATATATATATATATATATATATATATATATATATATATATATATATATATATATAATATATATATATATATCTCACATATTCACGTCTTGTGAAAGAAGAAAGGAGCAAAAATTCCAAGAAGTCGCGTACGAAAATATCCGCAAAGAAAATTATAGCACATTCAACACTACGACCTATCAGGCCAAGAAATTCAAGTCTAGATGGTAGATTAATAATCAATGTTCGGTTTTCTGCTCAACAATTTGTTGATTTAATTACTATTTGAGACATGATTGATTGACTATTTTGAGACAAAGTTCAAAATGTACTTTATAAGAGAATGGATTTGGTGTAGAATTGGATACCCCATAGTTTGGCGGTAAATCTTGGCGACAAAATTTAGTTTTTAGTAACCCTAGTAACCCTATCTTAGTTTAGAATTTGTGTAGTGGCTGCGGTCATCTTGTTAGTTATATTTTGGCTCTTGGCATCTTGTTAGTACCTAATATGGCGTAAAAAAGTAAATAAATTCAAGGATACCCAATTATAAACTTTTTCTGACCTCAAACATGGAAAGAAAGTTAGATGACCAATAAAGGTCTCTTTAACGATGAAAAAAATTAATTAAGGGATTTATAATCTTTTCACAGTAATAAACGAAAACTAATTTTTTCTCAACAGCTATTTGTGACTATTTGATTGCGCTTGAGGAAAACATAATTAGAAATGTAATATTCACTATTTTATACTGTTGTATTCATGAGCTCATGGTAAAGGAAATTTTTCCCCTTATATTTTTAGATTTCCTGGCTGTTTATGGACTTGTGGAGTTAGTCTAGTATTGAAATTGGGCCATCTGAGATTAGCAACAACAACACTGTTGAATTCACTCTAGTTAATTCCTTTTATTCATTAATTAGTCAATTATTTACTAATTAATGATTAAACTTACTACTTGCCGGCTTTTAAAAATGCAGATAATTTGTCCAAAAAATATTTCAGCTCAGTACTAGAAGAACTAATGTGCACTATTTGATTCTAGATTCATTTTAATCAGGATATGCTGAAAATTATTTTAAAAATAAAGTTATTAAAAATATATATAAAACGAGTTTGGTACTAAATCTTTTCTCTAATATAATCAATCGATCAATATTTTTAAATTTGCTTGAATTCTTTATTTCAAAGGAATAACAGCTAATTTATTAATAATTAGAATCAGAATAGTTTGTCTAATCATAAAGAACATACGCCAATATTTTGTGTCTTTTACAGATCACTCAAGAGAATGTAGGAATAATTAAATTATTTATCTTAATTTTAAGATATTATTCTACAATGAAACTCGGCTATATAAACTATAAGAAAATGAATTATTTTTTCTTTACAAAAATAGTTGAAAAGGATGACTCTGCTTAAGTAAATATCAAGTAAAATATATTTATTTATTGCCATATATATTTTTCTTCATATTACATTTGAAACATATCAATATATTCTAATATAATGTGATTAAAAATTGTTTTTTAAATTCATTCAAAGTTGAATACATAGTTACGATTGAGCTTTTATTTTAAAAACTTCGTCGAATAAAAAGTACTCACTTTACATCACGTTTTTAGCTTAAAAAGACATAAAAATGACAAATATATAAACTTCCAAGTGCGTTAAGTCACAAATTATGATTTTCTCTTTAAAATTTAATTAGAGCAAATTAGCACCACACACAGGCTATAATTTTTATCGAATTTTATGATTATTGGATGTGATAAATTTTATATGATTGTTAACTGATTGATTGCCACCTACACTGTCTAGTGGTCAGAGTGCCTGACTGCGGATAGGGAGGTCCCAGTTCGGTCAAGGATGTACTCTTTCTCTCTCTCTGTCTATCCTGTCTTTGTATGAATGGGTTGTGAATGGTTGCCTACCTTATAAACTGGTACCTATGGCATGTGTGTACTGAGGAAGTCGGACGCCACACCAAAATATGGTTTAGTTGGAAATGGAGCAGCGCACCCCATAATGCCGGCCTACCTGCTACAAGACAACAACAACAACTGCTTGATTTTAAATAATATTGGATGTATTTGTAAGACAGAACAGAGCTTCACTATATGTTTCGAAACCGTGATTACGGTCGGTGTTCTGTCAAAATAAAAATCATTTCTTTACAGTATTTTATATTTCATTCATGCATAATGTTTCCTAAAAATGTCAGCAATGCATGACTATTGCAACAATTTATTTATTTTATCATAATTCTTAAATAAATAATTGGTATTTGTATTCAGAAGGTCTTAGGTAATTCATTTTCAGTGTGAAATGTATACATTTCAGTAGATATATTGGAGAAGCAGGATAGGTTTTAAGAGAGTCTGTTCTTTTCTTCAATCAATAGAGAAATTGATTCAAATTTTATTAAATTAATTACATGAAAAAACTCACTTTTGTATAGCGATCTAAAATGGTGGTACATTATTACATTACAGGAAAGTATGTTTTTGATTATTAACAGCAAACTCATTGAAAATCCTATTTTTATTTCTAGCAATGGTTACGGTATTGAGAAATCACAACTTCAGTGATTCATATATAGCCTCCGGTTTTGCATCGGAGCACTATAGGTTGAGGCAAGATCCAAGTGAGTTCAAAATATCTTGGATTTATTCTTTTAGAGAGAAAGTTATGTTTGCACTTCTCGTTATTGCCACTACAGGTAAGATAATGAACTAATAATATGATCAGTCTGTTTAGCTCCATTTTTTACTTTTCTATCTGTATTAATATTAATATAGAAATGAATTAATTTTAATGTAGAGAGGAAAGTAAAGTGGTAGAAAACACCAAGATATTTGAGTTGCTCTTACCGCTGTTGTACTTTTGTTTTAACTGAATCACAATAGTTAATCGCTAAATACTTCATGACTTATGACAGCTTATACCGTTCTGAACATTTCCAAGTTTGTAATTGATTCTATGTGATAATAATTTATTAGATTATTCGTTTAGAATTAAAGTTGAAATAAGGGTCACTTCAATTTCGACTTCATGGATCTCTAGAGCTTACTTCGAAATGAAATGGGAAGAGTTCGCTTTTTGCTAATATATGGCATACTATCAGGAAAATTGAAAATAAAAATGCTTGCTTTCATAGAAGTTATATATCAATGAAGATATAATGAATGCAAAATGCAATGATGGAATGAAGATTGCAAAAGAATTTGAAGAAAGTCGATTAACATTTACAATACGTCTCATATAATGACGGTTTGAAAAGGTATCATTGGTTAGGTCCTGACTGAAGTAAATAGGAATGTCCAACAAAATTATAGTGAATTGGAACAATTATCTCAGGTGGATATATGTCCTTGGGCAACAGAAAAAAATAAATGAAAGCACCAGGAAAGTACAAAATTACTGGGAGCGGATGCATTGTATAAATTAGTGATGCAAAAATAAGACTTGAGGAATATGGCCACTTTTAAGGTTAGTTATCTAGGGAAGAGAGAATAATTTTTTGGCAACGTTTCCTGATCATAGTGAGACTACATTAAGGAACGAAATAAAATAGACATCAAAGAAGGAACGACCACTTTTTCTGATTGTTAGAAAAGGTATATGAAGAGCAGAGCTAAATATGATTTCTTCGATTTTAAAGCTAGCATACCTTGTTAAAATATGGAGTTCATAAGGGGATATTCTGAATGGTGAAATGAAAAATAGCCATGAGACAGGTTGAAAGCGTTACGACAAGAGCTTAACCCCTTGCCAGTGTCGCCCGAATTCAGTTCGGGCAATTACTGCGTGCAGTATTTGTGATGCCCGAACTCAGTTCGGGCAGAAGAAAAATTAACGTTTCTATTTTGTGAAGTTCGAGCTGAATTCGTTTCTACTTTAGGATACTTAATTCCCTATTTTCCTAATAAATGACACAAGTGGTCTCAGTTTTTTACCAATTCCAATTTTGGTTCTGAAGGTAGTCCATGACTACAACAACACTATGGGAGGTGATTTTAAAGTCGGTCAACACCTTACAGACTTCCCGGTTGCTAGAAAAGGAGGTAAAAAATATTACTAGAAAATATTTTTCCTTCTCCTACACCAGGCGTTCTATAAATAACTCCTTTATTTTGCACACTTCAGCAGGAGGTGCGAAAAATATGAACTTCAGAAAATCAATTGTTGAACTAAATAAACCAAATGTTCAACTACCAGGACCAGGGCGTCTTAGTGTAAGCTTACTGCGCCTCACAGGTCGACACTTTCCAGAACACATCCCATCAGTGGTGAAAAAATCTATTCCAACCAGGCAGTGTTTTATATGCTGTCGTAAAACCGATGAACAAGGGAAGAGAATAAGGCATGTGTGTGTGTGAGAGAGACAAGAGTTTATTGTAAAAAGTGCAATATAAAGGTTTTGGAGCAGTACCTTGTTTTGGGAAATACCATACTGTAAAAGATTTGTAAAATTAATGTATTGAAAATCATATTGTTATGTTTTTATATTATACAAGTTATATAATTGAAAATCATATTGTTATGTTTTTATATTATACAATTTATATTTAGCTTCAAAATTTCGTTTAATTTGCTCAACATGAATAACATGTATGTGTAATCAATGTTTTATGTGTATGTGTAAAAATATTAAATATAGTAATTATTGTATTTAAAACTTTATTTTTGTAATAAAAAAACATTTTATAACTCTTATATAATATATAGAATAAAATTAAACAGTCAAAAAAATTTTTCAATTTTTGGTCCATTTTTCTGAAATATATGTCACAGTTGGGTTAAGCAACCCGACTGTATCTATTGTAAACTATAAATATAATTTTTCATCGATCCTAAAGGTGTCATTTCCCAAAATATAGAGCTCATATACTGTTTACGTCTACAATGCTATCAAGAATCATGTAATATTTCAAGCAGGTTTTAAGAACAGCTTCCTTTTCAAGTGTTTTTGCTTCAACTTTTTCCTGTATTTTTTCAAAATTGTAGTGATTACCTCCAAGCCTATAGGCTGGGTGATACTACAATGGAAGATAATAAGTTCGATATTTCCTATTTCAAATGTAATTTACTTAGGCACGATAAAGCATTATGAGTAAGTAATATAGCTTTCTGGAATAAATTTTGAAATTCTTCTTCTTCTTCTTCTTCTTAGAATTGGGTTTGTATGTCATTGGGCACCTCTGCTTTTATCAGCATTTTGTACCATTAACTCCAAACCCAATGCTTCCTAGTTCCATTTGCTCGGGTCACCCACTTTATTAATAAAGTCCGATAACCCTTTAATGGAGTCTAGGTGTAACTCTCTAGTATGGATGACGCCTAAAGAAGTTAATCTAGGGAGGGCAAGAGCCTCACATTCATAAATGATATGCTCTGCCGTTTCCCCTTGCGCATGACATTTCCAGCAGATAAGGTCTTGCTGAAACAGTCCCATCTGGTCAGAAAGTCAGACATGCTAGAGATAGCTTCCCGACTTTCACCAGAAGATGGTTTAACCAGAAGATGGTCATTTCTACCTCAAGCGAAGGATTTATAACTGCTCCTTTACAAGATTGCCTCTGAGTTCCCTTGTCTTTTTCAGGAAGGTCTACTTCAGAGGCTTCACCTGCAAATGCAGAAAGGTTTGTTATTACTTGTGTCTTTTCAGCCACAAGATAACAATTAAAAAGCTCAGGTAATATAAGTCCACCCAGCATTGCCTGAGTTACTGGGCAAGGCAAATTACTCTAGAAGTTCGCCAGGCAACTAGAGGCTCCGTTAAGACACCAATACCGCGGTGCCAATTAGCCCTAATTTTGAAATTTCTTTAACTTGGGTACATAGTGAAAATATTTTCAAACCCTTTTTCAAATATTGTTTAGTTCATTAAATTTTTTTTAGTTGAAGAAAGTTTTTTGGTAAAAGATTCTCAACTCTAATTCTCTTAAAAGATCTCGGCTTCTTTGATTTTATTCCAATTACTATTAGTTATAGCTTATGTGATAAAGTAATATTACTGAAAGTCAATATTGTTCTGCTTTTTTCACTGCATTTTTGTCCTGAAATATAATTTTCATCTTCAAATGCCGGAGCCTGTGTTAGCAAACATTTCCTGTCTCATTAGCATTGTATAATTGTGCATAAGAAATTCCGGATGATTGAAGAAATTGCTTAAAAAATACCTTTGCAATGTTTTCAATCTTATTTTTCGTAATATAATATCTTACTGTATAGACCAATTTATCTTTTCTTGAGAGGTTATTTGAACCTAATCAATTACCCTGACGATGTGTTAAGTGTTATTTCTAACATTTCAAAAAAGTTGTTTTGTTTTGGTTGCTGAAATACACCTTGAAGCAATCATTCTTACCCTTTTCACCTGATTGGCTCAATATAAAAGTATCGCATGCAGTCTTCAAAGGTGGTTTTCATGTCTTTTTCATCGATGAAGATTTATCTTGTGACAACGAATTGTATCAATTTATCCTTCAATTTTAAAATATCCATACATTTGCATTCGCGATTATAAAATTATCCTTTCTACCATAAATAGCCTTATAATTTTGAATATATCGTAAGCTGATTTGTTTTATCTTAGGTCTATTATCCTTTTTTCCATCATATTTAATTTCCTCTCAATAAATAAGACATTGTGATATTTCTCTCAAATTGAAAACGCGGAATAACAAATTTAAAAACAGGAGAGAACTCTTAAGAACACGTGGATACAGCTCAACAAAAACAAACTAACTGGAGTGAGCTATGAGAAATGGAAGTAATATAAAATCAGGACAGGAGGAGGTGACCTTATATTTGTACATTGATTCACAATGATACACGTGATTTTAAGGATGGGAATGAAAAATAAAATTCACTTTTAACTTTACATTTCCAAATTTAACTCTTTATTACAATATTTTGCTAATCGCTTCGATAACTAACAATATTTTGCTTTATCGTAAAAAAACAAAGTTATGGAATTAAACATCGTGGATAATTCGTATTCTTAAATCTAATAATCTGAAGCTTATGAAGAGGGCATTTTCATTATTACATAAAGAGAATGAACAATGTCTCCAATGGGTATTAACATTCAGGAAATGAAATAAAATCTGTATTGAGTGGCTATGAAATATGTTTTGTGACTTACAAACCAACGAAGATGTAAATACCTTAACTGGTAATAAAAGGCAATTTTTGCTCAATATCTTATCATTTCACTCACTTTTTTAGCATTTAATCCATTTCAAACGCGTTATTTTAACCAAAGAAACAGTTTATTTTCGAAAGACGCTATTATTATTTAAAGTTAATAACTGTATTATATTGAGTTAATAAGCTATTTTGAAATGAGTAAAGTAATTTCAGGTAGAAATGCTGCGGCATTAATGCTTTTACAAAAGTGGTATTGAAGTGCATTAAAAAATTTGCTAAAATTAAATATATATAGAAAAGTTAGTCGTAGATAAATTCTTACATTTTTTTCTGATCTTTGTTGAAGAAATTATAAAATATTTATATAGGAATAGAAATAAACATATATATGAATAATTAATATTCACAAAGATTTTTTATCTTTATTCCATTAAAAATAAAAAGATCCTTCCTAAAATATTTTTAAACATTAATAATAAATTTAAAAATCGCATTTCAGTTATATTATTTTTAATTTTTTTTAAAAATAAATTTTTATTTTCGTAGATAAATTAATTGTGATTTTTCTATTGAAAAGTTTTCTTTAGCATTATAGGAAATCTTATTCATTTTAGGATGTATCATTGAATCAAATACTTAGAAGAAAACACTGTTGAAAAAGCGCTGCAATTTATGAGCAAATGTATTTCCACAAATTACCTCACTGTCTGTTAAGCAACTATCTGTTTGATCATGTTCACTAAATATTAGAAATATTACATAATTTTATTTTTATTACATAGGTTACGGAAATGTTGTGCCTGTGTCATCGTTGGGAAAAGCATTTGTCATTGTGTTTATCATCATTGGGCGGCCAATTCAATTAATAATGGTTCGTCTTCTTGGAATTATATTCAGATCTGGATTGAAAAAAGTTCTGGAGAAGACCCAAGAATTGAACAGGATTTATCTTCCCAACATATTTCATTGCAGCCAAATTTTGCTTTTTGCGCCAGGAGCTTTTTACTTTATTGCTCTCTTAGTGATATTTGTATTCGGACCAGCTTTCATGTTCGCAAGATTCGAGAACTGGTCTTACGCGGAAAGTGTCTACTATGCCTTTTTGTCACTTGCATCAATCGGACTCGGAGATTATGTAGCAGGTGATTATGACCCTTTTCACAAAATTCAGATAAATAAAAAAAAAAAATAATAAAAAAAATGTTTCAATGTTGGCATAAGCAAGGCATTAATCTTTACATTTAAAATAGATTGCTTATACAAATATTTCAATTATTAATTTTGAATTCTATTAATTATAATGAAATTTTTTAAAATTTAAATCATCATTGCAGATCTAAATTAATCATAAAGTGGATGTTTTGTCTTTTCCATTTTGCTTTTTTTTTTCTATTTTATTGTCAAAGTATTGATGGCTTAAAACAATGGAAAACGGCTTCTTAAGCCGATGCTTTTATCCTTATACAAATCATTGTATTAACAAAATGAGCTTCAGTAATACTCTCAGACATTCGATGGTGAACTTCGCCTTGTTTGCTGCCCCACGAAGAATGTTATTTGAAGGAGGCTGCGAATTCGTCGATAAGTCGGGTTTATGACGCCGTCTCAATCCGATGTGACGTTGATGAAACGTTTTCTGACGTCATGTATATTTTAAACCAATGAGAATTGTAATGGAGTGATGTAGCCATGATCTCAACTGGAACGCGAAAGAAACAACCACTTAATGGTTACAAACATAAGTTGTATTTCGTTATCATTGATTTCCTTTTTATAAAACAATTAATACTATTTTCAGATATAAATTTAATTTAATACTTGTTCTTATCAAGTTTAAGATACCATTTATTATCGATGTTATAGTTTACTGAATACTGAGTGTCAAAATAATTTTTAACTAACTTTTTTGAAACAGGAGTATCATCGAAACATCTTGATTGCTCGCTGTATTATTTTTATGCTATTCTCATCTTTTTCTGGACGATTGTGGGTGTAGCATGCATTACTATGATAATGAACTTGATATCTTACTTGTATGGGCGCATTATTTTGGACCAGTTGGATTGTAAATGCGAGAAGAGTATGTATGTAAGGAGGAAACTGAGTACCATTTACAATTTGGTAGCGGATGTGCAGTGGAATCTTACAAAATTACACCCGGCAGTAAGTATATTCAATAAACAGCGTGACTTTAACTAATCATGTTAATTATTTAAAATTAAACTAAATGTATGAGAATGCATTTTAAGATAAATAATAAATATAGGCTACTTTTTTTAACATAAAATGTTTGGGGCATTAATTCTACACATTGTAAGGATCTTAAATCCTTTAAATTACCAATTCAAAATTACCGAATTCTTAAATCATAAATTGCAAAATTCTCATAAACATGATACGATCTCTAAGGCAATAGAGACAATATACAAAAAAATACAAATTTAGAAACATACAATAAAATAATTTGACCTATTTGTTTGTGGTAAACATTATCAATATTTTTCTACCAATATAATCGGGGCTGATTTTATATATTTCTTTCCCATTTATTACATGTATTTGTTTTATGCCGTGGTAGCCTAGTGGTTAGGGTATCGGCTTACCATCCGGAAGGACTGGTTCGATTCCCAATGCCGCCAAAGACCCACCGAGTACATGCGATATACGTGCTCGTTAAATCTGTGGAATCGAAAGTCCTGTGGTCGGTCGTTGAGCAGTTACCATGGATGCAATGGTCTGGAGAAAATTTCCTCCCCCTTCAGATCAATGTCAAAATTGAGGGAGTGGATTCTCTGATGGTGCCATCTATCGGAGGATTTAAAAAAGAGCGAAAACGTACTTTCACCTTCATGGTGCTTTGATTAAAACGAAAGACGTCCCCTATTGACTTAAATTCGCATTGCCAAGACATAGCGAGCTTGGCTTGTCCAAGTGTCATAAGTAACAACAACAACATTTGTTTTATTTTTTTCTGTAACGAAGCATTAAATTACATTTCAAGATTTTTGAAATGAATGTACATCTATGTTCTAAATACTGTCTATACATTAACTACTTAATTGCAATGCGCATGCGTAAATTTCAAATTATTACTTAAGTAAAGATAAATTAACAGATTCGGATATCTGCTTATGAGCTAAAATTTGTTGTGATAATTTTATTTATTCGGATGTCATTATTTTCGGTTAATTCAATTTTTCGTAAATTATGTGTGATTAAATTATATCGTGAAGATATTCATGTATTCTTACTAAAGTTTCGACTTATTTTATTATTAAAATGTGTTTGTTGCATAAAATTGTGGTTTTTCTATATTCTTGTTAAGAACTATAATAATTTATTTATAGATTTTGAAATTATTTTTCATATGAAATTTTTTTCTCAAAAGTTTCTTTTTCATTTTTTTTCTGATCATGTATGATTTTGGTATCTAGTTTCGATGCTTGCAGTTTTGAAATTACCAACACTTTTAAACTCTGATTTTTTGCGTATTTTCATTTCTCAATTCAGATAACTTTTTGAAAATTTGCAGATTCATCTTGTGTTATTTCAATTTTCAAATACATTTTTTAATGATCGCATATATTTTTTCGTAAATCTTTCTGTACTTTATACAATGTTATTTTGTTAATATATTTTTAACGAATTTTCCTTTGTTTTTTTCTACTAATTTTCAATTCTGATCAATAATTTTTACTCTCAAGTATGACTATTGAATTGATTATATTTATATATAGTTTTAAGAGTCAGAAAATCATCTATCGCTTAGCCAGTATTAGCTGATCATATCTGTTAGGAATATCAATCTTTACGACATGTCCAGACTCGTATAAGACATTATTAAAAGAAGAAGTTGAATTTTTTTCCCTCTTGTTTTCGAAATGCACGTCTATTAGGGTTGAATCTTGAAGCGTTCCCAGTTTTCCTTTCCTGAAATTCACAAATAAAGCCCATTTTAAGTAAAATATACGGTGTAAGTATGATATCCCCTTAAGTGATTTCTCGCCAAATCTAGCGTCCTTTGCTTTGATTATCCTGTTGCCTATTTTAGTTTTTGTTATTTTTTAGATTTTCTTGTCACCAGAATTGGTTTTGCTCGTGTTTTACATCATTTTTACGTGATATATATGGTTCTTTTCAACGACAACAGCATTTAAAGTTTTCGTTTTACTTTCAATTCTAACTTTTTGTTCTACGTTTGTTGATGTGTTTCGTTGTCGCCAGTATCCAAACATCGTAAATTGTTCTTTTTTCCAATTTCTTTTTGTTTATTTATTATTTATAAATTTTTTATTTTGTTTATTTATTATTTATATTTTTTATTTTATTTATTTGTTACGTATATTTTATATATATATTCTTTTTAAATTTATTATTATATTTTTCTTATATATTTTTCCATAATATCACCGAGCATATTCGACATGTGAGCTCGACGTTATATCAAGTAAGTCCTTTATTATTTATTTTATCTTTTCTACCGGTTGTTCTGAAGAGAAGGCAAACCCAACAAAAAAATGTTTTTCATTTTTTAGATTTTGTATACTATTATGTGATTTAAAATTTTCTAAAATGCGTATTTTTGGAACTTGGGAAAAATTTCCGCGTTAAAAACATGCACTTAATTTGGCGATGAAAAAAAGTCACAATGGTTGCCAATGGGGGGATATCCTACTAGTTCCAAATATACACCCGAAAGGAAAAATGCATGGACATTACAAAAACTTTTCAATTGCTTTAGGCTATCCACTAGCTGTATCAGATGTGTCTCATATGGTTAAATAAAACATTTCTTCATTGTATGATAGTGTGATTTTTTACAGTATCAGATCATTTTTTTAAAATCGCCATTTCAAACTTCGATCCATTTCTGGAATTTTTATACAAAAAAAAATTCATCATACCATTTAGTTTGAAAAGGGAATGATAGCGGCTAGATTATTTTGAGTTTTACAATGATTGTAGCAAGTAATTTCAGTGTTCAAAGATTCTGACTCATTTAATATAAATATTGACAAAATTAAATCAAGATTATTTCTAAAATGTCGAATCTAGTGATATTTTACGATGGAATTCTTTTGCAGAGTTTTATATATTTAATTTCTATTTATGTTATCTTTTTCAATTTCTGTGTTTCATGTACCAAATGATTTCTTCTGTTTTTGTACTGAGCGCTTACTTGTTGCAAAGATTAATCTTGGCATCTGGGAATGTTCAATTTTGTCTACACAAAACAGACCGATAGAAAGCTGGTTCTGAATATTGAGAAATGTGAGTAAACGTGTCCAATAAAAATTTTATCTATAATGTTTGTACTAAGTTCTGAATATGATATGACAGACAAATGTTGGGAATAGTGAAGTGTGAGCAAATTTGCTAAAATTTTCTAAAAAATTTAATGGAATAATAAGTTTTTATGAGTACATCAGAGACAGCTAATTTAGAGGTAGTTTATGCATCTAATAAAATATAGTAAAAAAATATTTAGAGTTTGTTTGTACACCATGAATAATTATAAAATTGTGAATAAATATAGGTGGTACCTTATTTCATTGGAATTGTACAAGAGAGATCAACATTCTATAGAAAAACTACTCATTTAAAATTGTAAAAATCTAGTATGTAGTTATAATTTTATGAGTCTTTATAGCAGAGAATCAAATTGACGCCCATGCAAAATCACATTTAATTTTGATTAATTAAAAGATAAATAGCATAAATATTTTTATTGGAATTATTTTGAAATACGTAAAAGTTAAAAAAAATGAATTAAAAAGTAACGAGTCTTAAACAGGTAAAACTGATCAATCATATTTTGATCTAAAAATGATTTATGCTGTATGTTGTTTTATTCAACATTGCAAAGTGACAGAGACAAATGGAATTGTATTGACAATTGATTTTCAAAGTACTTGATATAATACAGATTGTTATAATATTTTAGCTATTTTGGCAGGAAGTTTTATGGAAATTTATTTAGAAGAAAAATGTAATTGTTTTTTAGACAATTATAATTATTTGCAATTAGTATTGTGAATCAGATTATAATTGTGAATGTGTGCAGTATATGAAATTTGATTTTTAATATAAAATTTATTAAATTATCTTGTAATTATTTTAATCTTATATTTTACTTTTCGTTCAATTTATCATTTGTCTACAATGTGGTTTTATTTACATATTCTCCTTAGCATCTTAATAGTCAGTTTTTTATCTTTACAGTAACGTGCTGCTTGTATATATATTTTATATCAGAAAAATTTGATGTTCAGAATTTTTATTAAGGGTTACTTACTTATTAATACAGCTCTTTGGAACTAGAAATTTTATCGGCCATCTTTCATACAATGCAAAAGAAAAAAGCACTAGGTTTTTGAAGTTTTACGAATGGAAACTGTCAAAGATTTTCCGTGATTGAATTTCAAATATACGTATCTGTATATTTCGAATAGAAAATGTTTGAATGGAATTAGATGGAGAAAAATTAGTGAACACCGTAAAAAGAAATAATAAGCTAGTAAGTGAAACTATTCATTTGTACTAAGCTTAATAAAAAATATGGAGAAAAATTTATCAAATAATTTTCTTTTTTACAGTTTATATATAATGATTGGAACTTTTTATAATTTTAGTAAAAGGATGCATGTAAAACAAAACTTTACAAGATGTACAGTTCAAAAACATTTTACAATGATTCACTTTACAAAATCTCTTACTAAATACTTTTTCTAACATCTATTTCTACTTTATAATTAAATTCATTCACTCTTAATCAACACTACATTACTTGGATGATGGATTCCGATGTTAATATTAGATTGGGGAAAAAAGAAATCTGTTATTTGGGTAGACTTCAAGATTTTTTTTATTTTGGATTCGCTTTGGGCAAATAGCTTAAAACTGTTTTATGTCCGATCTTTAGCTCCTTGGTGATACAATGATTCATATCATGCAGGTAAACTTTGATTTTTTCTGTGATTTTATTGACATTTTCAACCACCAGTGTGACGTACATCTTTAACATCAGATTTATTATTTGATCAATACATTCTGAAATATCGATCACTAAAATCATCTACTGAAAAATAATGGATTTTTTTCATTCAACCTAATATTTTACGAATTTCTTTTCCTCACATTGTAATATCGTTAATTCTTAAATTTGAAGTTTTATTCGCGAATCTCACAGAATTACATACTTTCCAATCAATAGTTCTAATGTTTTTAAATGCAAGGGTAATTGATTCATTTTTTAAAATTAAAATATCAAATTTTTACATTCATTAATGTATAAGCATGTTATTAAAAGTTGTATGCAATTATTATAATATTTTAAGTGTTTGTGTAACTCAACTGTATTATGTAAAATAATTGTGTATCAGAGAAGTAATTTAAGAGAGTTATCATTAGATAATTGTGTTTTAGATAGATAATGGAAGAGAGTTATCATTAAATAATTGTGTATTAGATAGGTAATGGAAGAGAGTTATCATTTAATAATTGTATAAATAAAAACCATTTTCTTTGATAGGAATTTACGAAAGAGCGAGTATTTCATGATTTTTTAGATCTGTGTGTTGATCAACCTGACAGTATCACGGAGGATGACCTGTTGGAATTAGTCGAAGCAGCGGAAGAGCTGAGAAGGGTCGCCACTGACAAGGTTCTTGAGATGAAGTCTACTGACTATAAAGAGGATGAAAGCTCAACAGCAAAAACAACTAACGATACTGTACAAAAAATTGAAATTTCTTCCCATAATACTAAAAATGATCATATAATTGTTGATAGTAATAATCCAGCTTAGTTACACACTCATTCTGAGTCACATCATTCATTCCTTTCGGAACACTTTTACAAAAAGTTCGGTTGGTTTCGATTCGAAAGGTAATGCTAAAAAAGAAACCATGCTGATTAAATGGGTGGAATATTTTTTAAAATGATATGAAAGCGGAACGTAATTTAAAATTTCTTAATGACTTATTAATTATATTTACATTAAAATTTTTTCTCCATTCATTGTGGTAAATTTTTTGTTCTGGCTACTCCAGAGAGAAATATTTTTAGCCATGAGCTTTACAAACCGGTTATGATATAAAAATTTAAAGATAAGAAGTTGTTCTCAGCAAATAGTATTCACACCAAGTAATAAACATTGAGTTATTCAGTGACAGCCTCAGACGAGAGTAGTGAAAATGAAGATATTTGGATAATAGAATAAGAAATAATATTAATCATTTTATTCTGTGTAATAAAATGGAACAGACATTGATTAAATTTAAATGAAGATAACAATATTTAAAAATTCATCGATTTAGTTTTGCAAGCAATTTAATTTAAGAATATAATAAAAATTTTTTTCATAAAAATTAAATAATTTGGTATGTCTTATTATTTATGCCAGATTCAGATTTCACCAGATCTTTAGCAAATAATGGACACATTAAATTCTTTCAAATTTTCATGAAAATTTAACAGTTAAGAAATAAAGGGAATATATATTAATTAAACTAATATTAATGCGTAAGCCAGTAGCTGTTGATATATTTGGAAATGTCAGAAAACGTTATTTCAGTGCGCAGCTTCCGTCGTATAAATTCAATTAACCAGAAATCTAATCGGTTACTGATGTTTATTTGGTTATTTTTTTTACCATAACCTCTAAATAGTTTCTGTACGATCGATGAAATTATACTTGTTATTAATGTGGAAATTTCAAACCCGGGTTTTTTTTAAAAATTCTCAAGTATTTCCAATAAATATTTATTAAAATTAAATTTGCTAAACATCGCTCCGGTAAAATAAAGAGGTAATATGACGTGAGTCTCTTGGTGACATAGTTACTTTTTTTCCATATCAGCTTTCACTGAGGATGATGTAAAATTCATTCTCACTATTTTCTGTTATTACGGGAAAATTTTTTTAATAAATTTCTTTTGTTGCACTACCACACACACACACACACACACACACACACACACACACACACACACACACACACACACACACACACACACACACACACACACACACACACACACACGCACGCACGCACGCACGCACGCACGCACGCACGCACGCACGCACGCACGCACGCACGCACGCACGCACGCACCACACACACACACACACACACACACACACACACACACACACACACACACACACACACACAAAGATGTATATATATATCTATGTATATGTATATATAGATATATATATACATCTTTATATGTATATATATATCTATATATACATACATAATTTTTTTAAAATAAAAACTAGAATAGTTAAAATATATAATCAAATGACAGTTTTTATAAAAGGTTGGCTAATGTTATGGAATACATTTCTAGTTAAAATAATATATATTTAGTAAAATAATTCATAAAGATTATCTAAATCAATAAAAGTATTTAGTGTGAAATAATAAAGCTGACTTATATGTAATAATAAAAGATTTTTTATAGATATTTTAAAGTGCGTTATTAAATGGTTGGCATTTTTTATACGAATGCTACATGATAGATGGCAGCACCCTATACATTAATTTTATCAAATGTTAATTTTCCCATCAATATCAAATGTTGAAATCACATGTTGATTTTTATCTTTAATAATTGAATGCTGTAAAATTTAAATGCTGCTAACAAATAAAGCAATATATTATGCTCAATTAGAGATCTGACTACATTTTAAAAGTGATTTATTTACTAAAAGAAGAGTAAAAGAATATAATAACTTGAGTCTTGATTACTTTTGAAATAAATGGGATTTTGTGAGTTTCCGGACGAGAAAGTTTCTATTAAGGAAATTAAGCACTACTAATTCCTTTTTTTGTTAGTAAATGGAGATAAGTAATTAATTATAAAAGATAACACTTATATTTTTATTTATTTTTATGATTTAATTACTATTTTTAGCCATTTGCTTCATATTTTTGAATAGAATCATAAAAGTTATTAATATGTATTTATAATAAATTTTTGTGTTAATTTATTATTTTTAAATAAACTGCATTCCAAATTTTTAATTTCGAAGATGCTATATTTGTATTTTACAGCAAAGCATAATAAAAATAAAAGTTAAAAAATAGTATTAATGTTGAAAATATGGTAATAAAATATTAAATTGTTAAAATAAATGTTAACTTGATAATAAAACTATAAATTAATATAATAAGAGATCAACTTTAGGAAATGAATTTAGAAAACAATCCTACCTTGTGACACAATTTTAAAAATGAATTTCATTCAATTTTAGTTGACTCCTATTTTAATAAAAGATATTAACTATTGCAAGATTATATGCGATAATTTTAAATGTTTAATTTTTCTTAAATGATATTTATTTTTCCATTAATTTTGGAAAATATTTTCGGATCATTTCCTGTTTATTGTACCAATCGATTTTAAGTTGTTCTCTTATGGACATATATAGAAGTGCAGGTGAGCCCGGGACTATACCCTAAAGTTAATGGGTTTTTCGAATAGTTTACTATCAACTAGGAACCTTGTAAGTTTAAACCACGTAGAAAATATGTATATCCACAGTAGTCCACTTTTCTGCTTGAACGCTAGAGGGCGCTGATCCTGTTTGCAATTTGTATTATTTATGTGGTTTAGTCATTCATGCTTCTTTGTCTCGAAGTTGTGAAAGAACCATGTTTCTCAGATCGGGTCGATTCAATTAATCACAAGAATTTGTTATTATTTCATTTATACTATTAAATATTTTTCAATTTTTTAAAAGCGAATTCGCTTAAAGAGTGTCACTGTTTTTGCTGGAACCATATAGTTTCAGCCTTCCATTGTTTGAATTTTCTTTATGCTGCAGCGTCTGGGAAGACATTGCATTTCGTTATTTGTAAACCATATACGAAGCTGAAAGCTAAAATAAAAGCTTTGGTGACTAAATCAAACCAGTATTGTCATTGAAAACATATTTAATTAATAAAAGTATACAAAAAATTCTTTTTATTTTGCATTTTATATTATTCATCATTTATTCTGTGGCCTTTCGGAATTTATGAATGACATTAGCATTGCAATGGTATTTTTTTGAAATTGGTACTTCGGGTCAGGATATATTGTTTTGCTCAGAAATTTTATTAATTGGATTTAACTGATAAAATCCATTTTCTGAAATATATATATTACAATACATTTTACCCATATGTTTTGTTATATATTATAAATAAGATTTTCATTTTGGATATTCCTAGTCATGGATTAATATCCAGACCCATTTTACTGAAAGTTTTTTACTTTCTGAATGAATGATAGGGAATACATCTTTCATAAGGGCTTATTTTCTATTAGAAATACCGTGTATTAACTACAATATTAATCTCTTCAAGAACTTCCAAATATTTATAAATTATAAGTTGTACTATAAATGCTTTCATCTTTATAATGTAGAATCAACCATCACGTCCTTAAGAATTCCTCAAGAATACTTCCTTAAGGAATGCCTTATATCATTTATAAGGTTAGAATAAAATATTTCAAAATTACATTTTTAAATTGCATTAAATCTTTTGTATTATAATGACTCGTTTCCATTTTATATGGTGGCTTGTTTAATAACCGTCCTCTTTCTATCAAAAGCAATATGAATACTATTTTGCTAGAAATCTCAATTTATGAGAAATTTTTGCGTTGTTTTTTTCAAGTACTTAGGAAAATAAATTTTAATAATGATATGATTACAAGCATTTACTATATTAATAAGTAATTTATAATAATGATGATTTTTAATAATAAAAATAAGTTAATTTTTACAAACTGCTTGATTTTTTTTTCAAAATGTCACCTGATATTTACTATTTTTATGTATATGCATGAATAAAAACTTAAGCAAATCTTGATATAAGTTTTATTTATGGATTAAGTGATAGAAAATTATTCAGAGTGACAAATTATTGAAAATATTTATGATAAACATACTGCTTAAATTATTACATAGGTAATTTGTTTCTGATTATAAAAAGGTGTTCTCTAATTATTTACATTAATCTTTTGATTTATTTCTGGCATCATATAATTACTTTCTGTGATAATTGAACCCAAATACTTACACTCTGTAATTCTTAAAAATTTAGTTTCTTCATTTATCTAAAGTTTAGTACCAGTATTGGTTTCTTTACAAAACACTATAATGTATTCAGTATTTTTATATTGATTTCCAATCGGAAAACATTATCCTCTCTAATTAATTAATTCAATCAAAGCATTCTTTGTTACTAATTACTATTAAATCAAAAAAATTAACAAGTGCAACATCATTTTAATGAAACATATTTTTTAATACATTATTTCACCCTCTTCATACTAATCTTTTGGGAAACATCTATGTCCCGAAAAATTAGAACCATTTCAAAGTGCTATACTAATTGATATGCATTTTTATATCAGTGTTCAGTAAGACTAAATTCAATTATTCAGTTTTGCACAGAATTATGTACTTGTATTTTAAATAAGACATTTAAAAATGGCTACATGTTGATGTAATATCTTTTTGATGTAACTATTTTTATGTAACATTATTTTTGATGTAACAATCAAATTTCATTAATTTAATTGAATTAAAATAAAATAACTTTTATTTTGATTAAGTTAGAGAGACTTTAACATAAGGTTGTAAATTCCTTCTGTTTTAGTCTGCAGTTTATTCAAGTTCAGGTCACACATTCTTTCCTACACGAATTTTCTTACGAAATTGTTTATTTATTTATTTAAAATTAATTCGTATAGGTCATATTTATTATATATTTTGAAAAATGTTTCATCTGCGAAAAGATATAACATGATTCTTATTTACCACTGATACACTGACAAAAAGTAACAGTTAAGATTTTGTAAAATGTCGTTCTTTTCATTAGACTGTATAATTAGATAGTTTTTTTTGTATTTTTCATTGAAATATGACTTTAAGTCTCCTAAAACTGTAGCTTCATATTATTGAAATTCAGAGTTTACAAAAATTTTAGATTTTAGATATTAGATATTAATGATTTAGATATTAAATTAAATTTGTAACTGAATTTTTAGAACTTGAACTGAAAGAAATCCTCAGCGATTCTCTAATATCTTCCGAAGTATGATAAAAGTGATATTCTCAGTAACGAATAATAATAAAATTTTTTCACAAATAATATCAATGTAATTAGATTTAAGAAAACATTAAAAGTAAAAAAGCACACCTTAAATTTCATTCTAATTTATTAAAAGTGGAATATTTCTCACCATTTCTTAACTCAGAAAACTATGAATAACAAAAAATAAATTAGAAGTTTTATTGTAGGCATTCTTTTAACTTCAATAATAAATTTATATTTTTTGTGTAAAGTTTTATATATGCTTTATTGAAAAGAGGCATGGAAAATTTAAAATACAGGTATGAATTATGTTTGTTGTATTTTATGTTTGTAAATAAGTTGAATTTATATCGATGGATATTATATAGATTAAGAGATTATTATAAAAAAACCAACCATTCAAACAGAAAAAATATAGAGGATCACATACTTTAATTAGAATGAAAATAATGTTGTTATGATAAATGCATAAAATGTTAAAAAAAAGCATACTCTATTTATTTATTATTTTTTTATTTTAGTTTAAAAGCATGTAAACACAACTTTATACACATTTATATGTATATATATCACAGTACGTGTAACAAAAACATTTATAAAACATAAACAACAATAACAAAAGTCTTATATACATTTATAACAAATCATTTGATTGATTTCTGATTTTAAAAAACCACAACTATTATGCATTTGATTAATATATTTACATAAAAAATTTAATATGTAATCAGCACCATCGAAAAATATAAAAATTGCTTCTAAGATTAAGAAAATATGAAGAATTTTCATTTAATTCACATACAAAAAAAAGCTAAGGTTGATTTCAAAAAGCTAAAGCTGTGTAATTACTATTTAATACTTAGATAAATTACAGTTGTTATTTAATACTAACAATATGAACAGCTTTATGATAAGCAAAATTATTATCTTATAATCGATAAGATATAAGAAATTATGAAATATTAAAATTATTGATTAATAAAAGTGATAAAAAAGCTATGGTTCTAAATATCATAGATAAAAGCGTCCAAATAAATTTCAATTTGGAATTGACATTTAATCACAGAAAGTCTTTTACATTTATTAAATAGCCTTTTTTTATTTCTTATGAAGAACACCGAACACATCTTCATGGTATTTTCCAGATTCCTGTAAAATAAAATTTTTAATATTAAAAAAATGAATGTATTTTATCATTGGAAATAAAGTTAAAACTTAAAATATGCAATTTTAAAAAAAGATAAATATATCTTCAATTTATATCTTAAAGTATTTTAAGCATTGATAGAAATTAAGTTACGAATTGTTTATATTAAGAGACATTTAAAAGAATGTGACTTAATGGCAAGTAGTTTCTGTTTACCCCGATCTAGCAAATCAAGATAAAAAATATGTTAAATGGAAATATAATCAGAAAACAGAGTTAAGTTTTCAGTTTAACAAGGAATAATTATAGGATTTTACAGTTATTAAACAGTTCTGTTTCTTATATTTGTAAACCAAGAACATTATAATTGGAAATTAATAAATATCAATGAATAAAAGAGGTTAATTAAATATAGCCCATGTTTGCTTTTATTCCGAATATTAAGGTGAAAATAATATAATTTTATTAAATATGAGAAGGAAGAGTTTTAAGTGCTTTAGTGAGTTCAGTGCTATGGTATAAGGCATAAAAATCCACACTTATATTATCCGATTATAGCTTTTATTATTCTACGAAAAATTTTACTAATCTACGATTAGAATGATTTTTAATTTACTTTTTTCCGATACCTATTTTTAAGATTAATTTAATGAAGCTTAATTTTTTTTAAAAGTTTATTCCAAACTATGAAGTCATTCTTTAAATAAAAAAAAGTGCCGAGATTAAAAATGTTTAATATATCTAAATTAATTTTCTGATTGTGTGATTGTTTTTGGTCTTCGTTATTTATATAAAAATAAATATGTAATGATGTGAGACTATTTCAATTTTTGGAATTTCAACTCAATAATTTAGTTTTTAAATGAAATGAATTGATATAAAAAATTTATAATAATATAAAAATTTGCTTAATATATAAAATAAATATGTTTAAATAAGAAGGGATATTTTCCTGCGTTCAATCGAATACACTCCAAAACAGCAGAATTTAGCTTATAACATGTGATTCCTATATGTATTGGTTGATGTTACTAATGACACTTGGTCAAGTCAAGCTCGCTATGCCTTGGCTATGCGAACTTAAGTCAATAGGGAGCGTCTTTCGTTTAATCAGAGCATTCAATTTTCCGATAGATGGCAGCACCAGAGGATCTACTTCCTCAATTTTGGCATTGATCTGAAGGGGGAGTAAATTTCTCCAGACCATTGCTCCCATGGTAACTGCTCAACTACCGACTACTGGACTTTCGATTCCACAGATTTAACGCGTACGTATATCGCATGTACTCGGTGGGTCTTTGGCGGTATTGGGAATCGAACACCACCTTCCGGATGGAAGGCTGATACCCTAACCATTAGGCTATTATACCAAAATATAATCATACTTAAAATAATATCTTTCAACGTTTTCCATATTGCATCTGTTTATATATTAATACTTATAGAGTATTTATTAAGATAGCAATTTATCTTTTAAAATTTGGGCATACCTAAGGTGTTTCTTTATAAGTAGGTATTTATTTTATTCTTAAAAATCATAACTTTGAATAATGAATAATTCATACCAGTAAGTCATCAATATTCCTGATCTTCGTGCTATTCATCAATATTTTGTTCACTGTATTTCTAACGTCTTCTGCCATAATGGCATCACCACACACATAAATATGTCCTCCTTTCTCAAGTACATTCAGTACCACACTGGATTCAATTTCAAGTCTGTGTTGCACGTATTGCTAGTGAATAAAAATTGTATAGTGAGGGATACAATATTATGCTTTAGATATATTTGTTTACAATTAAATTTTATAAGTAATTTAAAATAAAAGTTTTAAAAGCAATAAGATTATTTGGTCCATTTGTCTGAATCTTTAGTTAATTAAGAATAATAAATTTGAATGGATTCGTTTTTTTCTCTCTTATCCTTTATTCTGAGTGATTATGATAGTTAAACAAGAATTATATTTCCTAAAATAAAACTAATTTGCAATAAGCACTTACTTTTTCTTGATCTGGCTCTCTTGAATATGCATTGAAGACTCTCGTGATAACGCCTTTTCTTTGCAGAGAAGCTAATTCTTCAGAGTAGAGATTATCGACCTTTGATTGCCGACAACCGAAGAATAGGAACATGTCACCGAAGCTTTTTGATGGACCACCATTTTCTGCTTGTTTTTTCATCACAGCGTCTCTCTCACACCAGAAACTGCGGAAGGGTGCGATGCCACTTCCTGCACCAACCATGATGATTGATTCACTCTGATCTTCTGGTAATCTGAATCTGGGGGCACTGAAAGAATAAAAAGAAAGAAAGTGTCTTAGAAATTATATTGATCCTTACCATAAAAATCCTCTCTCGCCACTTCTTTTTTATAAATTAATTATTTTGAATTACTTTAAAAGCGACAAACAATAGTTTCTTCTCTTAAGAATAATTTTTGGTGACTAATTTATTTAGTTATAGTTACAAAACTTATTTTGGTAAATATACTACCATAAATGATTTACCATTAAAAAAAATTATTATTGTATCCCTTTATTTATATTAATCACTGTTTTTTATAATATTAAAAAAATAAATTTTATTACCATTAAAAATTTAAAGTGGTTTTGATACATTAAATTTACTATATACTTACTGTCTTATATAGCAGGGTATTTCTCCGCTTGGAATGCTGTTTAAATAAGATGTGCACACACCATGGTGGACTGGACCTTTTCCCTCTGAAATATAAAGTATAACTTCGTTAGCTTCTGCATAATATATTAAATTTATATATATTTAAAACATTAAGTTGTTATAAAATATTGCTTAATAGGATATTAAAATGATATGATGTGGAGCATAGAAATTGAAATAATTTCTAACAGCCATAGTTTCCTAAATCTTTTAGCTATGTTCAAATGGACACAAATACTTCATCTGCTTCATTTCATTGAACACTTACTTTAAGCAAAGGAAAATCAGAAAATACTTTGATCTTAATTTTATTTAAGTGTATATGTAGATAATATTATTACTATTGTTTTTAATTAGACAAAGGCAAATTTAACCACTATAAAATAACAAAATGAAAGCTCTTATGAGTTAGGTTGTAACGATATAATTAGGAAATTTCTTTGGAGTTTTGAAAATATGGATTATATTTAGAAGAATACCTGTGTGGACGACTTAATATAAATATAAAAGGAGACATTATAATATATTAGTCTAAATACGTTATCTTATTAGTATAAAATAAAAATTCATCAAATCACAATTACTATAATTACATATTATACCAAATGTTTTGGTTTAATTCTCTCAATAACATTTAAAAAATCTGACTTTTAAATAGTTCCTTTCACGTAAAGTATCTGCTTAAATACTTTCTACTGTATTTATGTTTATATTTCAGAGCAATATGAATATATATTCAAATAACTTCTCGTTAAAAATTTTAACTCTTAAAAGTTAACCAAATTTTTTGTAAGCAGTTGTAATATTTTAATGTATAAGCTAGATTCTTATAAAAAAACTTACTCTTAACACACATGATGTTTTTAGTTAATTTTATTAAGCCGTAAGTTTATTTTGGATTCAACTTTTGGATAAGGAAGTTTTTTTGAAATGAAAACATTATACTAATTAAATACTAAATTTTATTACCTTGAGTCCTGAATGAAACAACTGTGCATGTGATATGAACTTCATTTGGTGAGCTGAGTCTAGATGAACTGATACTGTAGTAACGTGGTTGTAAGAGTGGCAATTCCGAAATCAGCAAAGTAGGGTCTATCTGAACGGAAGGGAACATCTCAAGTGCCTCAGCTAAATTAGGGTACCTGAAGTTCTTCCAATCTTCATAGTCATCAGTTACCTAAAATTAAAAACAATTATTATACTAATGAAAGTACTTAAACTGTATGTATATATGAATAGAAAAACTCAATTTCCTTCATCTTTCCTTTCTTTCATTATGTCAAATTCTCTTTGTTTATATGTAAAAAGAGAATTTTATTCAAGACAGATTACATCATTCAAACAAGTTATGGAAATTCTCTATTTCAGTAACCAAACGCATAGTGATTTCACCAATAGTGAAATAAATAATTACAAATTGAAAAAAGTTCATTGGTATTAATCAATGAATATCGGATAGATTATTAGTGGTCGGATTGTTTTGATTTGAAGAGATTTCTGTTTTTTAATAAATTTTTTTAAAAGGAAAATAAATTAATCATCATTTGACAGTGATGTCATTAAGGAGAAACTTGATGTAGTTTAATATATTCAAAATATGTACCTCTGATAATCTTTTCAGTCTAAATTGATCCCATTTGTGCGTAGCCATCTGAGACAGAAGGAACAAGAAGCTACTGGTAGGTGGTGTCGTAATGTCCAAATAGTGACTTAAAAGGGTCCTGAGACTAACTTCTGGGAGTCTTTCAAACTTTTTCCAAACCTCACCTATGAGAGATAAAAACCAGTGAAAAACCTCATTGAAGATAAAAATTGTATCATAGCAAATCAACTATCGATATATTTATTTACCTTGACAATATTCTGTCTGGATAACTTTGTTTTTATCATGCTCAGGTATGTCAACATGCTTCAGGATGGCTTCAACCAGAGCAGGAGGATTCGTTGGAAAGATAGCAAGGTGATCACCAGGTTCATATGTTAGAACAGATGGATCGGACACATCAAGTCGGATAAACAGAGTCTTTCGTCTAAAGAAATGTTTTAAAGTGATCTGTTATATAGATGTAATCATGCACACACTCACATATTACTAAGATTTAAATTTTCTACTTATGAGATTTAATATATTTCTTATTTCTAAGCAACAAATGTGCTATTATTCTGAAAATATAACTTACTTTGATGATTTTGCTTGCAAGTTCATCTTGGTCAACATTTTTGCACCAAATAATTTTTTGTGGTGAAGTTTTGAAAGCTCTATAAATATTAAAAGAAAGATTAACAAGGAAAATGTTTAATATTTCTCTACTATTAATTTTTTCTTAAAAGTAAATAGTTGGCAATAATTATTAAAAATATTTTTTCAAATACATTTTTAAAATGTATAAAAATAAATACTATCTTTGTATTTTTTACATATTTCTTAAAAAAATTATGTTTTAAACCAGATAAATTTAATGCTTAATTCGTCTGATTAAATTGAAATGTTATTTGTATATAAAATTTCGAAGCATTTACTTTTATGGTTATATTTTTCAAGTGAAACTTTATGTGATTACAGACATCAAAATCCAACTATTACATGAATTCCTTTATATGTTTTGCTATAACTAAATAACTAAGAACTTTTAACACGTTATAAAACAAAAAATATTTTAATTATATGTATTTAACAATATTTTAAATAATAACTGTATAATATGTAATATATTTTTAAATATTTCCGATGATAATATTTCTATAATATTCAAATATCTTCGTTTAATATAAATTTAATTTATTTCATAGTAAATTTATAAGAGTATTTTAAAAATTGTGGAAACAAAGCAACAGCGATCATAAATGATTTTTGAGAAATTTCCCCAAAAATAACATTTTGCTAATGGTTTTGTAAATATTTTATAAATGTATGTATATTTGCTTGTAATCGCATTTTTGCTACCTATTTGTAATAATTAATGCTACTTACAACTTTAAAGCAAATCAAATACCAGCTTACATTATAATTGTTAAATACGAATATCGTTATTACCATGTATAATAAAGAATGTTTTCGTTATAAGTATTAAATTATGAATATTATGAAAACACACATATGTAAATTTTTTCTTCAATGAATATCTTAAATGAAAGAAAAAGAGTATCGTAAATTTATTTACCTTCCAAAGTATCTCTTTCTGGGTTTCTTGTTATGGTGAAACGGAAATGTCCACTCTTCCATACATTGAAATTTAATCCAGGGATGACGAAGTCATCGTTTATCGGGATATCGAAATCAATACATGATGACTGAAAAACAACATTTATGTAAACATTGTACACATGGAATTTAAAGCATTTAAGTTAAATGTAATATGTTTAAAAATATAAACGATGTTATTTTTTAAATTATTAAGCTTATTGAACAAAATAATTGTACCGAAACATAAAATCAGAATTAGAACAAACATTTTATTTTTGAACTAAATCTCCTCCTTCTATTTCAAAATAGAATTCCGTTTATAAATCAATTTACGTCAGCCCTTTAGGAATAACCACTAGCAAAATAACAGATGTTACTTTTGATTTAAATAATTGCCGACCGATGTCGGAGTGGTTAGCGCCTCTAACTTCGAAGCAGTAGGTCCCGGTAATGAATAATGTTTCGAACATGGATGTTTCTTTGTCTCTCTTTGTGTTTCTCTATCCTCTCACTTTCGGGGTAAAGGGGCGCACACACCAAGTACCTCAATATAAAAAGTTTTATCTCAACAAGACGTTTAAATTAGCAAAAAAGGATTAAACCAATATGATTTGCTTAAGCATTACACGGTTAATTGAAATAATGTTTAGTAAATAGTTCTTTTAAAGTAAATTTGAACTTGTAAAGTTTATAATAGTCAGTTCTTTCTAATAAGCAATATATTTTATTTATTAGAGTAAAACATGTTTATGCGCTACAAACATTGTATAGAATCGAAGTAAAGATATACTTAAATTATAAAAATTATTCCAGATACTCTGTTAAAATCGACTTTCATTAAGAATTCAGTCTTGTAATAAATTAAAAATGAACAAAGCAATCATTTTGTTTTCTTTTTATAATTAATAATCTTTTTTTCTTACTTTGAATGCTTTAGGTAGCCAATTATTGAAAACATGCTCTTGACCTCCAAGTTCATCTCCCGTTTCAACGGGCATGATTCTTTTTGCTCCCATTTGAGTGAAAAGATTATCAAGATTCTTTCCGAACTGGCAAAAATTCGGATATTGACTAGATCCAAGGGCGAATACTGTGAACCTAAAATGATCAAAAGTAAGGTAAGTATTATGTAAAAAATATAATAATATAGGCAAAGCAATAAATTTCACTGGCATTAAATTCATGTGTCAAAATAACAGATTTTAAGTAACTGTAGACATTCAGTATCCATAGACAATTTTAAAAGAAATATGAAATTTTTATCTAATAACATTCAATTCAAAATTCCTATTCTTTGGTAACAACAGCAACAAAAAACCATTATTAAAAAGTTAAAAATTGATGAAGTTCGTGGAAGATTTCTGTTTAATCTAAAATTCAAAAATATGAAATCCTCAACTTCAGATTCAATAATGAAATTCGATTTAATATTTCCCAAGAAAATGATATGCTTATTTAGTTCAAACACAAAACTATTGTGCAATAAGTTTATTTTATATTATGCTACAAAATTAGACTTTTATAATATCAAAATCAAATTTTTATCAGAAATTATAAAATTATTTACATATATTGTAGATTTATTCATTTTAAAAATGGTTGTTACAAGTTTTTTTAAAAAAAGATGACTTACTTCAGATTGAATAAATGTGTGCCTTTTTCCTTTAACTTCTTCATTGATTTCCAGAAGGACTAAAAAGATTAAATTCATATATGTTATTAATATGCGTTAGAATAATTAAAAATTTTACATAGTTATTCAGCATATTTTATTACACGCATAAACTCGGATATCTGCATATAATTTCTAAAGTTTTTATCTTCTAAAATAGCAAAATTATTTTATTTAAAATATTTTATTTGAAATGACAATAATAAACATATAAGCTAAACTTATAAAAATAAAATGTTATTACAATCAAATTTTATTATTTTATTATAAATTTTATTACCTGTTTTATGTAACTTCACAATGTTTCTTATTTTATGTAAAATTGCATAAAACAGGAAACAGGGTGTGAGGAAAGTTTCAAAATATCGAGGAAATATTTACTAACAAAGAACTTATAATAAAAAAAATTCTGTCTTATTGAAATCTCAGTAGAACAGAAATTTCAGCTACAAAACGAGTTCTATTGTAATTTTTAAAAAAATTTTTACTGTAAAATATATATTTCACTTTGGATGATTTAATCAAAATTGCTTTGATTTGGTTTCGAATTCACTATCTTTTTAATAAACATATTCATAAACATAACGTTGCATTTGATGCAAAAAAGATTAAAACATAATTCGTACATTTAATAAGAATAGTAAATTTAGAATTAATCAAAATTTTAATTTCAGAAAGATTAATATTTTATTCAGATAAAGGAAATGAACACCAAAAATGATGTTTAATTACATTTTGAAGCTTGAAAATTTATTTACTCACTTTGCCGTTATCAGGAGGTTCTCCACTGCCAAATGTACTTGTTACGAAGACAACGAACCTCTCGCATTCTATATCGCTGGGGTCATAATCTTCCATACAGCATACCTAAAGATATAAAATATACTGTTTAACTCAATCGAGTACAAAATGGTTCTTACTTCTGGCAGCAATTTGTATATTTAGCTATGAACATAGAAAAATACACTAACAATGTTAAATAGGATGAATGTAAAATATACATACTCTTGTGTTAAAAGATGCATTTAGCACAGTCGAAAGCTTCCTTGCAAAAGTTTCAGATTTTCCAGTTTCTGTTGCGTACAAAATAGATGCCATTATTCTGTGATGGCTGACCTTAGACATCATGGCAACGCATAGTTGGATAACCCTAGAATTACAAAAATTTATTTCTAAATTTCTCAAAAGAATTATGCATTGATTTTACATTATTTATCAGTATAAACTCATTTCTTGGTTATAAAAGTAATATTTTATTATTATATGTCGTATCTTTCTTTTCTTATTGTACTTTTGTGTAATTTTTACTTTATATTGTGTTATGCTTGTTTACTTGTTTTAATTACTATTTAGAAATTATAAGTAATAATTTCTAACATCCAACAATAAATTCAAGTTGAGAAATAACATTGAGTCAAATTAATGCTTAAATGACGCCTAATTACAATTTCACATTATTTGATTTATAAAAGTTTTAGAAAAATTATCATTATTTTTAAGGCAAGTATCAGTATTAGTTAAAATTAAATGTATTAGAAAGGTCAGAAATCATTAAAAATAGCATTTGTTATCAAGTTAAATACATTGGTTTTTATTGATTTATATAAAAATTATTTTAATTATCTTTGATAGCTCTTGAACAAATTTAAGTTTCTTAAAAGTATGCTTTATTCTTTCTGAAATGAAAATAAATTATGTACAATAATCGTATTTAAGGGATTTCGAATGATTTTCTGACTCCAAAATATTCTCGTGAAATAAAAATATTAATTAATGTACTGAGGAAGGAATTAATTCACAAAATTAAATAGCAAAATTTTGTTTATCCTTTTTGATGATGTATCAGCTGATAAAGTCTCCAAGGGAATTGATTTTAAGTACCTTTTTACTAAAGAATTTTAGGCTTTATAGATTTTAAATTGACTTTTGGAAAAGAGCTTACTGTTTGAAAAAAGGCTTATTGCTTGTATTCGTTCAGCAAGGGTCTCGATTTCAATGACAGCTAACGCCACTAGGTTTTCAAAAGTATCCATATAAAAAGTTCTCAAAAATTGGAAAAATGACATGCAATCTTTCTCTAGAAGGCATAGCTGCGGTTCGAACACAGTTTTAAAAGAGTGATCCATGTTGTCTCAGATAAATTGAACAGGAGATTAGGAATCTTACTTTCTTTCAATGATAAAGAATCGTAAGCCAATTCCCTTCCCAACAGAATTCATTTCAAATCATCCTCAGAGAATTGTATGCATAGTTGGATGCTTCTGAGAAAAACCATTCACTTCTGCTTGAAATGCAAAAATTTATTTCCAGTGGTTATTTCCAGTCCAAAAGTACACTAAACATTTGAGTATTTTGAATCGGGTTATGTAGTCGGATAAATAACATTCCCTCTCATTTTGAATGGGGTAGAAGACAACGAAGTTGGTGAAAAACTCACGGAGCCATGAATCCATTTTGCTTTACTCTCACTGTGAAAGGGTCTGGTAGAGATATTATGGTATGGGGTATGTTCTGTTGGCGTAGAAGAGTTATCTTCGTGCTCTTCAAGGGTAAACATACAGCCATTAGATTTCTAGATATATCGGCAGATCAACGCTGCAATGTTGTATTTTTACTCTTGTGGCAGTTACTTATGAAACTATACATGATGCTAGAAGTGTTCCAAAATGGTTTGTTGAATATGAATCTGACATCTAACACTTTCCCTGGCAAACGAAGAGACAGAATATAAACACCATAAAAACGTGTTCAATAAAAGTATGTGGAAGGATCCATCCGACAACCCTCTCCTGTTCCATTTAACTTACTAAGTCCAAAGAGCTTCATATCCAATCCATGATAGTCTCCGGACTCAAATACATTTCAGAAGTGTAATGTTGTTGTTGTACCAGCATGTTTCTCTGTACCTAAATTTGTATTGGGCACTAGCAATTAGACAGAAGCACCCAGGTGAGAACTTCGTTATGTAGAAGGAAGGACCAAGCAGTAGACCATCAAAAGTATCATCTCACATGGAAGACATCGCGACTATGACATATTTAACATGTACCAGCCTCCATGAGCGGAAACAAAGGATCTTTGGTTGAGTCGGAATCTGAACTGCAGATAACTTGAATGAACGGTCTAACAAATCACGCCATGCTGGTCCATTCCAGAAGCACTTAGACGTGATGATTAAAAGAATAAGAGCTGCTGACCATGTAAAAGATGACCCACACAATAAAATATTAATCTTTGATTTCAAACTAATTATCCAATGTACCCCTTCTAACGATGTTTTTTAAATGTAAAGGTTCAAAGAATAAATATTTTATTAAGAGTGAATTCAGGTTTAAAAATTAAGTAGCAAATTATTTATAATTGATAATTCTGTAAAATTTTGGTAATAAATGGAAATATTGTAAATTCACTATATTTATTTTACATTTAATTAGTTTTATTTTAACAGTTAATTTATACTTAGATTAATTTATTTTGATTTGAAATAAATTTCTTTATTTAATTTTTGATTATTAAATTGTGTAGTCGACATTTTTGAAAATATTATCTTTTATTTTCATATTAATTTTAATCATAAGCAAATAATAGATCAAGATGTATGTTTTAATTTGAGGTTAATAAAGTTAATATTTATTTATTTTTAAAATTATTAATACTATAATTTTATGGAGCAAATTAAATTAAGGGTGATGTACTTTATACTAATTCAATTGGTTAATGTTTGAATACATATATTAATTTAAGAAATAATTTCATAAATCGTGTACATTTTACTAATGATAGTTTATTTAATTTGTGTGTGTTATTAAATATCTTACATTCTTAAATAAATTACTTTTGGTTTTCTATTAAAAAAATAATTCATAAAAGAATTTGTTGGAAAATGATATTTGTGTTCATAAAAAATTTCGTGTCAAAATTACTTGCGGAAATATTTCAAAATCTTTTTAATTTAATTTTTAAAAATGACTTCTAAAAATTATGCTTCTTCTTGAGAAATATTTCTTGTATAGCTTAGAGTAGTCAATTTTTTTTCTGCTGAAAGTATTGTCTCCAAAAATGAACAATTTATAATGAATGATTAAAGATTGGTGTTAAATTAAATAAAAAAATGTACCTAGCAACACTTCTGAATTTATATTTCAGATGAATATCTTTGTTTCTTGGCCATTTGTGTGTAAGCCAAGCCCTCTCTTGATATTCAAAGCTTGGTTTTAAATTGTATGTGATCATTTCCTGGTGAAATACGGGTGTTGCTGAGCCACTAATAGGTGGTACGATCCAAACCCAGTCAGCTGGACAACCACCACGCAGCTTTTGCTCGGTTTCCATGTGCTTCATAAAAGTTTCAGCTGCTGTATGGTGATCAACAATGGTTACCTTATTTTTCTGTAAAACAAGAGTATCGAAATTTTAAAATCTAAAATATGGAGGCCATTATAGTAACATAGATGTCATTTTAACGGAATAAGGCGACATTTTGTTTATCATCAAAACAGAGAACTTTGAATCTCACTGTTTTTCATTAACAACGAACGATAAGAAGCTACTTATTTTGAGTGATTCATTATCTTACACCACTGGTATGTATTATCCATGGAAACTGAAACGCAATTTTTCTTTACAATGTTTTTTGATAAGTACTAAAATAAGATTATATCAGACCAGTTCTTTCTTATCTACAAGTGGAACAATTATTTTTAAAAATTTTATCTGTAACGGACCTTATCTTTAACAGATATACTTTTTAAAACATATTGAACAATAATGATTTCGATTTATTTGAAATTGTTACAAGGTCTGTTTAAATTATCTGACTTAGATTATGCTCAGAAGCCATGATAAAGACTTGTTGTTATCTTATCAGTGAGAAATTGTAACCCTTTTGTTAATCTTTTGTAATTCAAGTTGTAAGAAGATAGTTTACACTCGGTATAACAATGAAACAACAAATCAGAATCGATATCTTGAACTGGTTTTTACCACTAGCTCATATCTTTAAAAAGTATGACTACTGTACAACAAAAGATTAAAACCGCACCCAAGATAATAGAAGGCTCATTGTTTTCGTTTGCTACTAAGGGAAAAAATTTCCCTACATTTTGAAACGAATGTATTACATTTATGAAATTAAATTTTCAAATAAATAAAATAATTTCATATCATTAAATATATATTATTAAAAGTTATGTATACAAATGAAACTTAAGGATGGCTAAAAATGCAAATTAATTTATGATGCTTAGTCAAAATTACATGTATCTATAAATGATTCATTTTTTTGTAAATTAAAAAAAAAATATGTTAAATAAATATAATTTGTTTTTAACATACTTGGAAAGAATAAAGTACAGCTAGTGTAGTCTCTACAAGGGCTGTGTCTTTCCATAATGATGTTGGGGTCATTGTGTCCAATCCAAGTTTTTCTGCTACTTGCTGAAAAATGAAATGGATATAAGAAATACGAAACATGCATTCAAATGAATTTTCGTGCACTCGAAACATCACATTCTAATTTATTAATTTACATTTACTGGTATAAATTACTACCAAAAATGATTGTTGTATAACATTTTCATACATATTTCAGTTAAAAAACACTTTTTTAAGTGATGGAAAAAAAGTTCGAATTAATTTAAAAATATATTTTAAAATTACTTCACTTTAAAATATACTTCAATATAATATGAACTTTTTTCTTGATTTTTTACTTTTTCTTAAAATGTCAATAAAATATAAAAATAAATATTTTAAAAGTAAGATTCATTAGCCTTTTGTGTTATTACATTTAAGAGAAATATGTGATTTTATGATATTACCTGAGCAATATTATATCTCTGCACATCGCATAAGTTACGAGCGCCTATTTCAGTCGCCATGTACCACCCATTGAATGGTGCTGCTGTGAAATTGAGGCCTCCGATATCCAGCATCATGTCTGCTACTGCTGGTACAGCGTACCATTTTATCCCTAGTTCAGCAAACCAGTCGTACTTCGGATGTTCCAACTTTACCATCAAAATAAGCTCCTCAGGAACATCATACCATTTGACTCCTTCACCAGGTGCTGAGAAAACCCAGGGCAATATGTCGAACTTTCCACCCTTTCCTTTCCAGCCTAATCTCTGACAAATCTAGAAAGGGAAGAGAAAGATCGTAAGCTTCTATTTCAGTAAACAACAGTTTAAAATTTCTTTTTATTAATGTTTGATGACTCATTTCTAAGCAAAGGATTGTGTTGTACTAACCCTTGTGAAATTCAGCCTTCCTGGATCACCTATGATGCTTCCGTCTGGTTGGAGGTAGCCAGCGAAATTAATAAGTTGAGGATTCCAAACACGAAAATCCTCTCTGCCTTCCACTCTAGGAGGGAACAAAGTAATCGCGGACCTGAAATGATTAATTAGACTGTCAGAAAAAGATATACAATAGGATTTAATATATTAGAAAGTAACTGTATTATTTTTTTTAGAAAACGTTTTCTTTTCCTTTAACTATCCAACATTATGCAATTTACTTATAAAAATCTAATCTAAAAAAAAAACGTCAATTTAAAAGCAGTTAATCAAAAATAATTATATATTAATTTAAGGGCAAACATCTCATTTATAGCTAATTAAATGACATGTCTAATTAAAAGGCCGTTTTTAATTTGTTAATAAGGCACTGGTGCCCTATAATCCATGATTCCAAATTCTGAATTTTTTGGCGATGAAGAAATGTTGCCAAGATGACGTATCGTGACGTGCGGGATGATGTTAATACTAGGGTTACCAAAATTGAATTTTCTGCATTATTTTTATAGGTCTATATATATAGGACGTAATAAAAACGAGGTTGCCAGATACATAAGAAAATCCGTCAAAAGTTAGCCAATCTCAGAATTTGGCATCATGGATTATACGATACCTGTGCCAATAATTCCTGCTATGAAACTAATATTTAGTCTAAAACACGTAGCTAAGTTACTAAATATGCATTCATAAATTATTTTTTAAATATTATAATGTTTACCAAATGGAGAACATATTTTTTAGAATTAAATATAGCTTTGATTGAGTCTATTAAGATATATTTCCCTGTATGCAAGAAATATCCAACAACTCATTGACATTGGGGAATTTTTTATTTAATGTAAATACTATCGAATTTGTATTAAATAGTTTAAAATAAATACATCTGAATGAAACTTATTATATAAACTTCAGACATATGTTAATCTAATTTTATTGTAGATTTTTATTGACAATTAATTTGGAAATTAAAAAATAATAAGTTAAGATAAATTAATTATATTTTCAATTCTTATTTTAATCGTAATTTAATTTTTCAGACAAACATAATCATTCAAAAATTATATTCTTATTTTTCTAAAATTTAGTCAAATTCAGATATTTACATCATTTTAATTTTTAAAATAACTTAACTAACATAATGTATATTTGAAATATTGATTGATGAAAATTTTAAAATTGTATTTACAGTTGAGCAAAACATTTTGCAGCATGAAAATATTAAATTTAACATGATTTTCAGCAAAAAGTAAAAAAATTAAGTTTCAAAGCTTCAAATTGATAAATGCCTTTAAATTCATTAAAACTCTTGTAGTAGTGTGGGGAATTGTTTATAACTATTTATTAAATATGTAAATAAGTTGTGTAATAGTTACCTAAGATTTCCTTTATTTGTTGCATATTCCAAATGGGCGCACATTGCATGGTACATTTCTTCTGTAGTTGTAATGTTGCGACAGTCGAATACTTCCAATCGGTTCCATTGTATTCGTCCAATACAGCGAGAAGCATTTCTCCAGGCTAACTTTGAACCAAAAGAAAGTTCTTCGTAAGTTAAGTCATAAGTTCCTGTCTTTGTAATTTGTTCTTTTATGGTTTGCATACGTAGGAGGAAATCCTCAGTGGTGGCCTTCCTTCAATGAAACAGAAAAAATTATACTTAGTTATACATTTCGTTAAACTTGCATCCTGTTTCAAAAAAAAAAGTTTTTGTTTCAATATTTTGACTGATTTGTGGGAAGTGAACAATGTGATAGTTCCGTGAATTAGAAATATCTTCTACTACACGCAATATTATTTCTATTATGTAAGAAAAAGGAGTTTATTTAACAATAAAATATTCATTCTTTTGAATTTTTCTGCATTAAAATTATTCAAATGAAGATTTCCCTCATAAAATTAAAATATTTTTCGCTACCAACTCGTATGTTTCAATATGAAACCTGAAATATATCTTTATGATTTCATAAAATTTTTAGCATTTCGTTAAGTAACATATTCCTATGTTATCTTAAGCTAGATATACAAGGTTGGCAAAAGCAAATAAAATTAAATAATTTAAAATTATTTTAATTACTTAAAATTATTATGCATGAAAATTTTCCTATACTTTTTGAAATTTGAATACTGTGGTAATAAATATTCCTATAACAATAAATTTATAACTAATTTTGATTTAAAATTATAATTAATTTTTTTAGAAATTATTTAATGTATTGTCAATACTTAAGAAGTAAATAAATGAAAAGTGTTTAGTTAAAATGCTTTAAACGAATTATATTTTTAATAATTAAAAATAAAGTAAAGTCAAAATTTGTATAAAATTTTGACTTTACTTTATTTTGTAAATATTACTCATGGAAATGATTTCATAATATTCCAAACTATAAGTATTTCAACTATATTAGTTTCCTTCAAGTGTAAAATGAAAATTAAACTTTATAATGATTATTCAGAATAACAAAAAGTGTGCCTTTTTTATAGCCTACATTATTTTATTTAGTTGAAATAAAATATTTTCAGGCGTAATTTAATGAAATAATTTATGAAGAAAATAGTGTATGTTGATATGTTAGATTTCTTATTTTAAATAAATAAACACATGTCTGATTATGTATAATCTTCAATAACTATACAACAAATACTGCGTGTATATCGTTGTTTACAAAAATAGAATATTTGGTGAAATAGATATTCACATGTAAATCGGATATATATTTGAAAAATTTCTAAAATATGAAAAAAATTTGTATCTATGAAAAAATTTGCATCTATAAAATATTGAACGTATTATCATACGTTCAATATTTTATTAAAATAATTATAAGTATTTCAACTATATTAGTTTCCTTCAAGTGTAAAATGAAAATTAAATTTATTCAGATTTTATAATGATTATTCAGAATAACAAAATCTTTAAAGCCTTTTTTATAGCCTACATTATTTTATTTAGTTGAAATAAAATATTTTCAGACGTAATTTAATGAAGTAATTTATGAAGAAAATAGTGTATGTTGATATGTTAGATTTCTTATTTTAAATAAATAAACACATGTCTGATTATGTATAATCTTCAATAACTATACAACAAATACTGCGTGTACATCGTTGTTTACAAAAATAGAATATTTGGCGGAATAGATATTCACATGTAAATCAGATATATATTTGAAAAATTTCTAAAATATTTAAAAAACATGTATCTACGAAATTATTTTACTATTATCATACGTTCAATATTTTATTAAAATAATTATATAAACTAAAAAAAATGATTAAATTTCCCACACAGTCCATATTTAATATTAAAAATGCAAAAGCGAAAGAAAAGAAGCAGAACATGTTCAGCACAGCGCCAATTACATATTCAGCACAGCGCCAATTTAAGAAAAATAAAGATAAGGAAAGCGTACATTTTTTGCATAAATTATATTGGAAATCAAGAATTCTAAGTGAAAAAGTATGGGCTAATTAAAATTTTAGTCAATATAATTAATTTTAGATGAAAATAAGTATTTGTTATTCGTATAAAATAGCAATTTATTATTAATCTAAAGTAAAAAATAAATAGTTAATATTTTAAATAGTATTTTCATTGGCAACCTACTTTTTCAATGATGCGAAATACTGCTCTTGAAATTTTTCAGCTTCTGCTATTAATTCCTCTTTAGATTTGCATTCTGTAATGGATGATTGACCGCTCATCAGTGCTCCCATACATGACCCTTGGGTACATTTTATAGGCTGAAAAATAAATAATAAGGATACCTTTGAGGTAATGATGTTACATATCAATTTTATACTTTCATAATTTTTTTTATAAATAATTTGAGGATATTATAATTCTCCAGAAAATTTTACATTATGAAGAATTTTCGAAGATTTTCCTGACAAGAAATATTCTCTTTGCTAAACAACTTCAGTATTTTAATATCAATTTAAAATTTGTTACAAGGCTTTACTATAATGAGTTAAAAGTTTTTATAGGTGTTACGAAACATACTGTTATTCATAGAATATATTTTTTATTTTAATATCGTTAGCTTCCTGAGTAAAAATTACATTAAGTTTATAACTTATTGAACTTATTGATGTACTTAAAAGAATCAATTCCTGCAAAAGGCAGATTAATAGGATGTAAATTAATTTTGAATCTTTCGACAGTTAAAAAAGTTAAGATTTTCTAGTATTTGACAAATTACAGGTTTTTAAAATATAGAAGAGTAATTTTGAAAAGTGACCTATTTGGAATGTTTTTCAAGGTAAGCAATAGCATTTTTCATGAAGTATATGTTCTTATATTTAAATGAAATTCAATCTGATTTCTTAATTCTTAGGATGAATTATTACTACTTTCTATCTATCGGTATTTATGTAGATTAACAACAATCTTATCATAAAATTATTGTTATAATTTCCATTAATTTCCTTAATATGTTCTTATAATTTCCTGTTATTTATTGTTATCAAACTGCTTGTTTTAGAACAATAAATGATGCGCATATTTCAACAAGAATAAAATTCATTAGCTGAAACAGAAAGATTTTTTAAACTTTTCTAAGTGTAAAACAAAATATGTTGCAATAATTGCTTATAGAATCGGAGTTCTAATCTTCGCTTAAAAAAACTGCATAGTCAATTGCATGCCATTTTCACGTGATCATCATGTGACTTTAATACTACCTTTCATTTAGTAGATTCCATTGTTGCCTACTAAATATGAGACTAGACTGATAATAGGAGAAACTATAAATAGATATATAAAGGATAGGATTTTTTAATATTTTCCAAATTTGGATCAACAGAATTATGTTAGTAGACTAACATACTCAAGAGAAAGAGAATTATATACACATATGATTCGCTAAAATAATTTAAAATTTAAATCACGTAATTATTAAATGAATCTTTATTATCTTTTTTATTCTGCCGAATTATTTCTTGGTACTCAAATTGGACAGTTCTGTAGGATTCAAAATGAAATTTAACAAAATTAAGAATTTTTTTCCATCCATAACTTTTTACAAAATATCATACTTGTTTATTGACCATCAACAAGGATTTTGAGATTTACTATAACAAATTGCAGTGAAATTATTAAAATTTCATTTTTAATTGAAATCAGAAAACTTTTTGCTTAACTTAATAAAAAAATAAATTAGAAAAAAGTAAAACGCATTTCAACCGAGAAAAAAATTATGGTTTCCCAGTCCATTTTGTCTTTTATTCTCATCAAGTGATTTTCTTTGCATAATTTTACTGTCATCAAATTACTTAAAACACACGGAAAGTGTTGGCCTTGAAACATTTCCATCAAAATTGGTGGCAATTTGAAAAAATGCCATTATTTTAAAACAGCAAAATGGATAATATTTTTCTAATCTCAATGGTACATCTTTGATTTAGAATATCTCTACTGTGTAGAGCAATCGTTAAAAGGGTAATCAAGTTTTCTTTAAGATTTTTTTGCGTATGGTATTGCTGTGACTATAGAGCGAATCGACACGCTATTCCCTTATCAAAATCACACTTTCCGCTCTTCAATTTCCATAAATTGTTTTAACTTAAGCCTATTTTAGAAAATGACTGCTTCTAAAAGGTTTACACACCGGTTGGTAATTTTCCGCTTGTTGGCTAACAGATCAACCCAAAAAAAGTTTTTATATGTTTTTTAAAACTTTAGAAATATTTTGATTTTGGCATTTCTTTTATTAGTTTTGATTTTTAACGTATTTTGACAATGAGATGTAATCGGAAGCGATGTGGTTTAACTTTAAAAAGGATACATATGAGATTCTTAAACATTCCTGTTCACAAGTATCTTTAGCATAATTTTAAAATTTAAGAAAATTATTATTCAATTGTTATAATTTTATAAGGAATTGAAGTAATATTACGTATTTTTAAATATCGCGAATATTAAATAAAAGAAGACAAAATCATTAATTTTTTTAAAATAGACTTTATCACGTGGAACTTAAATGAATACTTATATACTTTAATGAAGAATTCGCAGCTAATACATTAAATACTTATTATTTAAAAATTAGATCTACATAAGCATTCAGGTATATATAAATATACACGGATATTAAATTTTGTTTAATTTAAAATTAAACTAAAATTGAAGACTTTTTACAGTTTGGATTATCTATCTATACAGTTAACATATGAATAAAAAAACGGTTGATTAAAACTTATATATTTTATAAGCACTTTTTCATAGAAAATATTTTTGACTACATAAGAATTCTAACATATGCTTTAGGAATAAAAGTTTCTTCTTTTAGAGTTATTTTAAACCCTTTTCTTACTTTGGTACTGATACATTAGTGAGAAATTGTTATTCGAAGCACAGTTTATTAAATATAATTATTGTATTGAATGTTTATTTGTAAATATCTATCGACAGTTAAATGTAATCGATTCTTAACCGAGGAACATTTATGGTTCTATTTTTAGTATATCACTAAAATTTAAGATTACGATTAATATTAAGATTACTTTACTAAAATTTAAGATTTACCAATTTAATGATCATGTTTAAATAAAAAAACTCTTATTGATTAATTATTTACAAAATGTCAAGGTTATTTTTGTTAATATTTTAGGTAGTTATAATTAATTTCTAATTTGAAATGAAATACTGAATTAAAATTATTTTTAATATGAGCAGAGATCAGTCGTAAATTAATTAAATATTGCATTTTCATTTGTTTAAATTATTTCTCCTATGTAAATTTCCTTAAATTCTTTTTATTTTAATTTTAATCCATATGTTTTATTAGAATATTTAATTGATGTAAAATTCATTTATTTTGTTCTTATTTTTAAAAAAGTTTAGAATGACTCAGACAGAAATATGAAAAAAATCGCTTGCGACATCATTTTTTAAAAATTAAAAATGAATGCAAAATGCTAAATATTTTATCAATACTTTTTTCGAATCAAAATTATATATTTTAAAGGATATTTAAAAAAATAGTGTTACTATCGTTTTTTTCGCATATGTAAATACGATTTCCAAAAATTTTTCTTTTTGAGAATTTAAATTTATATTTTATAAATTAAATACATGGAAATGAGATGGCATTGTTTAATACACTCACAGTCTCAATATGATAAATTATTTCATGGAACAAAAACACAAAAACAACTCAACTTACCACCGATTGGTTGTGAAGCGTATCGTTTGTTCTTTTTCCTGAAGTGAAATTCGTTAACTTCACACTCGCTTCGGACTGTAGGAATGGACATTTCGATATCTGCTTTTCTTCAGAGACTTTGGTCTTCGAAGGATCCAAATTTGTTTTGGTCTTAATCGTCTCGATAATCATAGTGACAGATTTAATAAAATTGTCACCAAAAATTCAAAGTAAACGGTGAGGTTTGCTATTGAGTTATGGTAAAATGAGCCCCATACCCCAGCTTTTATATAGTTTAGTAAGGCTTGATTGCCAGAAATGGGAAAAGAAAATTTCCCCAAGACCCGGGCCTGTGATAAGCGTAAAAAGGAATTAAAAAAATAAAAAAAAATTTGGCACTATATTTTCTTTGTCTTTATCAATAATTTCGTGAGTAAGTTATCAGTAATAAAAATTCAAAACACGTAAAATCCCTAATTCAGTAGGGGAGATTTCATCCGTTGTTCCCCATGTCACCTGACTAATGGGTGGAGCTTCAGGTGCGACATGCATTTTAGTTTATGATTGGCTATTTCCCTTCGAGAAATTATCAGTTAAGGGGAAAAGTAAAAATGAAAGAAAAGTAAAAATGAAAAGAATGGAATGAGCAGAAGAGTTAGTAATCAAGATATATAATCAAATATTCATTGTGGAACTTTATTTACATTGATTTATTTTTAAAATTTTATAACTCTAAATTAAGATATTTTAAATAAAAACTTTAATACCATCTACAGATGAAAATGTTTTTCTTAAAATACTTTAATTATAGAATAGTTATACTGAAATATTTTTTTAATATCTTCGTTTATTAACAAATACAAATTTCTTTGTTTCTGAGTTTAAAATTTCTTATTCGTTTTGATTTTTCCTATGAAACTAATGTGATAAATTTCTTAATAAATTTAATCATTATTAAGAAATTATAATAAAAAAAGCAATTTTAAAGAAAAAATTATGACATTATGGCACCTTTTATACTTTCTAGATATGACACTGGTTAACTAATTTTCATTAACTAAGCTCATATTCAAATAATATTGTAAGAAAATTCAAATCTAGATTTAAAATAATTTATAACAGTTGAATTATATGAAAGAATTAAGAAATTCTTAAGACAAGATACATAATTTTGATGCTTTATATGTTTCGAAGAATACACTTTATTCAATTTATTATTCAATAGAAATTTTACTACAAACTTCTTTAGATGTTGGTAGATTAGAAGTAATATTCTTAATGGTTTCGTATAGTACTCATTGTAAATTTAAATTATTTTCACTATTTTTTATCATCAACAACTCATTTACATATTAATTTGCTAATATTATATCAGCTAAAGATATGCAAACAATTGTACTTTATTGCTTTAAATAGTTTCTATTGCATAAAAGAGTAAAAATTTATAATGATTTATAAGAAAAATAAAGCCTTAAATCTCCATTATAAAAATTAATAAGAAAATAAAAAACATAGCTTATAGTAAATTTTTAAAATTTAATACTGCTTTTGTTTAGTAATTAATATTTTAATTGATTTTTATTTCATCCGGACGCTCTCATAATTATTATATTTATTGATTTTTTAAAATCACCAGTTATTATTTTCCTTAATTACTTATATGCCACTTTTACGTATATGTAAATTTAGAGGAATCATATGATATTTTTAGTTTAATTAATTTATTTTTATAAAATAATAAATTCACTAAGTTATAAAAACAATATAAAAACGACATTTATTTAAACTTGGATATTTAAAAGCACATCATGTTTATTAATTACACATCCTATTAATGTAGGGATTAATTAAAGTAAATTATTTATCCTAACTGAAATCATATTCATTATTTTAAAGATAAAAGTTTTGAAAGTGATTTTTCGATTTTTATTCTTGCGTTTTGAATATTAATCGCAGAAAATATGTAGAAAACTTCATAAATGTCATTGAATCACATTCTTCAAAACTAAATTTTAAGAATTTTAATGCTTAAAATAAATTTTTTGTAGAGGTAAAATCAGTTCTTTTACATATTAATTTTAAAATTTTTTAATTTCATAAATTGTTTCAAAAATTTTAAATACATTCAATTAATTTAAACTGCCAATTAAAATAATGTTAAAAGGTTATTAATATAGGAGAAAGTGCCTTGAATAAAGTTTAATAATTTACATTGAAAAGTAAAAAATGGGATTCTGTAGAAAAATTTTAGAATTTTCAGTTTCAAAATTAATTTATGTGAGATTATTTTCAATTATTGATTTTATCAGTGAAAAAATGGGATGGGCATTTATAAAATGCCCATTGCCCTTTACCGATACATCCTCCTTTATCTATTTTACAATAGGACAATAAAATATTCAAATTGCAGATACACACACACACATTTAAAACCTTTAAATATATCATGTATTTTGTCAATCTATATGAAAAATAATAAATATAAAATATTTGATAATATTACAATAAATAAAGTATTTCGTGTATTTTGTATTTTTTTTAAATTTAAGAATATTCGAGAAATCATACTACAACTACATTAAGCTCAATGAGTAATCTCACTATCGACAATATTTTTATCATGTTTAAGTGATATCATAAAATTAATCAAAATTGAAAACACGTAATCACACGCAAAAGTATCTCTTGAAAGCTATTATTCATGAAAAGTAGAATAAAACCAAGAAAACCACTACAAATTATTATCTTTAAACTGGTTGTGATGAATTTACTTATCTACAACTCGTGTATTACATACAAAAACGTGTTCCAGATCATACCACTTATATTTTATTAAAAAATTAAAAGTGTTAAAGTCCATTCTATTATAAGGATATTTTTAAGAAAGAATTGATACATTATCGGCTAAAATTGTTTAATTCGTATTTTTTCTGATAGCGCTGTCTTTGTCTTCAATCAAAAAGCACGATTAAATTATTAGTCTCACAACACATAAAAATACGAAAAACATTTGAAAAAATCCTAGTGATAAACGTGAATAACACTTATGTACGAATTGAATGCTTTAGATAAGTTGGATATATGAAAACTGAAGTATATTTTTATATTATTTCTTATCAGATATTCTCGGTTCGGATCCAGTACAACAAGGATTATTCTTGTTTCATTCTTTTTCCTAACATCTGGATATCACCGGATATATTTTCAAGTTGGAGAACTAGATTTTGCAATTTCAAATTCTTTTGAAAAAATTCTTTTGTATTTTTAAAATATTTTTTCATAGATATGAAATAACCTTAAAAGATACTGTCCAAAGAAAGTATTTTAAATGCTTTTTCGAAAATTTTTCAATGGTTTATGGCTGCATCTATTTTCGTAAATAAAAATCAATGCAATACATTTTTATGATATTTTTGTAGAATATTTAAGAGATTTATGTATACATCTTTTTTGCAGAAATGAATGTTAATAGAAAAGTTTAAATTTTTTCTTTTATAAGTAAATATTTAAAAAGTTACTTCTTGCATAGTTTTATAAATCTTCACATAAAAATTAGGAACTTTTATTTCAACTTTTATTTTAGGCAATATTCTCTCATTTAGTTATAAAATATACTCTTCTTTAGTTATAAGGTATACTTTACATAAATTATATTACATATTTATTTTGAGAACAATATTATTTGAATCAATGACATTACTGAATATTTGCTTAGGTCATTAATAAATACGCGCTGCATTTATTAATGGCTTAAGCAAATACTTGGTAGATGTCATTGATATAAAACTTTAAATATTATTGCACTCAAAATAGGTAAATATATACATATACAATATATATATATATATATATATATATATATATATATATATATATATATATATATATATATATATATATATATATATATATATATATATATATATATATATATATATATATATATATATATATATATATATATATATATATATATATATATATATATATATATATATATATATATATATATATATATATATATATATATATATATATATATATATATATATATATATATATATATATATATATATATATATATATATATATATATATATATATATATATATATATATATATATATATATATATATATATATATATATATATAAAGAAATTAGAAAGTTAGATTAATGCAATTTTTTTCAAATTAAAATAATTTTTATGTGCATGCATATATATCTATTTTTGGATATGAAATATTTCTTAATTTAAACGTATCGTCCGATAGATTTTTTCAATTTGTGGCAGGTCCCTTTATAAACAATGCTCGGAAGCAAAAACTGAGAATCCTTGCATTGGGACATGAGTTGTTCCGGGAGTTGAAAAATTTCCTTTTGTACTCCACGCAGACAATGAAAAACATACATTACTGGAAAGATCGAAATATACCCGCACGTCTTCCAAGTTGATGTTTGCCATCTACGGGAACTATAATAAAGAGTGTGACGGTGACAGATGGTAAGAAATACCGCTTCAGTGAATGAAAACTCATTTTTTTTACGGGAATCTTGTTGCAATATTGACATTCGCCGATCGTATCCGTGCAGGAAGTCACGGTTCAAAGGAGGAAATTGTCTTGCGATTTTAAACATTTTCAGTTTAATAGTTTAAATCATTGTTTATTTACAATAATTAAACTACGTGTTTAGGATTAGATATTTTCAACTATTAGTCATATTGCATGTAGTTCCTTATCTCATCAAACAGAGGTTTAACAAATGATACTTTTAATATTGTGTACTTTAAACTATAAAAATAAATGTATATATAAAATTTAAATTTCTTTTGCGCAATCTAATGTTATAAATTATGAAACTTTATTAAGTTTGCTGCGCAATTTATCTTCCATATTTTATCCTTTAGAAATATTTTGGCTAGAAAATCACAAAATTAATATAAATGTTTTTAAAAATTTTAATTTCAAATATAATTTAGAGTTAAAAATATAAATTGTGCAATAATTCAACAGATAACTAGCATAATACTTTCAGCATACTTTTAGCAACAGATACTTTTAGCATAAATTATTTCTACCACTAAAATTTCTTCATAACTTTTTCGTTGTTTTGCATATTATTTTTGGGTTAAAGTCTGATATGAAATATTTTACCTTAAAATTTCCAATTTTTAATCTTTAATTATTAACATTGTAAGTTTTTAATTTAATTTTTATTTTGGTATTAAACTATAAATTATTTGTTTAAAATTTCAACTTAACTTAAAATTTTAAACTAAATTTTAAGTAAAGACATTTGTCTACATGATATCCCTTTTCTCACATTTATACTTTTTTTGCTTTACTGAAAAAATGTGCTTGAATTTTACAGCAATATAATTAAACTTAAATAAATATATAATATAACTTAAGATTGTTTTGTATATAAATTTAGAGAGCTAATATTTAATCGGTGAGAAATTTTGTTTTGTGTTGGTATTTTTATACTTCATGATTGTATGATGATTTAACAGTTAACTTTTTCTCAAGACATACTTCTTCCTTTCGGTTCGTGAAAAAATAAAAAACTCATACTTTAATCTATTTAAAACATATTGCTTCATGAAAAATATATTCCTGCAGTAAATATAACGTTTAAATTAGTTTAACTTAACATAAAACGCATAGTAGTCATTTACTTCTGGAACTGTTTCTTTAAAAAATGACGCATTCGCTTGGTCAATTTGAAACATTTTAAATAAATAATAGATAAAAGCGTATTGGATAAATAAAAAAATAAATAAAATTATATTTTATTACCAAATAATTTATTTATGAAAAAATTGCGCAAATAGAGGTATTTATATAAATTTAACTTAAATGTCAGTTATATGATTCTTTTAATAAATTATTCTCTTGTTGCTGGTATTATTCTTTTTACTTATATTGGATAATGAACTATTATAAGAATTCATAAAGTTTAAACTTTTAATTAATAATATTTTTTAGTATACGCGTATGTAATATTAAATATATTTCAACATTCCAACCCCTTAAAATTTGCAGATTTATGTTAGTTTTGTAAAATAATATAATATAATTAAAGAATTTTAATGGAGGCAAATTTATCTAGAAGTTAAATTTTATTTAGAAATCATTTTGTCAGGAAATTTTAAGCCTACTGTAAATTAAAAAAGTATAGAATATTAATAAACTTTTTGCAAATAAAGAAAAGTAGAATAAAAATTTCTTTGGTAGGAAATGGCAAATTCTCAAAATTTTTTTAGAAAAGGAGAAAATAAATAAGGAATTGTAAAAGTGACATTTTACCTTCAAATAGAAATAAATTTTTACTAAATTTATATACCAATATTTACTAAATAAATCTAAGGATGTTCATGTTTTCCTAAAAGAGAGCTGTAGATAAACGGAAGCATGTTTTCTAGTTTTACAGAACGCATCACTGTTCAAATAAATATTATTTAAGAAAAATGAATGCAAAATGCTCGTAAACTATGATAACTTTCAACCACAAACATGAATAATATTATTTATATTCTTATTCTGTTTATGTTCTTATATTCAATATTCTGCTTAATGTAATAATCATGTGAAAAGTAAATGCATGTTGCTATTACTGTCAATATATAAGAAAAACTAAAATTAACTACAAATTAAAATACGAAAAATTTCTGTAAAATAGATATTCTGTAAATTAGATAGATATTCTATTGCGACTTAGAAAATGAAATTTAAATATAGATTGCAAAACATCCAAAATGACTTAGTAATATAGAATTTGAAAAATACTTTTATTTTTGAGAGACAAAGTGATTAAATTGATGCAATACGTTGAAAAAATTTATATGGGAAAAAAGATTTCTAGCTACATGTGACAGAACACAACGCAGATTTTATGAAGCACATTAACAACATTATAACACGATCACATGTATCTTAATTTTACAGTAGCACTCACACAAGGGATCAAAGAATCAAGATAAGTATTAGGAGGAAAATCTTAAATACAAACTTCATTGATAAGTTTTTAAACAATACTTTTAATGATTGTTAAAAAATACGTATTTAAATATTAAATATACTAGTCATTTTGCTCTATTATTTTATGAACTGTAGACTAAATATCATCTGACAATTGAGATGAATTATTTGGTTGTATAAATAATTGTGAATAAAATTCAATGAAAGTAACTTACAATGATAGCTTTCTAAGCAACAAGTAATTTTCTAGATAATTTTGGCAAGTATATAGGTATTTGTAATACATTACCGAAAGCCTATTTCTTCTAACATCCAAATTCTGTTGCACAAGTTATGTGAACATCTGTATATTAGACTACTGAGAGAATTTTTAAAAATAACGGACCCTATATGCTTGTTGCAATAGAGAAAATCTGGATATCTCTCAGAAAGCCTTGTAAACACGTAGAATGAAAAAGTGCGATGGATGAAGTTGAGCTTGGGACTTTCCATTCCGAAGAGCACATCTTACTACTAGAGCGCGATGAGCACACCACAGCCTTAAAACTCAGTCATTTTCTTAACAATTTTGTACTAAGGAAACTGTCAAATTTGATATCTGAGCTGACACCTTCTTCTCCATGCTACGTTATACCACAAGAGAAACAATGCTTTTAAGATAATTTTTTTGATAAATGGTTCCGTCTTAATACGATGACTTTTGGCTAAATCAAGCACCTACTCCACTAGTATTTAGAACAAAGAATGATCCTTTTCCTCATCAAGGCTACTCAGCTCTTAGGCATGTCAATTTTTTTAAAAGAAAGATGATTTTTCATTGGCGCCTGTAACACGCACTATAGAATGTGTTCGGATGGATAATCTAGTCTATGTTATAGGATGAATTGGATATTTGGATAGTATGAAATTGATGAAGTTCTTGATGTTTAAGTAAATATAGTTCTGTATTTTTTTAAGCATATACTTATAGTTTATACAATTATACACATCTTTTATTTTCATATTTATTATTATAAGTATTTGAGCAATTTATATATAAAACATAGTACTTTTTAAAATAAATAAGATTTATAGTTAAAAGAGGGGCGCATTTATTTTCAAAATAAAAAACCTATCACAATATTAATTACTTTTATGGTATGATGCTGTGATTTCACTTAAAAAATTCCTCTCAGCATCTAGTTTTAAAAACAATTTAATATTAAGGATGAAATTTATCAGGAAGTTCTCGTTCTCAATAGCTACAAATTTAGAGTTTGTCATGACACCTTACTTTTACAATAAAAATATTAAAAACGAGTGAATGATGGAGTTATGTGACTTTTTATTTTGAGAATATCATAATTAAGTGCAATTGAGTTACGTAAGACTTCTACTCATAATCAGTTTAATATATTGATTATTTGAAAACTTTCCCCAAATTCTTTTTAAGTGATTAAGTAAATATATTAGTTACTTGATTCTGTGAATCAATATATATAAAAAAGTAACACTTAAAAATTAACAAATTAACACTCTCATAATTTAATAACATCATCTTTGCTTTTGTATAATTTCTGACGAATAATATTTAAGTATTTATTTTTTTCATATTTATACCTGCTTAGTTTAAGATAATATTTATATTTTTTTCTATTCTTTTACATTTTAAAAGGCTATTTAAATCTACATATTCGTTACAAAAACAGAGAAAAACTGTACTTCATTTTCAATTACGTTTGAGTAATACCTTTTAGTGCTACTAATGGGTTTTACAAAAATAAGATACAATTTTTTAAGTAAAATTAAGTAAATTTCTGAAATGTGTGGTTTAACTTGCGTAAAAATCATAGCTTTCAATCAATGCGAATATTTTGACTCTCTTTACCGTTATAAGTATTTTGCGCATGTTTTAAAACTTTAAATAAGCGCAACGAAATAATTTTTTTCAAAATTTATCGTAAATAATTCTAATAAAATATATGATTATAATTCGATGTTAAATATTTCAAATTCATTTTACCTACATTTAAAATATTCACTTCTTTAGAGGAAATTGTAGATTTTTGTATTTTTTTTAATTGTGATAAATACACTTTCTTTCGCATAATAACATTTTATTTGAAATAATGACTCAATGGATAATTTTAATACAAAAATTCAATTTTCTCTTTTGACTATCAAGGACTTTTTTAGCATTTTCTTATGCCACAAACTACAATAATTTGTTCTGGTTACAGCATGTACCTACGTAAAAACGTTTCTCCATCCAAATAAGCGGATTTTCTTATATCTTGATACTCAGAAATTTACCCACTCACTAAAAAGGAAGAGAATGATTTCTTAATATAAGGAGATTAAACAAACTTTATATATATATATATATATATATATATATATATATATATATATATATATATATATATATATATATATATATATATATATATATATATATATATATATATATATATATATATATATATATATATAGTTTCCTTTTAATAAATAATTCTTTTACAGTGTTGATATTTTAAAAGAATGCCTTCTAATGCTCATAAGGTAGGAATAAATTCAACTTTAGGTAACGTAATTTTGAAACATAACAAGCATCTCTTAAATAATTGAACTTCATTAAAATTTTACTCCCTATAAGAGATTTTCTTAGTTTTAACAATTCAACATATTTTGCTTCTTATCTCTTAGATTTATTTGATTACAAATAATACATTTTTTAAAATATTTTTTGTATAGTACTGTTTAATATCTAAATGCATAATTTATTATTTTTTAAAATATTACCTTCGCAATTACGTATAAACGCAAATTATTAAATAAAAATTATCATAAAATTTTGTGTTTTTCCGAATGCATAAGCGAATGAAACGTAAGGCTTGTTGTGCCACAAGACAATTTCGAGTTTCACTTTAAGTACTAAATGACGCATTTGCAGATTTTTATAAATTTCGTAATTGCTAAAAAAAGGACGTTTCTTACATGACTTGTTAACTACACAAAAAATGCTTCCATAGAAGAAATAACTATTAATGATAGTGACTTATGGATACAAGTAACAATATGATTGTTGCACATTTAAGATTCCTCTAACGTTTAAGAAAATCATAAAGATCCATTGTGTTTCTGTAATTAAACTTTAGTTTAAATGCTTACAATTTAAGTACATACTATAAAAGTAAATTTTTTACAAGTTTTGAAGGTTAAATTAATGACAACATTAGAAATGAAATTACCCATCAATCTGTTGTTAACACGGATGTCATAATAATGATGGCATAATAAAAGAAACTCTTCCTGTCAAGTCCTTCGACTCACCTTCAGAATCTTCTTCCTCTTCCAATGTCAAATAGACATGCAGTTCAGAGGTGAATCTTTGTGATTAGTTTTGTGTTTAAACTGGTTTCTTAAACTTTTTAGTATTACTCACTTTGGGTGAATAATGCTGCAGACTAATACTTCCTCCATGTTCACTAATGCGTTACACAAAGTCTTATCCACAACCACTAAAAATCAGTGAATGGTCTTTTACTTTTTTTGGAATCATTATGCTGTCTATTTACATCAATGTTACAAAAATGCAAAACTAACTATTTGAAAAGAGTTTACCTAATTAAATTCCAAAAAAAAAAATGTTTTTTTTTATGTTTGATACTATAAATTTAGATTTTACTCATGGTTCGAATTCAGTAAAATGAAAGCTACTGCGTCAATTCAGAACAACAGATGCCACACAAATAATTATAGGGATTCTTACCATGGCTTGAGTAGCCTTTTGATGGAAATATGACAACTTAATATGAAGCTTTTATATATTTATTTCCCATTTCTTAAGCATTTCGGCAAGCAAGCAAAAAAGATAAAACATCTTTCAGTAGTGGTCATGTTGAGTATAAAATAAGTGTATATATATATATATATATATATATATATATATATATATATATATATATATATATATATATATATATATATATATATATATATATATATATATTTATATTTATATATATATATATATATATATATATATATATATATATATATATATATATATATATTCTGCATTAAATCAGTAACATTTGAGATAATAAAATTCAAAATTTTGTAACATTTTTTATTTTTCAAAATCCTGTCAATTACCTTCAAAATCTAAAGCACCGTATTCCGTCAGAAGTTATCTCAAAAAATAAATCCTACTGGAATCTTCAAGAGAAATTCTTTTCCCTTTTTTGTTGTCAAGCCAAATATATACACATACATGTATATATTGATGTATTTATATACATAAAGTGTCAGATTAAATGATTCAGCATATAATTTATTTGATATGGCTATTATATTCGTACGAATTTTTGTGTCTCAGAACTGTTTTCAAGAGATATTGCTACAAAGTAATAATATATGGCTCGATATGCACTTTTTTAAAATTGGAATGAGAAATAAAAATGTGTATTTTGGATGGTTTAATCTCATTATGCATTGTTTACAGAGTGAAAATTTTTCCATTACTTTCTTCTACATGTGATAATTTGTAGGATTTTAGCAATACTTTCATTATTGTTGTGGAGTATTATGATATTTTTGAGGAGCAATACACGTAGCTTGAAAATGTACTTAATGGTTTTAAACTAGATCTCTATCTTTTACATAAACTTTTGCACAGAAAAATTAGATTTGTTGGATAGAAATTTATTTGTTTAGATGTAAAAAGTTTTTTATGAATCTGAAGGAAATTTACACAAAAGATTATCTATATTGAGATATGATCTAAAACATCTTCAATGAGAAAATTATATGCTAATGACCGGAAAATTCTTAGATAATCAAATCACATTTTATGTATATTTTGTCATTTAAATTAAATTTTTTTCTGGAATAAGGGAATTTAAAAGAGACCTTTCGTCAAACTGTATATAAAAACAATCAAGTTTAACTAGAAAGCAGAATCAATTATATAGCAACATTAACTGATTTTACTTACAGTTTGCAGAATTTTAAGTAAATAATAATAAAAAAATTGATTGACAAAAATATTGAAATTATATAGCTTCTAATTGCAGTGTTTATGCATTGTTATATATTTAAACTAAATACATATATTACTTCAATAATGACATAATTATTAGCAGTTTTCAAGTAAAAAAATTGCCGAGAAAAATATAATTAGAAATTTATTGATGGTATGATATTAATACGTGATATGCAATTTTCTTAAAAAAATTCTTTAATAAATGATAAGTATAGTAACTATGACTGCCAACAAGTGGTTCGACTGCACAAGAGTGTACTTTTTTGGAATAGAAAAATCTTGTTCAAAAACTTATCGTGTAGTTATATATAAACATTTCTTCCTTACATATTCGTATTCGCATATTTTTTCAGATCACGCTGCCCTGTTTTGATATCATATCGACATCTCAATTCACTCTCTTTTAATGATTCTGTTTGTGCGCATTAAAATATCAAGATCACACAAGTATGTGTTTTATATTTTATGAGCTATATAAAAAATTTAATATTTGATTGGAGTTAATTTTAAAAATTTAGTAGAAACTGATGAAAAGTATAATTCTCGTCACTAAAAAGTATGTGTAATTGTAAAGTAAAAATAAAATAGTGTAACAGCGAAGAAAATAAAAAGTTGAAGTAACCTTCATTTGACTACTGATGAAAATATTATATAAAGATTGAATGATATTAAATTTTTAACTCTCACGTGGTCGAAGTTTTTTCGCCTTTGAGCAACATTATTACATAAAGTAGTCTATTACAATCAAAACAAAATGAAATCTGAAATAAAAACTATTGAATGATACACATACGTTAAGAAAAATTAAAATTAACTAAATATATACCTGAATTTTATATGCTTCCTGAGTATACAAAATGTTTAAACTGTTACTGACACTTTGAAATTTAAGTTTATAGAGATAACCTGTTTGAGTAATATTCCATATTGAATTTCTTCAAACATATTTTGGTTGTTTAATTTTGCTCACCCCTTTGAGGAAGGTATAGAGAATTTTAGCTATTATATTTAAATTTAAAATATAATTCTTGTAAATATAATTAATAATCTTTTATACGTATGTATATGTATAAGCGCAGATATTTAAAAAGGAAACTTTAATAATCTTTTTCAACCCATTATATAGGAATATATACTGAAATTTTCCTATAGTTATAAATGTTAAATTTATGATATCAGTGTTAGAAGAAATATAGGCATTCGAATGGTATATTCAATTTTAAGTTCCTGTTTTTCTTTCTGTATGCAACTAGAACAAGAAGTGAAAAACAAAATTCCATAAGTTAATGTTGCCTTATTAGTTAATTTATAATAAAGAATTAGTAAAATATATTAGATGTGTTTAAAGGTTTAAATTATTTACACATGAATTTATGTGTTCATTGCATAAATTTTAATAAAAATTGATGAAATAATGATTTTATGTTAATTTACATAGATTTACTCAATGCAATCACTACACTAGTATTATTTTTTATTTTGATTTGTCACATTTAAGCATTTTCTACATTTTCATTGTAGAGTGAATTAATTTGATTAAAAATGTTTGCAATGTGTCTCCCATATTTTCTTAATAAAAAATAAAATGCAGTTTCTTGTCATGTAAACAAATGCATCGTTTTGGTTTCACAATTGTTTCATTTCAAACATACTTACGTTCGACCCTCACGATAAGCATTTCGTAATAGCGTCACATGGAAAAAGTAGAGTATTCACTTTCTCCGTTCATGTGGCTCAAAATGTTTGAATGAATGATACAGAAATCACTATCTGGTGAAGTAGAAGGCTGAAGTCCATAGTTGTTCTCTTCCCCAGTGATTTTTCAAATTGAATGTTTATTGTTATTATTCTTTAGGAATCAATGATATATTCATTTTAAATTATTTATTATATGTATTTCAAAGTTTTATGACAATTTATGGATTATATTTTTTGATTATAACTTTTAATCAAACGTCCTCAGTACTCTATTTGAATTTTAAAACGAGTATAAAATAATTTAGATATCATTAACAAAACTTCATACTTTTAAATTAATTTATAATTATGGGAATTCTTGAGATTGCTTTAATTAAAGCACTATCATATTCAATCTCCATTCAATAGTAAATACTCTGTGATTATTAACCAATAACGGTTTCATCAAATAGACAAATAAAAATGCAATTTGAAAGGATAGATGTGGGACAATCATAATGCAGTTAGTAATAATAAATATTTCACTTTTTATTAATAGTTTTTGACTGCAAACTTCATGATGACAGTTGTTGCGACGATAACTATCATTTTCTGAAAACATCGATTAAATAGATGGAAATTATTTGGTGTAAATTACATTAAAACTTTTATTTGGCTTATAGATTAAAATACCATGCTTTTATATTCATTAACTAATAGATTCTAGTATTGATTCGAAAATTATCACTAGAATTAAATCTGAAACGATTACCAGTTGTCAAAAATTTAAGAACAAATACTATTGAAAATCTGTTTTGCTATTAACTTTTTATAAAAAAAGATAATTTTGTAAATTTAGCAGTGAAAAACATATAAAAATATAGAAAATAGTCCTGTTAATTATACTATCATTTTTTTTATTTTAGAAAAGTGAAATTCGTAAAATCAATCGAGATAATGTTATTATACAATTACATAGAAAATAAAGGATATCATGTTTTAGTTAAATATTAGTGTTGTGCAAGTAACTATTTGCCGATCCTTATTTTTATATATTTTGGTAAAACTCAAATTTATTTATATTTATATAATTGAAATTTATATTTATATTACTGAAATTTATATTAAATTTATGTTTACATTTGCTTATTTCTATAACTGAAATTATTATTTATTTTCTCAGGAAAAAGTATATAACATATTTGAAATAGTTAATTTAATTATTTATATTGGTTAAAAATAATTAGTAACATGTTATAAAAGAACCAGTATTTTTTGTAACTGGATCTGTGAGTTAAGAACATTTTACTTGTCTCAGTTGAATGTGCTTTTCATAAACTTATGCAATGATAGTTCAAGGTCCAGTGAAACATTTAAAATTATGTCATTATTCCTACCTGAATACAGTTTTTCAGTTAAGAATCTTTTCCGGCAGATTCTGAATGGTGTTATATAATATCTATTAGTCTAAACATCAACCTAGTGACATAATTTGACACGTGAAGATTAATCACGTGTTGTTCTTTTGAAGGATCAAAATTAAACGCACTCAGAATGCTTATTTATTTGATCTATTCTTTGTCCTTCTTCATATCTTTAAATATTGAAATGATAAAACTCAAGTTTATGCGAACAATTCTCTTTGTTAAAATAATGTATAGTGTTGTACCATAGAAATGAAGCACTAGGCTTCAAATTATGTCAATGATATCTAATTTATCGATTGTTTTTTTTTCAACTGATATGTATTAAAGGCTTGGTCTCAAATATTGTAACTGTGTTCATTATTTTGTGAAGGTATTTCCGTAACCTTATAATGTAGAACTTTGAACAGAGGAGGAATTAAATGCGTTATATTACTATCAAACGCTTCGCTAATGTAACATCTGTCTTTATTTAATAATTTAGTGCTTTGGAATACCGTTAGTAAGTACAGAAGAAGTGCAGTAAAATGACTGATTTTTCTGATTTTAATTAATTTTACAGTAACCTTTCATTAATGTTGGTAAAATTAGAATTTATTGGGAACAACATAAGAGTTTTTTTTATTTTGCAAACGTACATGCAGCATTTCTTTTGAAATAGAATTAATTTCCCTTAATATTAAAAATCTACAATCAATTTGCATGTATTGTGAGATTAAATTGTGTTCAATGTGATTTTTACGCTAAGCAATCTTATGTCAAATAATAATTCCTGTTAATTTTTTTAATGTTACTTACAATTTCTTGTATTCAAAGAAAAGTAAAACTTTTTAATATTCCATGTATGCGCAGAACCAAGAAAATACTCCGACTGAGAAATATTCAATATTTATTCATTTTTTCAATGTTTGACTTTTCGTTTAGAAACTTTTATATTTATTACTATTATAACTATAAGCAAATCATATTACTGATTCCAAGTAATACATAAATATTTTTAACGGTCCTTTGAGAAACAGTATGTAGAGAGTCGACATAAATGATTCATTCGTTTTTAAAAAAGCAATATTTCGAAAAATATTATTTGTGTACACAGGAGAGATATGTGAAAAGAAAAAATACAAATTTATCAAATTCTTGGTAGCAGAGCAAGTCCATTATATTTGCAATAGGGTGAGACAGTATGAGTTTAACATCTGTCTCTCTCTCTCTCTCTCTCTCTCTCACACACACACACACACACACACACACACACACACACACACACACACACACACACACACACACACACACACACACACACACACACACACACACACACACACACACACACACACACACACACACACACACACACACACACACACACACACACACACACACACACACACACACACACACACACACACACACACACACACACACACACACACACACACACACACACACACACACACACACACACACACACACACACACACACACACACACACACACACACACACACACACACACACACACACACACACACACACACACACACACACACACACACACACACACACACACACACACACACACACACACACACACACACACACACTGTGAGAAAGCAAATGAGTCCTTGGAAATGCAATAACAGAAGAAGAATGAAAAGGAACTGGCGTATAAACAAAGTATTTTGCTGTAGTAGTTTCTTGCTTTAAAATATATGGAATAAGTAAGATCATCATTTGGATGTGTATTATACTTTTCACCAAAAGAACACATTATTAACATTTCCAGAGGTTATGTAAACTTGATGAGTTTGTGGTTCTTTTCTCAAATATAATTCATGTATATATTATTTTTGAAAATATTTCCTTTACAAAATGATTGAATCTTATGCTAATCCTGTGTAAGTGTGTATTTTCTTTTTATATTTCCTTACTATTTGCATAATGCTTTCTACTGTAATGGATGATCATCTCTCATTTTGCAACAATTAAAAACGGAAGTAAAATGTTTCACCAAAAGCAATGATCTAATAAAATTAGATGTGTTTAAGATTTACAAAAGACATTTTTATTTGATACACTAAGTTACTGACCAGAATTAATTTGATTTACAGCACTGTTTCCACTCAACCAGAAGAAACTTCTAATTTGGAACAAACAAACTGAATAGAGCTTCAAATATTTTTTCTTGATTCTTGATATTTTACAATCATCATCACAAAATGTATTATCAAATCACAAATAAAGGAAGATGTGCAAAATACATATTACAGAAAAGGAAAAATCTCAAATATACCTCAAAAGACAATATATATACATATATATATATATATATATATATATATATATATATATATATATATATATATATATATATATATATATATATATATATATATATATATATATATATATATATATATATATATATATATATATATATATATATATATATATATATATATATATATATATATATATATATATATATATATATATATATATATATATATATATATATATATATATATATATATATATATATATATATATATATATATATATATATATATATATATATATATATATATATATATATATATTCAAATATTGTAAGAATACTTAATTTAAAAAACAATTCGAGATTGGAAATGTGATAGATAACTTTTTTCTATGAATGGTTTCAATCATTAAACAAAAAATGTTAAAATTAGTTTTATAGTTTTAGAAGTTCAAGTAAATTTTTCACCGTATAATATGATACCAGTTTAATATATGCCATTAAACCGTACGTTATTGATAGAAAGTGTGTGAAAATATTTATTTATATTTAATGTACATTTATATGAATTTTTATTCATAATTCTACGAATTTTTATGTGAATGTTACAAAAGTAATATAACTTTTATAAAATGAGCCAATTATTTTTTGATAAATTTTTGCTAATAATTTTATTTTTAGACAGACAAATTAAACCTTGTGTTTGAAGATAATGATACTTCTTTTTAGGTTATATGCTGAATTTTGATTAATTTCTCCTGCAAAATTCCCCCAAATCATTGAAGGTACCCTGTCATTATCCAAAAAGAACATATTCTTTAAAAAGTCTAAATATACAATAATCCATTGCGCTACATGTATTGTCTTGTTAGGGATATGGAAATGTGGTATACATTTGATTCGGATACTTCATTTCATTCTGTATTAAAACATTATCGTAATTCAGAATCACTACTGATTAACTTATCCTCATAAAATTATACGTTTTTAAGGGTATTCGAGAATGAGGTTTTAGAATATCATCATAGTATATCGGATAATTTTGCCATTTTTAAAAGTTTTATAGTAAAAATAATTTTTACTATAAAACATGCCAAAAAAAAAAAAAAAAAAAACCAGAATCCTATTAGTTACATATTTTTTACATTTTTTAAAATGAAATCTTGCATATTTAAACTTTTTTTTTATAATAAATTTTTTGATGTTTTAAGTACATTTCTATTGAATTACTTTTGATTCCTTTTTATAAATACTGAGTTTTGCTTCTCTATCATTTGCATATCTAGGTAGTCGATGTTGATCTAGAAAAGTTTGTTTTAATTTTTTTTAAAACTTAATTAGTTACTTAACTAACGTTAATATCGAAGTAATAAAAGTATTTTCATTATTTTTCTAATTTAAATTTCTCTTTTGAAATAATATGCTCAACTTTTGAAATGCTAACACAGTATTTTAAATATTATTTTAGTGCTTTTATCACAGTTAACATGAAAAATTTGCATCAATGTTACAGTGTTTATCTTTAACATACAAATTAAAAACTTAAAATCAAATTTAAAAAAAATTTTTTGGCTTCGAATGCCATTATGTTTCTTTGAAAGAAGCAATTATATAGCTTAAAAAGTACAATGTGTTTTTTTTATCATTTTACGTAAGAAAAATTCTAAATTATTGTAGAAAATTATTCGCTTTTTATTATAATAATAAATAGTTAAAACGGTTATTAATTGCCTGCTTGTTTTTGAATTTTAAGGTAAAATAATTTCTAAAAAGTGTAAATCCTAAAAAAAAAGCACAAAATAAATGTCTCATTCAATGAAAAGCTATTTCACTATATTTTCAAATTTTTACATAAAAAAATGAGGTAAGAATTTATATATCATAGCTTTGAGAACAATTGTATGATAAATCATATGCAGGTATATTCAAAATAATATAACCTGCAGACTTTAATGTCACAAAAATTTATGTGAAAAAATAAAATATTCAAATTTAAAATGCATCCATGATTCACTGGAAATTTTATAATGTTGCGTTGCAAATTTAAGGTGACCAAAGTTAATACTCATATTCAAAATTTCTGGAGTTTTTGGTGACGTTTGAATGGTTTTTCCCTAGTAACTTGTTCGGGTTATCTTCTTGTTATTCTAAACGTACATTCCCTGTATTGGATTGACATCCAGATAGAGCTCTAGCCGATGCATAGCCGTGGTTTTTTGAAGAAAAAGTCAGTAGTTCTTTGATTGACTGAAGATATATTTTTCTGTTAAAAAATTCACTTGAAATCATTTTAAAGTATAGTACATATTAATGATTTTTTTAAATAACTTTGAAAGACATAATTTTCATATTTAAATAGTTCTTAAGGTATAAATGTAGGTACTACTAGCGAACTATCAAATAACTCATTGAAGGCTTTGTTTGCATCTTTGTTTAAAATAGAAAAGACTCGAAAAAATTTCGAACTTACATTAGCATCTTTCTTTTTATTTAACTAAAGAAAATTTAAATATTTCTGAGAAATATATATGCACTGATTAATATTTATAAAATTGTTTTTTGTAAGCATGTTTATCAAGGGATATTTACGTACGTTTAATTTTTCATTTGGGTCAATTCAATTAAGTTTATGCAAATATGTTGCCACTTGTTCTATTGTATTCCTTTTAATTTTTCATTAAGATACCAAACAATTTAAATTAAGTAAAACTAATAAAATATAAATTTAATAGTCGGAATAATTTTTTTTTCTCTTCCAAATTTAACTTAAAAATTTTTCCCTACAAAGCAAATTACATATTTATACAAAAGTAATTATGATTTGAAAAAAATTACTCATCTTTAATTTTTTTTTCTTTTCTAGAGCATTTAAGAGGAAACGACGAAAACTTAAAATAACTTTAATAATCAATATATCAAATGGTGCCATTTTTGTACGTGTGAATCTCATTAATCTCTTTTTATTATTCACATTCAGTTAGAATTCACATTTATCAGTTAACCTAATTAGAACTTGATGAAATTGATTTTTTGATGAAATATTTTCAATTTTAACCAAATATCAATGTTACATTTTTGATGAAGATTTTATTTTCCACTGGCTTTTATAATGAATGTGAAATATTTAAATGTGAAAATTTTATGTTTATTACATTTTCTTCGACAAATATTTTTAAAATTAAGGTATATCTTTACAGCTAATTTTTTTCCCTAGCTAAAATTTGAAAGGACTTCATCTCAGTTTTAATTTAGTTAAGAGATTTATTTCACGAATAAAAGATTTATACCACTATTGTGCCTTATTTAATTAAACAGACTTTCTTTTAAGTTAATTTTAAATTGGTCAATGATTCAGATTTTAGAAATAATTACTATTTTATACATCTAGATAGTTTGCTTGGTAGTTTGTTAACCCTACGAAGAATGAAAGCTTTAAACTGACATTTTGTTTCTCTTTTTTATGAAAACTCATGTTAATACTAATGTAATTACAGTTACATTAGTATAATATAGTAATAGAAACCATTAATGTTTTGCAATAAAGTAATAAAGGGGAAACTGACACTGATTAGAAATTCTTCACATTAATTTTACTTTTTGAAAATATAACGTATTTTTCACATTAGTTTTTCAACAGGACAACATACATCAATATTCTTAATATACATCCGAATTCAGAGGTTTTATGTTGTGCTGTTTTCTAGATTTATATATTTGATGAAGTTATTTTCATCTGCTTACATTTAGTTATTGATCGTCGAGAAATAACTATGTTATTACTTTTGAATTAATACAATCGTTGAGTATTGCTGCAGAGTTGAAAATAAATGTTCAAACGTAATCGATTTTAAGTCGAGTGTGATAGTGTCTGGACATAGTTTCCTGTGTGAGCACAAAATTTAAACGTATTACTGCTGTACTTGGGAAGAAACTACTGAATCTATTTTTGAATTATATTTCTAGCTACCTTTGGCTCTTCTACTGGAGTTTGATATTTTATCAAGTCTCTTGTTGTTTGCGAATGCATTCGCTTGATAATTAAACTCTAATAAAATCGATATTTATTTGGATTAAAAAACTGACATTTCTACCAAAATAAAATACAACAAAAATATTATATATAATTTATAACCAATATATATCAATAAAGTATTTTGTTTTTATTTATTTATTTATTTATTTTTTTTGCAAGAACATTTTCAAACCTCAGAATATTTATTTGAAATGATTTATATTAAGATGTTACAAGTTATGAAAAAATGAGTTATATATTAAAATTAATATGATTTGGCTCAAATTGCTTAAGACAATTCGGAAGTAGAAATGCTTTCGTTATTAAAATCTTACAGAAAAAAGGTTTTAATTTAAAACAATTATAGTTTTTCTGAAATTGTCATTAATGTGAGTGATTGTTTTTCTCAAATAACTTAAAAATAATCAAAGTTAAAAGAAATTACTCTAAAGACCAATGCTTTAAAATATGAAACTTTTCATCCTGCTATAAGAAAACTATAATTTAAGCGTTAGTGATATATTTTCCAAACATAAGAGATCTTATTATCATAAGTTTAACAGCAGCTAATGCTGTTAAATGTTAATGCAACCATCCACAAAAATGGATCTAGAATCACTCTAAAGCTATAAAGATAATTGGGCTCTGTCTCCAATTTGTTTTACCTTTCATATGATTCAATGTACTGTTTCATTTGCTGTATTATTATTATTAAAAAACACGAAAATTTTTTTTTCCTTTTGATTATCCCTCTAGTTTCCCAAATAAATAAAATCAACTAATGAGACAAGAACATCCTATGGCTAATTGTGCGTTCGTTTCTCTGGAACACAGCTCAGAAATTATTTTCCAATAATATTTAGTCACTATTGTGTTCACAAAATCATGTTTAACAAGTGTGACCCAGAAAGAAGGAAATATGATGGAGATATTACATGAATATCACGACTTTCATATTTTGAATAAATTAGTAAATAAAATCCAGTTTGTGATACTAAATTGAAAGTATTGTGTGTTTAGATTATCTAATTGCTCATTTACGCAGTTTGCTGATAGAAATGTCTCATAACTTCAATTGACAGTCTGTGTTACTATGACATTTGATATTGCTCTTTAATTTGCATCAAAAAGTGTGTAAGTAATATTTACTAAAACAATTTCATTTGAGATATTTTCAATATCAAATATTTTAAACTTGAAATATTAATTATTTTTTTATGGTACCAATATGCACTTGAAGTTTCATATAATTTTTAAAAGTAATTTTCGGTGTTGCAGATTCAATGTTGAGGAATGATAAAATACAGAATGTTTTCCAATCTAAATATTATATGTAATTTAAATAAATAGATAATATAAGGATTTTAAATTTTTATTAACCTTATAGAATTTTTATGTAAAATACACGAGTTAAGTAATTATTTCAAATGAATGGTTATTTAATGGTTACAAATTACTTAAAATAAATATTTTTTATCAAGTTTCAAATTTCAATATTTTTCAAAAATTAAAATAAAAATATATTAAAGAAATCCTAACTTCCGGTTTAAATTAGAAGAAAGTTCATAGTTAAACTATGTAATCAATATTGAAATTGCTTATAATTCGAGTAATGGATTCATATAAGAATTGCCAATACATGTGTAGAAAACAGATTAAATATAAAGAAACAAATTCGTTAAAATATATTTTACATATCCATTATTTTAATAATATGCATAAATTCTAAAACATTTATTTTTCAAAACTAATGATGTTCAATCATTTTATATGACATAAATTTAAATATCAACCTTAAAATAATTATTAAAATTCAATATGAGATGCATGTTATTTGATAATATATTTTTATTTTAATCTTAATTTAGCATTCAAGCAAAAGTAAGTGTCAAAAAATGCCTAAGTACTATGATTGTCAATTTTCTTTTCAATATTATTAATGAATATTTTACAAAAGTTAAGCAAATTTTACTTTCATCGACTTAAAATAGGAAGTAAGGAATATTATGATGGTTAATCTATTGTGAAAAAGTTTGTCCATTTTTTTTTCATTCAAGGTGAAAGAATTTTGCAAAGTAATCTTTGGGATAACTGATATGGCTTTATTTAATTTAAAAGAGAAACTGCTCTATGTCAGTTATCTTTTTTTTTAAAAAAAAATATACACAGAAATTTCATTTATATTTATTTATATGAATTTAATTGATATTTTTAAAAAATTTGAATTTAAGTTCAAGCATTTTATTTTTTGAGATTTTTTAAAAGTTCTGCAACGTATAAGCTTTCATTGAGAGATATTTTTTTTGAAGGACTATAACATTTAATTCTTATATATTTTGTGTGTAAGAATTTTATTATCTAGTATGTGAAACAGTAAACTTAGCGCTGTAAAATATAGAAAGTATCCGTATAAATATTTTAATACCTTAAGAAATGCTTGGTAATATTTATTAACATTTAAAACAACACTCTGATTTTAACTGTTTTTAAAATGAAGGTTTAAAAATAATTTCTTCAAAAGTTTATACAAGATTAGATTTATATTAATTAGCTCAAGCAAAGATTTACATTGACAGAAACAATTTATATGAATTAGCATAAGTAAAAGTTTAAATTAACTATAAAAAATAAATCAGGTACATTAAAAATATTCCTGAGTAATGCTATGCGTTATAATAATCTAATTTCTTTTATTTTAGTACATTTTACGTTTCAAAATTATGTGTGAAACTGAATACTATAAGCAAAAAATTAAAACAAATATTTTTAGGAATTATTTCACATAGAATTCACAATTTTAGCTAAATCCAATTTAAGTTTAATTGACACAAAAATTTTGCAATGGAAAAATCGTTTTTTTAAAAATAAAATGTGAAGAGACAAAGAATAAATAGCTATACTCAAAATATAACGAAATAAGAAGCACCATGTCCTTAACAGTAAAATAAAGCTTGAAAAATTATTTTTATTTACATTTTAATAATTAATTTAATTTTCTGTAAAAATTATATTATCTTATGTGTTATCTTTGTTTTATTGAAATCGGTAAATAAATATTTGCTATCCGGCATAAAAATCAGTAGGTGTCTTGAAAAAGCAATATATATATATATATATATATATATATATATATATATATATATATATATATATATATATATATATATATATATATATATATATATATATATATATATATATATATATATATATATATATATATATATATATATATATATATATATGATGTTTTGTATTTCTAATCCAATCACATATTTATTAAATAGCAGAAACATTTAAGAAAGACTAAGTTAATATAGCACTTTAGTGCTGCCATCTATTAAAGGAAAACGCTAACTTAAATCAACATTATAGTTTTAAAGCTAAATTAAAGATTTTTTACGTTAATTATTACCTAAAATAATTAATCAGAGAACTAGTTCATGTATAATAATTTCTATGTTTTAATTATTTAACATAAAACATAGTTTTTAAAAAATAATTCATTTAAAAAAATAATCACTTTATATGGTGAAATGAAAGGTACTTGGTGCCGCCATCTATCGCTAGAAAAATATACTTATGAATAAAATTAAATTATAATTAAATTGTGGTATTGATTAGATGTAGATGTAGACTGAATTTTTAATTTCTTACAACACGATCACAAGTATTGAAAGGCACTAGAATATTAAAATCTGTATTCGTGTTCTTGGTATTGTGAGAAATACACAAATAGTTTATTTCAGCAATAATTCAAATACAATATGAAATTGCTTTCACAACGAGGATGAAATCTATGATTTTAAATTATTCAGATAGTCATTTTTGAAAGTAATTATAAAGATTAATCCATTTACTTATAACTTTTATTAATTAATAGTGTTTAAATTAAGTTAATATACGTGTTTTATTTTATATAATAAATACAAAACCATACTAGTTTCTTTACTATTAAATGCAAGTTAGAGAAGTCAAATTACCTAAATTATTAAACATTGTTTTTAAATCCAAAGTCTAAGTTATGATATGTCCACAATTTTGTGTTCTAGGAAGCGGAATCGAAGTTGTTGCGAGTTATTTAATCAAAAATTAAACCAATTTCACTTTTTGAGTTTTAAGAGAAATATGAAACGTTTTAGAACTCTAAAATTTAATTTATGACTCTGACAGAAAGTAGTGATGATAAAATTGTATGTAGTAAATTGTAGTAACGATAAAATTGTTTAGTAATGATAAAATTTTACAAATATGTAAAAATTCTTTAAGAAGCTAAAGTATTAGAATCATGAAATAAATTAACCTGTTCTTCTTCAGGAATAAATTATGAGTATAAATAATGAGTAAGAGATTCATACATTCTTAAATTGGACTACTTTTCTGCTTTTCTTGGAGTTCTTATAGCTAATGTTAAATACAATTTGAGATGAATTTATACTTTGAAAATTTAATCTTAAAATGTTTTTGATAATTTTGATGATAAATTCAAATGAAATTTGAGAACAATGGATGATCTTTTAAAATTTAAAAATACAACACGTGTATTTCAGAATAATTAAATTAAAACAAATTTCATTTTACAAACGTACCGTACATCCTTAGAAATTTCTGTTCAAACAAGTAAGCATAGTTTTTCAAAATCTCTATTCAAAAAATCTAGTCATATTAATTTAATTTGTTTAAGGAAAAAAAAAGAGAACTTATTTAACTTATTGCAAGCTAAGAGCAAGAAATTATGTGTCTAAAAATTTTTTTGAGTTAGTTAAAGTTTAAATTTGAATTCTTAATTTATGTTTTCGATTCAAAATAGCTAACTTGTTACTTTTAAAACAATAAGATAATTAAAAAAAACGATGCACAAACTCTTTTTTTGGCTCCTTTTCACTGATAGAGATTTGAAAAAAATTATATACATGTATAAAATTATTAAAAAGGAACTTTCTTATGATACATAAAATACATGTTTTTTGAAATTATTACAATTTTATTAAGTAATAGAAGAAATTCTTATAAGTAAAACGAAGGATTTTGTTAAAAGTCAAATACAATTGATCGTTTTTATTACCTTTTTGATTAAAGCACCGACATAGATTTTAGAGTTTTGAAGGAGACCTTTAAGAATGAATTATTATCAAAATCTTAAATTTAAATTATGCAAGAATTGAATTAAGTTTCTAAAATCATGTTCTTTATGTGGGGGAAAAATTAAGATAACATGACAATAATAAAAAGTCACAGTAGATTTGTTTTTTAAATAATTTCATTTTCCATGAAAATTTTAATGTATTTAGCATGAATATTTCTTTACCAAAAAATCAAAATACTCGCACATAATTTTTTTTTAAATAGCTATAAGTGATCATCAAATTCTAGATTCAAGGAAATTAAAATACATATGCTTTTTTTTCCTGATGTGAATTTCGAGTAATATTTTGACATTAATAAAATCCCTTAACATTTTCAGGCAAAAAAATAAAGAGGCACAACATTACCGTAATTACTTAAGGCTGTATTCACTTTTAATTAGCTATAGAAATTTTTCTGAAGTTATAGTGAGATTTAAAAGCAGTCAAAATTATTTTGTAGATGGAAACGTAATTGTATGTGATTCGCTAATGGGTTGATCAAAAGGATTTCATATATTTCTAATACAGACATTTATTGCAAAGACATCCACTATAGAAATATCTTTGATATAATATTTCTCATCTGAAGAAACTAACTAAACTTAAAATAACAACCATTTTGGTTAAAATAAACAAACAACAAATATATTTTAACAAAAAAAAAGATTTTTTAAAACACTATACGCGATTTAAAAGTATTTAATTTTAAATACTTTACATAGTAGTTTATATTCATATTTTACATTTACAAGTAATTAAGATGCAAGTTTCTATTTTAGGAAAGGGTTTAACTTAATGAAAAATAAAAAAAATATGCAAAATAAAAAATTTTATTTATTTATCATACATTTATTGAAGACAGATACTCTTTATCGTAATATGTTACCATAACAATTTTTATATTTAACTCATTAGGATAGGAAGAACCGCACAAGCTATTTTACTGGTGTTTTAATGTTAATTTCCAAACATTTAGGTCAGACCTAAATCTACCCACACATATACGTGACAGTTGCGAGTAAATTCCGGAAAGTATCGTAATCTGATTCTTTTAGCACATTATGCTGAAGGTCGCGAAGAATTTAGCAATTGATGCTTTTGATTCTGTTCTACGAATTCCGTATTTAGATACAGGATAACCACTTGGGTATAAATTGTACCCACCCACTAATTACTATGAAGAGAAAATAGACATTTAATTTTTGTGTTCAGTGGAACGCAAAAGATGCAAAATACTAAAAATGTTGAAACAGACATCGAATGAAAGAATTTATTTTCCAATTACATGTAATATCACTAAATTTAAGTAGTATTACATTAATTTTTTTATGGTAAGAAGCAGATATGTTAAAATTGTGGTTATAAAATAAGAATTACTTCAAATTAGTTATGCATTCTAATGCCAGAAATTTTTTTGTACATTTTCCAAAAATTCAATGAATAAAGGAATGCTAAATATTTATACAAATCTTAATAGTTTAAAGAATTTTAAAATTAAAAGAAGAATTTACTTTATAGTAGATAATTATTAACATTTAGACGTGGCATGCATTTCAGCTGAATTGCAGAATTTTTAAAATTTTGTGAGCAACATAATTGTTATATAATATTTCTAAAAATTGAATATTTTTTTAACCATAATGATAATAGAATCAATGACAAATCAGAATAGTAATCACGATTACTAGAAGCAGTTGTTTTTTTTCATTTTTTTTATATTGTGCAGCTGCTGAACAACCATTATAGCAAACTAGTTTAATTATATGTATAACAATTTTATAAGTAATTATTTCTAAAATTATCCCAATTTTTAGCAAAACATAGGTACTTTAAATTATTTTTAATATTTCCATATGAAATTATAAAAATATTTAAAGTTATAATAGAATTATAAAATCCTTAAGTGGAATTTAAACTAAAGATGTCTTGAGCATATAGAAAGTTTCGACTATTGCTTCCTCAGTTAGAATTACAGCTTTTTAATTTATTTTTGTTCCGCCATGATCATTTGACTCAGAGTTTTATGTTACATGTTATGAATTAATGGCGTTTTTGTGGTAGTTTAACGTCATGCATTCCTGTTTTTTTTGTCTAACTTTATTCATTAATAAGGTGTACGTATTTGGTGAAACCTGCTACATGATTATTATTATTAGTTGGAACTCCTAAATAAAAACACTTCTCTGTTATTAAAATATTTTTCTCAAACATCACATAAGTCCTAGTATTCCCGCAAGTGTTAAAATAGCTATTAGAAAATTTTTTTGCTATTTTTAATGAGATTTAAAATGGATATCTTTAAAAGCTTAAGAAAATATTCCTTTTATAGTGTTGATAGATTGGGTCTATATGGAAGTTATTTGTGAATTTATTTTTAATTAGTGCCAGTTAAGATAATCGTTTAATTTCTCAGACTCCAAAATTTATCTTCTTTGTGTAAAGTTCTGTGCAAATAAATAGAATTTATTGTTTAAAAATTCTTAAGTACGAAAAAATAATTAGCTCCTTGGGGAAAATAATACTGAGTAATTTGTGTTTTTAAAATTAGTGCAATTTTTGTTGAGTATCATTTTCTGCCTTTTCTTAACCCTAAATAGATTGCATAAATCTTCTAGTTTAGAATGTTGAGGAATCCTTGAAGATGTTTTTTTTAGCAGGGTCTCCATGAGTAATTGCTTTCCTTTTTATTTTTTGCTGATGGTCATATTCTTAAAGTTGACTTGTTCCGTTATGCTTATTTAACTAACCAAATTAGAGTTCAGAATTATTTGATATATAATTCATTAATTTATTATCAGCTAATCAGAAACAAACTATGTGATAAATAATGAATGATATAAATACAGCACTTATCTTTCCATCATGTCTAAATATATAAGTAAAATATAAATAGAAAAGCAAATGTTCAATTGTGTATTTAAATTTGATTTCGAGGAAAAGGGGTAAAACAGATGTATCAACATTAGAATATGTACTTATGTATCTATATTCATACATAAACCCAAGTATATTTATATTCTATAAATTAGATGGCAAGATGATTTTAAAAATGTAAAATAGAGTAAAAAGATAAGTTTATTGAAAACAAGCTCCATAATATTATCTTAGTAGTTAAATGGAGCTTCATTCAGTGATTGGAAAAAATTTAAAAGGTTCATAATAAAAATAATGAATCGTAACCTACCTAAGAATTTAGAGGTATGGCTTTATTAATAAGTGGAAAATTTATTAAAAATTGAACTGCAAATTATATAAATTGGAAATAAAATTAAAAAAATTAAAATATGTAGAATATTATTGAAGCAACAAAATTACCAATTACAAATTAAGTTATATAATATTTAAAATCTATAAAAGAGTCTAAACAATAAAATTTGAATTAAAATAATTTATTAACTGAAATGGGAGCTTCATTAGATCTTGGCTTGTGCTCATAATTTATAGACAGTAATTGGAACACAAGAATCAAACTTAATGCTCTCTAAGACAGTCGGGATATACTTTTACAAAAAACAGGAAAATTGAAAATTTTAAGAAAAATCAGGAAGTGCATAAAATTGAATGGGGACATTGTAATTAATGTACATCAAAATCTATACATTTATTACTATGTTTTAATTCATGTATAGAGCCAATTTTCCATTATAATCATTGTTATTATATGTCAAACTTCTAGTGCAAATAGAAAGCAAAATATAAATATATTTACCACAGACTGTAAATATATTTAAGCAGAAATAACCGAAAAATTCAAATATATAATATACTGGAGGGTGTTCTAAAATAAATATTATCATTTGAAATTATGATTTCAATTATGATGTGGTATACTTATATACGAATTTCTTTAATTATTTGATAGGATTAATTACTTTATAAAGGAACATTATATATTACTGATGGTAAAAAAACTGTTTACCTTGTTTGTAATATTCTAGAGATCAATTAAATGAAATTCTGAGGTAAAATAATGTATTTATTGGGAAATAAAAAAAAAGCCTCATCCTGTGAAGAAACTATGTCTTATTCTATGATGAGAATTTAAGAAAAAAATAATTTTTGTTCATTTGATCGTAAAATTTCTAAACCTATTAGGCTCATTGGGATAAAATGAAAAATATTTTGTAAGCCTAAAAATCTTAAAAACTAACATGCCTTAGGTAAGAATACGAAAGGTTCATAAATATAATGAAAATATAGTTAAGAAATTAAAATTCTGGCTCTGAGGCCTTAAGAATTTAGAATGTTAAAGTTGATGATTTTAATTTCGAGTTCTTTTATTTTCAGTTAAACCAATACTGCTGGAAGCCGAAGCAATATGAAAGTATCATACAAGTTAAAGGAAACTTGCAAGAAATAATCCAAAGTAACCATGTATGCAAAAACTGAAAGATTACTATAAAGTAATTTACATTGAAAAAATGTGTATAATGATTTGACTGGTTTCAAATAATTGATTAGAAATTTACATGCCTTGTCGAAAATTCAGAGCGATATACCATAGAATAATTGAACTCCATCATTTTCACTTAATTGATGTTGACTTCCGTATCATGACATCCCCATTACCAAGGAAGTTGTTTCATGATAGTAATATTTGTTGGGAAATGCTGAGGCATAGTGAAACGGACAAATACGAAACCAATTAGTGTGCCAAGTAAAATGAATACAGGTATAGGCAATATAACTTTCAGTGTATAGACACCTTCTCCAAGTTGAAGCGTCTCATTATATGATAATTTTTCATGCATTGGTAAGGTATCGTAGTTTTTACTGGTATGTTGCATATTTTGACAGTTCTTCCGCGTCAATTTCATTATGAAAAAAAAGATCAGATCTGAATTCTCTTAATACTAAATAAGTGATGCATCCAACTCTTATGAGCTCGCTAATCATTCAGCATTGTTTGACAATAAATTGTCTTCTGAGAATAATATCTCTTCGGTTTGAATCATAATGAAATATTTGTTCTCAAAGGCGAATTCTTTTTCTAATTAACGTATAACTTAACTCAATTTTGTTGAAATGTCTGTCTTTGTGAGATTAGAGGTTATTTTTACCCACCTACGAGTTTGCCTATTCGATACTATATGCATCATAAAGTCAGGTTACGAATTTACAGAATCCTACCTCTTTACTGTAGAAACTTATCCTGTAGAAAACACTTATCCTACTTATTACACTTATCCTATAACTCTTTAATTATCCTGTAGAAAGCACATAAGAATAGTATCATCAACCAGAAATTATCTATAATTATAATTTTCATTATAGCACTCAAATCTCTGAGGTATAAATTGAAAATTTATTGTTTATACCATTTGTTCAAGTAATCTAATACACAATATATTAGTTCTCAAAATTCTTTTGTTTTAGATTTATTCAAATTAGATAATTTATTTTAGGAATTACATGAATTAAGTAGAAAATGAATTAGATAGTACTATTTACTCTGATAAAACTGAAAAGAAATAATGTGCATTTGAAATGACATTTTTTCTAAGAAAAGATCGTAAAATATTTTTAAAAATTTTTTTATTTAAAATAAAAATTGTCCTTTAAATGAATCCACAGCATATCTTAATAGGAATTTGTCATAAATTAAGCAATGATGTATAGATTCAAATTTCATTTCAGAGAATCCGTTAGAAAAGTTTGCTTACAAAATAACAAAATAAATTTTCAATGAATAAAGTTTTAATTGAACAGTGGAATAAATTTTAAATCATACAGAGAAGCTATATTTAGCTGTACTCTATTAGATGTAATTCCAGATCTTTTCCCCGTTTGTTGTAGTTGTATTAATTGATATTCCTTTATTTAGAGTATTCCTATATCCCTTTTCATTAAAGTTTTGTTTCCAATATTTATGCATTATGCAATGCAATGCGTATCAGTTAAATTAACTTATTTGTAAGAGCATGATGTATTATTAACATGAACATTACTGTATGAGTGCAAGTGTTTTTCAAATATTTGATATCTCTTGGAATTGACTTTTTCAAATTATCAGCAAGAATAAAATAAAATTAATTTTCATAATTAAAAATAAATTTTACATAAATATTAATAACTATTTTAAGTTTTCCTAAATGTTGGAATTATTAATTGAAAATTGAATAATAGTAATGATGGACATCTGTTTATATATTTTCCATTAATTATTAATTACTTAAAAAATTAGAACACATTAAATTTTGTTAGCAGAACAATAGAATGTTTTGACAAAAAATAGTTTATTTTTCTGAGTAGAAAATATGAAAATAGCCACTGATAACATTTAGGAAAACTATAGATAAGCAGATTATTCATTATTAATAACTACTTTTTTGTTTGTTGTCGTCTTTTCTTCAAGCTGAAACAGGATAAAATTTTCATTCCCAAGACAATATTCTGTTGAGTAAAAGATAATTCTTATCAATTTTGATTGGAATAAATCCCATTCTTTCACTTAATAAATAATGATAAATTACTATTTTAAAACGGAAATATACGCCTTCAGTCAAATATTAATTATCAATCATTTAATCGGCAACGTGACGCTAGTCATTTGATCTAAATCAATAATTAGGATGCTTTCATATCTGAATAAACTATGAATTCAAGAAAAAAATTGTTTATAAAATACGATTACTTTGTTATTCACCAGTGATTTTAAAGATAAAAGGTATTATTTTAGCTAGAAAGTTTCTTGCAATGTCATTGTTTTTTTCATATTGATTCTCAAAATATAATTATTTATAAGGAACTATTTTGATATTTTAATTTTTTTCCATAAGAATGGAAAATTTGGAAAATATGCATATAGAAAAAAAGTAATTTTTTGATAATGATTACTAAAATTACTTTTTTAATGATTGGCATGATCATGATTTTATGTGCAATTATTGTTATTATATTTATTTGAAAAAAATCATAAATAATCTTATATTTCTGAATATTTATATATAATTGACAGCAAAATCTTTTTTAAAGTTTTCTAAAATATAAATAATCGTAATTCCGTAAAATTAATATTTAATTAATTAATAAAATGCAAATAAAAACTTATGATTAAGCAAATGAAGAATTAATGAAATCAATTTCAAAAATTAATTTTTATTATTATTTGATGTGATTTTTTAATTAACAAAGCAAAATGATATTTTTAAGGTTAATAAACTACTTTCCATAATTAAAAGAGAGAAACATAGTATATATAAAAAACTAAAAGTTAAAACTTATAACTAAAATTATTAAATACCATACAATGCAATAAAATTAACATTATTCTTATTTCCTTTTATTTCAGGTTTAAGGACAAAATTTATACGAAATCATTAATACGCTCAAATATACACGATATATTATAAATGCTTGGCACAATTCTCTTGAGTATAATTTTGGCTACTTTATGAGTTTGTTATTGCATTTTTGATTCAAAACTCCTCTAGGCGAAGAATCACTGAGATTTATGAGATTGCATTTTCTTATTTGAAGGCATTTATCGTATTTTTTCCTTCACAAGTATAATCTCCTTAATTTATTTTTTAAGATTATTTTTTTTTAAATCTTCATTATGATATAGATATGTTACTGATTACTTATAAATAAAATTTAATTGTTTCTAATTAAGTTAATAACTAATATTTTTTATAAAAAATTATTACATATAGCAAAGAAAAAGATCTTAGGAATTGAACGTTATAAATTTTAACGAAAATTATGAATACAAAGAAGGATGTATTTTTTATTATTAGTTTTTCCTAAATATGAATTTTTATGCTCTTTGTTTATTCGATTACTTTATAATTACTATTATTTCTAAGCAAATTAATAGCTTCAGTAAAATGATTTAAAGAAATTTATTCTTACAATATTAGTACCTCTGTAATTCTTTTTCAATTGGAAAGTACTTTTGCTAATTTTATCTACAGTGCAGAGATATAGTTATTCTGTAGAAACAAAATTAGGCTAAAAATATAAAGTAAACATTTTTGACTAATATGATGAATTTTAAATATGAAAATTCATCACGTATAAAATATTTACCATTCTAATGATTATTAATTTAAGGTTCATAATTGTTATATGAGATTGCCAAGATTACACGTGATGAATTAGTTATTAGGTTTAAACAAAGATTGCATTTTTTTGCTTTAAAAATAAGAAGGATATTTTTTCATGAATGTCCTATGAAACATATTTTACTTTGCTTTTTCTAAATTGCAATGAAACTAATTTCAATAAATTCACTTTAAACTAATGATTTTATATTTAATATGTTACCTATGAATTTGTTATTTGTGTATGAGGTGGGTATTACATACTTGCTCATTAGAATTAAAATAATAAATGCTGAAGCCATTTATCTATGTTTAAGAATGTTTTCTGATTTGACGAAATAATATAAATAATTTTGCTTATCCAAACCGATAATTATTTTTCATTTTAAATTAGTTTTTTTCAAAAGAATATCAGATATTGACATAAAATAAATTGAGTAAAATACAATTTTACTAACAAAATTCAAAATAAAATAATGAACTTAAAGTAATTAAAGAAATAATTATTTTCTGAAAGTTAATACTTTTCTTGAATCATACCTAACATATTTTTACTTTTAGACAAATTCAAAATGTCATTACTTTAAATTTCAAATGAGTATTATAAATATAATAAATCAAATATATTTAACTAAAACATTTTTACTAAAAAACATTCAATATAACTTTTTGCTAATATATATATATATATATATATATATATATATATATATATATATATATATATATATATATATATATATATATATATATATATATATATATATATATATATATATATATATATATATATATATATATATATATATATATATATATATATATATATATATATATATATATATATATATATATATATATATATCCGTAGCCATAAGTTTTTAAAAATAAAAGTGTGTAATATTGCCTTTTATTCAAAGAAATAATGCAAATATTGAATTTTATATTTCAGAAGTTATAGATAAAATTTAATTATATTTATAACAATATTTAAAAGGGAGTTTTTTAAAAATTGCAATTATTTTTAATCATTGTACAATTTTTTATTTTGAGTCAATTCATTTTCTTTACTTTACAATGGAAAATTTCCTTTAATATGAATCTACGCAAGATTTCTTTTAATATAAATCTTTCATATGTATTCTTAAAACAGTAAACATAAGGAAAATGTTGAAAAAGTGAGTAACATTTCATCAATTTGATTAGTTTTTAATGTTAAATTATTGTAAATAGTAAAGACTTTTATATTAATATTAAGTATGTATTTATGTTAATAGTATTCTAGAATAATATATTCTCATTCTAGAATAATTTATTTTTTATGAATAGATTATATAAATTAAGAGATAAACTACGAATTGATAAAGAAGCCGTTTAAGGTACTTGATAATAATAATAAGGACAAAAAAAGTACAATTCAGGCTCTTGGATTTCATTATTAAAATCTTTTATTTCCTTTACTTGATGTCCAGTATTTATGGAATAAAAACTTTTACTGTCTTATATTAATAAAAATAATGTAATTAATTGATTTAAAATTCAGATAAATAATCTATGATTTTTTTCCCTTTGGAACTTGATAATTGACAAAATTCATTAAATAAAAAATCAATTGCATGATTTAAATGTCAGAAAAAAGATAACTACTTCTGCCAACTTCTATAGTAAAGAAGGAAGCAAATTTATAATTTGAATTTTAAAGGGAGTTTTTAAAAGTCTTTTACTTCAAAATTTAATTTTTAAAATTATAAAGCAAATTAAAAATGAACATATTCGTTAGATTTTATTTCATTATTTAAATAAAGACTATAACACAACAAAGAAATGAAAGAAAAAAATACACATAAGTCAACAGTCATAACTCGCATTTTGAAAAAAAAATTCAAAATGATTTACATTTATAACTTATAATATAAGCCTTATCTTAACGGATCTAAGCAAATTCAAAAGGAGAAATTTCAAATAATGATGAAATAAGAGATTATTATTTAAAAGGATATTATTCGATATATTTAGAAATAAACTTTCAATTAATTTTCCAAACTTGCTTGTCATCGGAAATGTTATAATATCAATAAGAAAGAAAAACTGAATTTTTGTGTAGATTTTCAAGCACACGATATTATCTCGTTACCTAAAAAATTAATCTGGCTTATATTTAGGATTAAAATTAGCAATTTACTATTCAAAAATTCTATTTTAAAATAAAGACATACTAAAAAACCTTCGAAGACTTTTAAAAAACTAAAAATATTGCAAATGGAAAAAGAGTATTATAAATTTATAAGAATATTTGATTACTTAACTTTTACAAACATGATAATTAATGACAACATGTTACTTGCTATGCAATAAATATTTTTTAATATGTAGTTACAAATTAATTGATTTGGAAAATTAATGTACATTTTTCATTCTCTTAATTTTAATCAATTAATACAAACTTCAGTTTTCTATACAGTCTGAACTTTTAAGTGATAAAGAGACATATTTTTACTTTTTATCTGGTTTCAATATGCTTTTAGCACACATAAATATTTAATTCTAAGATAAAAAAACTGATAGTTTAGTACTATACATGAATACACACATTATAAAGTACTCTGAATGTTTCATTATTTATGTACATTGTAATTCAATTTGTAAATCAATGAAATTATTTAAATAAATAGTCGAGGGATTTAAATGCAGGACCCTCAAATATCGTATTTCCTTATCCATTTTTATTTTAGACTTAAAAAAAATTAAGAAAAATTTTGTCTCGTTGGATCAAACAATGTCTTTTAAGAATAAAAAAAGATGCAAAGAAACAATTTTCATGATGTTATTTTACAACAACCGTTGTGTTTTAGCATTCTGCTACAAACCTCAGAGGGATAGAATGAACAATAAGAGGAAACAACCACTTGCTGAGTTTATTGGCCAGCCTTGAAGTTCTCTTTAAAGATTTTCCTTCGCTTAGAATTGGGAAGAAACAAAATTATAAAAGCTACCATCTTTGGCCACATATTATCTCGGTGTTTTAATCGTTTTATTGATTTCTGTTACTTAAATCACTTATAGTAAATGCAGATTATGTAGATAAAATTAAAAAAAAATTACATTATTTTAGTTTTTTTTAATTATACATAAATAAATAAAAAGATGATTGGTTGCACCAATTTGGTTGCTGAATATTTTTCCTCTTCAAATGCATCATAATTTCAAAATATAATAATTGATGAAACATGTTAATGTAAAACATAAAATATAATAAAACAAACTTCAATCAAATGAAGAGATCTATTGCAAAGTTGGTTTCAACATCTGCATCACATACCAGTGAAGAAACTTGATACATCATGAATATTTAATAAGTACAGACATCAGATCCTTGTGTCAACATGGAATTCACAAAATCAACTCATCCAACAATCAATTTCTAGACTATGAATTGTACTTTAAATGAGTAAACATTTACTCAGAATAGTACTCAATTTAATAGATACAACTCTAAATTAGAGTATACTTGGAATGAAACAGTGAAATCTGCTCGTAACTGAAGCATTTTCATAGAAATTAAGCAATTTCGTCTACACTCTGAAGGGATATTCTGGGACATTTTTGGAATATCTGATTGATGTATTGCTTAAAACTACATTTTTTAAATCAATATATTATGAATTAGAAAACGATGTGGATTTCTGAAGGATTGATGCATTTTACATTGTAGCAACGTTTACTAAGATTTTTCAAATTAATGAAATATTCAATTCACAACATTTGTGTGAATTATGTATATGTGTTCCGTATCGTCTTTTATTTTATAATAAGCATATATTAAAATGGAATATATACCCTGTATTCAAATTTGAAGAGATTCACAGAAAGTATTCAAATGTCTTTGTGAAAAAAATTAGTATGAAATTCTAAGATTTTTATTTTCATAATGTTCAAAAGATAGCATTTTATTATTTATTATGATGAAATTTGGTTTTCTAGACAAAATTTTTGTATAAAAATCAAGATAAACAATTCAAAATTCATCCATTATTTTTAATGCTTTATTCAAAGATAAATCACAAGAGAGTTAATTGATAATGTATAAGAGATACGTCAAGAGTTTTGGTTGGAATAAATCTAAATGATATGATTTTAATTCATATCTTATTTCTCATCTTATTTAAAAATTTATATTTTATAGAGATATAAATTAAAAGCATTGTCTGATGAACGAATTTGAATATGAGAAGATTTATTTCATTAAATGTTTCCTTTAAAAAAACTTTTAAAAATTTTCGCAAATAATAAATTATTAATTTCTTTACTTTAACTTTATAACTGTAATAGAAACAACAATTACCATAAAATTCTTGGTAAAACTTTTTTTTATTTTTTCTGAACAAGAGAACAAATTTCAGTTAATGCTTTTCCTTAAAACCTTTCTCTTTTTCTCAGGAGAAAAAACTTTCCTTTTTACAACAGTAAAAATAAATATAACTAGGTATTTCCATTTCATCAGCAAAGTACACTGGTTTTCAAAAGATAAACAGCAAACGGAAAATTTATAATATCTCTAAAAATTTGCAAAAGAATTCAATGAAACTTGGGAATATTATTTATTATAGTGTTTAAGTAAAAAAAAATATAGGAAAAGTTTTGTACAAAATTTATGTTTTTATTTTTTATGTATCTCTATTTAGATTACCATCAATCAAAACAAAGGTGCTTCTAACTTTATACAAAAAAATCGTATATAAAATTAATTATCTATATAGTGAGCCTGATCCCTTCAAATATCAAGTGATGTCTCATGCTTCAAAGAGATGTCTCATGCTACTTGTGATGTTGTGAATGAGTCGCATGGATACCAATGTCTATTGATAAGTCTCAGACCCATAAAGATATGAGAAATCAAATGTACAGTTCATAAGTTTGCCCACAAAAAGTATTTTGCATAAGCTGAATGATTTTTACGTTTGTAGAACATAATGGCTATATTATTCGAACTATAATATCTCTTACAAGATTTTTGTTAATGAGGTAAGTGATGGTTGAAAGATTATTATGTTTTCAAAACGAAGATATTGCTATTTGTGGGAACATAAAGGCGATTGATAAGCTGCAGTATATATTTTATGAATGTCTGAAAATCTATTTTTTGTACAATCTAATCTCTATGTTCACTAAAAATATTTCTCTGCATACAAGAAATCCATTTTTTGTAAATAAATATCTTTTTATATGTTTGATGTTAAATGTTTCTTCTTTCCATAAGTGAAAAAGTAGAGCATGACTATAAAGCAGTCAGGAGTTCATCAGTGAACAGAATAAACTTTCAGTAATTTATGTCTAATTTATATAACTATAGGTCAAATTCAACAATTCTGGTAAGTAAACGAAGCTTACTATTGTATTACTGTACTGAACGCATTATTCTGTAAAAGGCAATTATTATTAAGTATGTTAACTGTTGCAAACGTTACAGTTACAGTAATACAAGAAATCATTCTAGTGTAATTTTGTTCCACTCTGAAATTTTATTAAGAAACCAAGTTATAAGATGTGCTTAATAGAAATAAATATTTTGCATTTGTTTCACAGAGAGAAAAAATTTATGGAAAATATCAATAATTACATAATTTATAAATAACCATAGTGTTAAGGATATAAGAATTATTTCCTATATTTCTTTTTTAGATCAATTAAAATCTTATGCCATCAACATTTTCCAAAAGAAACAATGACATAATAAAAATGTTAAATAATGATGTGATTTATTTTAATTCAAGTTCTATTTCAAATGGAAGTTTACTTAAAAGTTTATATGATGGAATAAATAATTAATGAGATTTTCGTATTTTATAAAATTTCTAACTAAGATATTTTGATATTATTGTCAGCTTAGGAATTATATCTCAAAATAATATATTATTTTTTTATAAAATGTTTTTTTAAGTATTCAAACATGTTCTGATTTTTTTTCAATGTATTTTTATATTAAAAACTCCATTTTTGCAATAAAATGCTTTATATTTTTATTGTTCCTATCACAGAAATCATGGCTAATAATATTTAATTTACATGTCTCGTGTCTTCTAAGAGAATATAAAATTTTGATAGTGACTGTTTTACTAATGGAAATTTGTCTGCGTGCCACACCTTCATGCCCTTTAAAGAGCAATGAAAAAGCTAAGAGAAAATATTTGAGAATGAATTTCTTTGACAAAATCTGTGCCATGAACAATGAAATTTTTTAAACAAATACTTCAAATTTTCATTGTGTTTTTATTTCTTATCTTCAAAATTTATGTTAAGTATATTTTGAAAAAAATATTTATTAAAGTTTTATTAACTTTCGTAAATATAAATCATAAATCTACGTAAATTAACATTTTAGTTTTTAATAATGTATACAAAATACTCATAAAATAGGTACACGATTAAAAGGATGAGTTAACATTCATTTTCAGTTATATATGTGGTAATTAAATAATATGGCAAAAATGTAACTTTTTAAAATTTGCAAGAATGTTTGCTTTAATTATGAAAAATTAGCTACAAAATTATATTTTTTAAAGTAAAAGCTAAGAAGATGACATTCATACACACATAAAATAATAACAGCATGATACTTTAGTATGTATGGGCTTTTATTTTTATTAATAGGTGGATTACCTGCTTTTACAGGACTAGAATACATAATAAGTTTTAAACCAATATCGTACGTGGTGTGAAATTAAGAGTGAAATGTGGGCAATTTAAAATGTTAACCTTGTTTTTAAATTAATTCTAGTTGAATTCTCTTATATTAAGGAGAAGTTACTAGAATAAAGGTCACAAAAATAGATGTACATAAAGTTTAATGTTTCTGTGCCACAGTATGAAAAATATAAAGATATTTAAACAACATGAAAAAGTTATCTGATAAATATTAGACATACTAGGACATATTAAAGATGAGATCTTTGTATACGAGTAAAAAATGCACCATTTTCATATGGTTAATATAATTTCTTTATAAATTCTGATAACATTACGTGATGGTACTTTAAATGTCACACATTGCAATACAGGATGTTAATTTGTAAGATACAAATTAGTTAGAAAGAGAATGAGAACTATTTTCTTTCCGAAATAGTTGTGAGCCTAATTTAGTTATGAGAAGGAAGGCAATAAGCATATAAACGTCTTTAAATATTATCCCATATATGTTCTATGAAATTCAGTGCAAATAATTGAGGTGACCATTTCAAGGATTAAATTGAACGCTTAACTGAATCTTGAAGTTTTGACCTCTTAATATTTTTTCATCACAGATTTACGTGTATCTCCGTGATGCTTTAACTTGTTTGTTAGGAATCACGTAATTTAGAAATTTTTCATCTCAATATCAAACCTAAATTTAGAGATAAGCTATTAAACATGCATTTTTATATTATTTTCAATTTATATACTTTAATTGCAGCAGTACTGGCTTGAGTTTTTATGGAGCCAGTACTGCAAACTCCCTTAACGGGTTAGAACTTCATGAAATTGAAATTCTAACACATTAATAAAACTAACAATATAAGTTCCACACTTATTAGATACTGAATAAAATTTTAATCCGTTCAAATGAATGGATTAGAATTTTATGTGATACCGGTTTAACTATGTTCCTATATTGAAATTTCACATACATGGGCTTTATTTTAAGCAAATTGTCACTGTATTTTCATTCCTATGATTTTGAAATTTAGTTCAAATTTAGTTATGAGTGAATATACTCAAAACCGCAACTTAATGGTAGAACTGTACTCTTTGGAGGTGATGTTATTTATTTTATTTCAGACATTGTTGAAAAATAAAAGATGGGTGTTGTATTATATTTTCTACTTACACATTTGTTAGGGTGCCTTTTTGCGTGTTTTCTAAGATTAATTCTTTACGACACGGAAGTACATCCCATTATCAGAAATTCTTCACAAAAAACAATAATATCTGGTGCAAGTTGAACATTTTTACCTTAGTTTTCTGCCATTGAGATGTTACAAAGTGATGTCAAAGAGTACTGAGAAACTACATATCCTAAAACCACCAAAATGATTTACTTATTGTTTGACTGAGATTAAAATCAAAAATTGGAAATAAAAAAATGTTCCAGAATATTAAAATGTTTTAAATTTTCAAATTTATAGTACATAAAACAAGGACCAGAATGACACTGATTTTATGGCTGGTGAAAGTTTTGTAAATAACAATTTAAATTTATATACTTTTGTAATAAAAGTAAAAACACTTTTTCTGCTTAGAAACAAATGTTTCATAATGTAAATTACTTTATCTTTATGTGAATTGCGGAATGTTAAAACACGTTTAAAAGAAATTATTTAAATTTTCAATGTGGTATATTTTTTAAACTAAAAATATACTTACAATAATTGTTCCTTTTAAATTTATTTTACTATAACATGATGGTTAGAAAGTAAAAAGCAACATATACACTACGTAAAAAAAGTAGAAGGACACTTGATTTTGTAACAATAACCGGAAAATAGTTTATTTTTACTAAAATTATTTATTAGAAACATTTTACAAATATTTTAAAAATACAATTTTAACATCAGAATTATGATGTTCAAACTTAAAATATTAATGGCAACAAAAATAGTTTCTCTTTTTTGAATCTTTGTAAAAAAAAGTAGAAGGACAGCATTATAATGAATGGAAAAATAGTGATTTTAATAAGGAATGTTCTTTCCATTGGGCTTTATAACTTCAAATATTATGTTTGGAAGTGAATTGTATAAAGGTTGAACTTCTGTTTGACAAAAATTGTCCCACGAGTTGTTCAATGCTTCTCGAAGCTGAGTTAGAGAATCAAATTGCCTTCCATCAGCATAAACTCGACGAACCAGCATTGACATGATGTTTTCCACTATATTCAGGTCAGGACTTTTGGCTGGGAATGGTAAAACATCCATATTATTTGTTAAGAACCAATGTTTGACTCCAGTCCCGGTGTGAATGGAAGTTCCGTCGTGCTGAAACTTCCACTTTTCATCCCGAAGTCAGACCCATAAAGAAGAAGCTCGGAATTCAGCACTTGAATGTAGTCTGTATGTTTTTGCCTACCATTTAAGAAAACCAGACTTGTTCTTCCTCCGTATCCAATAGCCAGCCAAACCATTAAACTCCCTCCTCTCATTTGTCGTGTTGAATAGTATTCGTCTTCATTCCCCAGACAATGCCAGTAGTGCTGATATCCATCTGGACCGTCTAAAATAAATTTCGTTTCATCGGAAAATATAACAGAAGTCCATTCTGTAGTCCAGGACATGTGCTCCTTAGACCATGCTAAGCGGTTATCAATGTGAGCTTGTGTCCACTTAGGATGATGTTTCCGTTTTTGAAAATGAATTTTTGAGATCTTTTAATATAGTTGTAAACTGTTTGTTTCGTCACATGATTAAGTCCTCCTTGATTTCTTGCCTTTGAAATACTTCCTTTGTTCTTCTTAAGCACATGGGAAAGTTTTCTTTCTTCACGTGGGTTAACTTTTTCGGCCTACCAGTCTTCTTTTCTTTTCATTTTTATAAGGATTTCTGATAAAGTTTGAAACTGTATTGGGGCTCACCTGCAACATATCAAGCAATCTCTCTGACACCTTTACCATCGTTTTGATATGCGGAAATTTGACCCTTTTGAAAATCGTTCAAAGGTACTCTTTTAGGCATTTCTGAGAACGGAGAAACAGCGTAACTATTAAGCAAATTAAATTTTTTTGACAGAAAAGGATAAAACAAACTACAAAATCCCTATTTAACTAAAGACATTTCACTAAATTAAATATATTAACAAGTGTCCTTCTACTTTTTTTACGAACCGGAAATTATGTGTACTAATTTTATTATTAATATTAGTGTAGATGTTAAATTTTTGCCTAAAATGAAAAAAGGGCCATTAAACTAATTCTACATAAATATCTGATAATTAAGAGAAAATAAGAGATATTAATTGGCACAAAACACTGTCCTTCTACTTTTTTACGCAGTGTTTATATATACATATATATATATATATATATATATATATATATATATATATATATATATATATATATATATATATATATCTTTATCAGTGTGGTATTTTCGGGAAAGTATTTTTCGTGATAAAGGACATAAATACATTAAAATAGTTGATTCATATTTATACATGTATATATATAGAGATATATATCTATATGTATATGATATACACATGTTTGATAGTATGAAATATTTATATATTTCTATATCACACATAAATATATTTTTAATCGTTTACATGAAAATTTTCCAATTCAAATATCTTTATTTAAAATTATCTCTTATTTTGAATTTACTATCCTTTTAAAGTGAAATTATAATTGTATATCAACTACATAAATTATAGAGTAATTTTAATGCAAATAATTTTGATGTCAAACATCAGAGGTACGCTAATTAATTACATTTTTGGTTAACTTATCATAAGTTCATTTAAACAATGGAAAAATGCTATTCAGCATTAGATTAATTTAGAATTCTTGAGAAAAATCACTTAAATTAAAAGAGTATATAGGTATATTTAACTGCTAAATTCATTGTTAAATTTATAGGAATTATAGTTTTTAACGATATAATAAATTCATTGAATTCATTGTATAATTTATGAATTCATTTTTAAAATTAGTTAAAAGTTAAAGCTTATCATTTGAAAATTTATTACTTACTTTATTACTATTAAATTAATTTATAATTTTTTATCCTATTTGAAGAGCTTGTTATTTGCAGCATGCGAACACGTTAATATATATTTTCTACGCCCATATTATGAAATAGTAATAGATGCAAGAGGGTACAAGATATGTTATTTACAATCCCGAATGCAAGTAACTGGTTTAAAAATGTAAGTAATGGTTTTAAAATAAGAAAAAAAATTTGCAATTAAATTATGTATAAATATCTATTAAATTTTAACCGTTTAATATGAAAATAATATAAACTTAAAATTTGAATTAAGTTTGCAAAATTTGAAACAATCAAAAATATATTTTCTAATTAATATTTGAAGAATATTTAACTTTGCGTGGTTAAAAATGGCAGCGAAAGAACTCGTGTTTTATCTTCTATTGGTAATATTTTTCATCTTTCACTTTTCTTTGTGTAAGGCTATTATTTGAGATATGAGGTACCAGAACTGAAGGTTACGCTTTAGTTTATTTTATGATACTGCATTCATCCTTCTATTGGGGTGTCCATGCATTTTGCTCTTCTTTCAGTATATAATGAACTGTGATCACGTGACCCATTTCTTGTGAAGCCTTCTTTTCTTGTAATTCAGAAAGTACTTTTTATCATCATTAGGCCTTATGTATCTTTATTACTATGCATTTTTTGCTTCAAATGTTTTTTAAACATTAAATTTTCAATAAATTATGCTTGGTAAAAATGGTAATGTGTTTAAGAATAAATAATTTTTGAAACAGTATCTAGTATAATATACCAATATTTTGATAAGAGAAAAAAGTTTATATTAAAGAATTCTTATGAAAATTCTCTTTTAGGAAAATGGGTTCCAAATGTGGTTTAATATTTTAATATGTAAATATTCATGTTCAGTGAAAATTCATAGCAAAGACTGAGCATATAACGTTGGTCTCATATTGGTATTTAATGATATTTCCAGCTAATTATAATTTTTTTCTAATGGTTGATTATAATTTAAAACTATCAATAACTTTAATTATTCCATAATACAAATAAGTTTGTGTGTTGAACGATTTATGTAAGAGTTATATGAGTCTGTTTCCAAAAATTATAGCCCAATATTCATGAAATTTGTTTTGATAAAATATATTTATGAAAATTTTTTCTCTCATTGTAATGTTTAATTTCACACTTTTTAGTCAAAAGCAATTTTAAACAAAAGTGCGATTATATTGTTATTTGTGATGTAAAACTTTGTAAGATACAAGTTAATTATAACTTATATGATGAAATACTACAATCTCAATAAGAAAATAAGATTTTAAAATACCTTCATCACTACATTAAAGATAAAAGTGTCAGATAAAATTATTTGCCTTTTAATTGAACTTGGTTTTTCTAATATGTATTGTTATCTAAGTGTTTTAAATTTAAGTGTAAAACCATGAAAAGGATATATAGCACTAATATATGGTCTACGGATTAAACATTTGTTCATAAAATAAATCATAAAAATATAAAATATATTATTCATTAACATTAAACATAACGTGCATACCTATATTTTGCATTGAAATTATGTCTTTATTGATATTAAATGAAAAGTTGTGTAAATCAAGCATAAAATTTTATTGATTACTCATGAAATTTGTGTTTTTTAAAATAATTATTTATATTTGTGATGAAAAACAGGCATAAATTTTATTTTATGCTCATTAAATTTTGAATAAAAATTTTTACTTCAATTTCTCTGTTCATAATTATTTTAAATTTATAAAATTTATTTCCACCTAATTAAATTTGTGTTATTAATAAATGATTCAGTTGAATTCAAATTAATTTAATATTTGTATTTTGGGAAGTAAAATTATTAAATATACAAACTGTTCGTGAGTTTGTTGTTAATTAGAAATCGCGTCATTGAATTTAGAATAGCATACTTAATAAAAACTGATATTAATTCAAATACATTTTAATTAATTTCAGTTACTCTCAAAATAACACTCATATCTAATTGCTAGTTTTATTTCAATGAAATATTTTTCATTATGTTCATCAAAATTTTTGAAGAAAACATCTAATGATATAAATTTGAGTATAAATTAATGATGATGATATTTAGACCTTGTCATTCATCTAAAATCTGACTTATTTTAATTATAAGTTATTGAAGTACACATTTTATAGCACGAAATATCTGTTTAAATTATACATAATAATTTATATTGAATAGATTAAAAAATATCAAATAATTACATTTAAACTTTTTATACTAATAATATATTGTTAGTTAAGAATAATTACACTTATGAAATAGTAAATTTAATTAGTTAAAAGCAAAATAATCACTCATACAATAACAAAGAAAAATATATATTTCTTAAGTAAATAATTTATTTATCTTAATTATCTTAAGTAAATAAATTTGAAAATTTTCCTATTTAATTTTTTGATTCAAAAAGGAAGCAGAAACCATGTGTAGAATTTTATAAATTAAATGCATTTATATGATTCGAGTTTTATACGAAATTATTAAAAATTTATTCTGCATAAAGCCTTATTTCTTAAAATATTAAAAATAATAGGGCTTTCTACAGAATTTTAAATGGAAGTTATTTAGCTTGTTACGAAAAGTCAGGTTGTCTAAGCGAAAATTTGTTCTCTAAGCGAAAATCGAAGTTTTATTGCATTGAAAATTGTGACAAAACTAATTTGGAAAGCCAACGTTGTCTAATACTTTAAGCTGTAGAAAATACGTGAATTTTTTATAAATTTAGAATTACAACAAAGATTATGTACAAAGAAATTTATAAACAAGAAGACAAAAATTACGAAATTTTTACTTGTTTATTTTTTTTATTTCCAACGATTGTTTATGTTGTTTAGCAGTGATTTTTTTATATACAAGGAGACATTAGACGGGGACCTAATGTTTAAAGTGGGTTCTTTATTTCCAACAAAAATTCAAATTTATACTCGAAAATTAAAAATTCATTCTTACTTAGAGAAAACCATCAGATAGTATTTTCTTTACAATCTTTAAACTTATTCTTTATTTTAGCTAGTTAAAATGGAAATTTCTTTTTTGTAACTTTTCTATTTTATTTTAACAGGAAAACAGAAAATACATTGGCTTGAAAACACTGTTTTAAAGAAACTTTTTATAAATAATCATATTGCTCTACTGATCAAATCATTAATAAAAATTATTCTTACTGCTTCATGCCTGGAAATTTGTTTTATTACTGCAATCACAAACCCTAAATATGTTCAGCTAATTTTTAAAAATGTAACGTAAATTGAATATTATCAGACATAGGTTTCAATATGAATTGGCGAACTTGTCTATGTCTGGAATTACATACAATGGAGAGTTCTAGAGTGTTATCTGCCAGTATTTCAAAATGGGAGCAGGCATTTTGAAATCATTATTTGAAATTATTTCAACATACGAGTATTTGAATATTTTTCTATTTTAAACCAATAACCCATTTGTAACTTCTGGAACTTTCCCTTTCCTACAGCTGGTTTTGATATCCAGAGGAAGCTTTTTATTGCGACAAATTTAATTAAATTTCCTTTAAAATAATGAAATATTATTACATTAATGTTTCATGCATGACATCCAATTTTGAGGAAACCTAAAATCTCTCTCTAAAAGCCAGAAATTTAATTTACAATTTGAATTTAGTCATTATTAACAAATCCAATTTAGATACATTATTTCGTGGCTCTTATCTAAATAAAGGAAATAAAATCATCTTGATGCTTATTTCATTTCTATTTTTGTGCTATAATTGCAATAAACAAACGCAGATTTTAGTTCATTGACAGAATTAGAGTTTTTCTTGAAAATTTTGTTGGAAGATTTTCTTGTTTATGTTAAGAAGTTAAATACATGAAATGCGCATTAGTTCTCAATTTTGTTTCAAACAGTTGACTAATCTAAAACTAGAATCCTATTAGAGCTGCACCACACAGGCTGGAATTATTATTAAGAGGTTTTATTCAGTTGAAGGATTCCCTTAATAAGATCATATGGTGTTACATTCTGTTAATGCCTCTTAATAAGTTTAGGCTGCAAAGAGTTGGAGCATGGTAAATATCTAATGAAAACATAACTTATTTTTCATTAAAAATAGTACATAATCTCCTTTTTCTGTTACCATCGTTAAATTAAGACTAACATAAGCTATTTTGCGATTTACTTGGAAATAAGAGGATATTCCAAAAATGAACTCAGTTTAAAATTATTTTGTTGTTTCAAGTGACTGAAAAACATTCTTCGTCATTTCCAATAACATTCATATTTATTTTTTTAAACAATGCGGTTAAAGGGATCAGATAAAAAGCAAATACGCTTTTAAATTTAATTTAATTGATGACATTTGTGCGCGCACCAAAATGCCTCCTATGCTAAAATTATTTTAATACATTTTAATGGATTAGATTAATCATCAATTACTGTTATTTATAACTACAAAACTTTAATAATTACAAATGTGATTTAGTTAGTTATTTTAAACTATTTTTAAGAATATTAATGCTGAAAATTTCAATTTAAACAAAAGTAGATAAATAGATTATATTTTGATAAAAATATCAAAACATTTATTTTGCTATTCATATTTAAAAGGACAATAAACGATATATATATATATATATATATATATATATATATATATATATATATATATATATATATATATATATATATATATATATATATATATATATATATATATATATATATATAGATAGATAGATAGATAGATAGATAGATATATGTATATATATATATAGATAGATAGATATATGTATATATATTTGGCTTAGTTAGGGAATACTTGTTAAATCATCATAATTAATCGACTACTCTTCAAAAATAAGCCTATATTATTTATATTAATAAATCAGTCTGTTTGCGTTTACAGAGTATGCGAGACGAACAAGCATTTATAAATGCAAAATATTTTAGTATTTTTTGATTATATAGTTCCTTATAGAATAATGTTAACATTTTTAGGTACCAACTACAGGAATCTAAAATGTTAACACTTTATGGTAGTTCTGAAGGTTGAACTCAAAGGATAAAAAATAGTGCTGTGAAGTGAATGAAATATAAATAATTTATACTGAAAGGAATTATATGAAATTATAAATGATTTATACTGAAAAATATCATAACATTTGTTATTAGTAACATCATCAAATGCAATTAGGTTTGTAAAACTCTTAGAAAACTTTTAGCTGAAAAGAAAGATAATAACAATTTAAAAAATACACTGTACATAATCAGGGATAAATTTGTGAACTAAAAACTATATGACGCGCTTGTTTATACTAAAAAATATACTTAATAGTAAAAATTAAAAAAAGTTATAATTCATGTGATTAAATAATAAAGTTATAAGATATAATAAAAGTTATAAGTTCATTTGATTTTATAAGTCCTTTCGTAATTTTGTTTGAAATAAATTTGCATTCAAGAACTTTCATTTTTGTTTGGAAGACATGAGCATTGAATATATCTAAATTATAAACTAATAAGTTAAATAGTTGTTTCACCAGCACACTTCCCTGAACCTAGGGCTTATCTGGACTCTACCAGTTAGATGCAGGGATGAAGCAGAATACCCCCAATACTTGGTCTGCCACCCTCAGAAATATTATTTCACTTAGAAGACATGTTTCAACATGTTATTTAACATGTTTCAGCCGTCTTTAGTGCACATGACGAATCTTCGGTTAAGCCGGGATTCGAACTCAGTACAAGTAATTTAATTTACTCATTTAGAATAAAATGATATAGAAACATGATAAAAACAATCATGGTGATAAATCACCAAAAAGTAGAAAATTCACCAATTAAATTAACTGACTGGGACTAAAGAGGACGTTGTCATTTGAATGCGAGCTCTGCTGCTCACACATAGAATATTGAAAAAAAATTGAATCCGAAAAATGAGGAAAAGAGAAGTAACATGGTACAACTCTCCAACGTCTTGAATTTTATCTTGCAGAGTTCATATGGTGAAAAACTTTTTTTAAATTATGATGCCCTTAATGCTTTGAAAAAGGCATTTGTAAAATTACATGGTAAAGATAAACAACAAAAGAAATTAATATTCAAAATGTAAGTTAACTCAGTAAAGATATTGACTCTGTTTCAACAACTGAAGCAGAAAATATAAACTAGGAACATAACTATTTAAGGTTATAACATAATAGACATTCATATAGTTCAGCCTATTTTTTAACTCGTCCTTTTTTTATTGTTTAAGAGCAAGCTCTTTAATATTCTGTGTGCTATGAAAATTGGCACTATACCAGATATTCTTAAGAGAATATCAAAATGTATTCTGTCATAGAGTTTTCAATTGTTGATGAACCTTGAAATATGAATAATCAAATATTACTTATGCATATATTTGAGGTAATTATAAAATGATATTTATATCTGGTTTTCTGACGTGCTAAACATCCTAACAAATTGCTAGCAAAAATTCTCATATGATCCTAATATTATCAGTTGCCTGTATGTAATCTTTTGTTTCAACGTAAAAAACAAAAACATTTCGAGTGTTTTTTTCTTGTTAACAGGGAATTATTAACAAGTTTTTTTTATAAAATTCTAAGCCGTTATAAAGATATTGAATATAATTTTAAAATTAACATAAAAAAATTGATAAAAATTATTACAATGAGATTATAGAAGCAGCAGAAAAATTACGAGAAACATTTTAACTACAGTCGTCTCATTAAATAAAAATAGTAATGTTTTATTAATCTTATTTAATGTATTATAATTTTAATATTCATGGACCAAAGTAGAAATATGATAAAATTAAAGATTGACAGAGTTGAGTTATGTGATTAATGTTAAGAATAGATGCCTCAGTTGATCCGTTTTAACATAATTAATAAGAAGATAGTACTTTTTTACCAAAAGAACTTATTTTTTTCAAAACAAAAATAGAATCTTAAAACTATATTTATTTTTCAAATTAATTATGAAATTTCATACGTTCCTAAGAATCGTTCCAACTAAGCAAAGACGGTAATTCAATTTAGTCTGAGAAAAATTGTTCTAATAATCAGAAATAAATTTATTCCAGGATTCTCTCGATTTTTAAATGAATGATAAATTTTTGTAAAATAATAATAATAATAATATTAATATAGAAAATTACATGTTGTGCAACAACAAAACAATAAAAATCTATACTTAGTTGAATCAGATCATTAATTCTAAGTGCATTTCTAAGAAATGATATAGATAGTCCTCATCTGATGCTAAAACTCCTTCAACTTCTTTTCTCGTTGAGATTTAAAAGCAAATCATTGAATTATGTAATCGCAAACATGCTCAAAGGCATCCCAGTTCATTAAAAGAAAAACAAGAAAATTCTTGTCGTTTTTAATGACCCAAAAAGAACATGACCTACAGAAAGTGTAGCCTATTGCTAGTCCTCGAAGTAATCATCATCGGCATACGCACCTTCTGTCAACGTGTCTCCAGTTAAGTAATCACTGTGTGGTAAAACTTTTGGGTTTTAAATGAAAAAAAAATCCGTGAGTGTGCTTGGCACAGGTCTGCTTGGTGAAGGATTTTCAACTAAAATGATTGTCCAGGGAATGGAAGAGAGGGTAAACTATTGGTGCAAGTTCAGTTGAGTAAGGAAGATGGCACAAAGTCAATAAATCAAGTCGCTGTATGCTATTCCTGACCACCCGAGGGACATGCGGCCTCGCTTTATCAGCCAAGAACAGTACACTCCTACGATTAACGAATGCTGTCTCCTTTTGTTGCAATGCTTATTGCACATGTTACAATTGTTGTGAGTAAAGATCCACAGTGATCGTTTGGTAGGTTAGTAGCAGCTCACAGTGAACTACTTGACAACTAGTCCTCCATACAAGAGCTTCATCACAGAGGGGCAAATATCTCGATCTGAGTTTGTGAAACTAATGCCTTGCCGAACATTCATTCACAGCACTATCCTCAAATGCTTGACATATACGATGTCTTGATGCAGCTCTGATTAGCCCACTTTGAAGTTGCTTTGAACTTTGAAGCCACTTTGACCCTCTTTGAAGTAAACAACACCAAACTGGCTTTTTCAATACGTCTATTTCTCTTTACTACTGTACGAGTTATGATTGATGAATGTGCGTAGTGGACTTGTCTTGCAGCGACTGATATTCCTTCTCTCATCTGACAAGTGTATCAACCACGTCATACACTAATTTGCATGCTTATTCTCACTTCACAACGTGGAAACAGCAAGAACTTTCTTGATTACCTTATATTTAGTACGGGAAAAATGGAACACACACATAGCGCACTGAAAAAGTCTTAAGGATTTCATGTAGTATGCAGCTGTACATTGTTTTTATGAAACGCTGTATGATGTGTGGGAATGTGAATTCTTATTTTTCTAATGTAGTGATTACCCTTCTGATTCCAAATAGAGTATAAGCGGGAATACTCTTGATATTTAATATCAATCTAGACATGCCTTTCTTCTAAAAAATATTTATCTTAACAAAAATTTTCCCTCTCTAATAATTTAAATTATCGGTTAATTAATCTCGGAATAAATTTGGACTCATTTAGAGTTGGAATTTATTCCGAGATTAATTCACGGTTTATTTTGATGTTTATATTATTGACAAATATATTTGTAATAATTTTGTTATTTTAAAATTTTTACATCCTAACAATATTTTTTAGCTATCAATTTAGATTAATTTCTAGTTTCTTCTCAATGTTGTAACTTTATAAAAATTAGAGCAATTTAAGGCATTATTTAAATTACTGCTTCGAAAATTAGCTACATAACAGAAAAAAATCTACTTATTATTTAAAAATGCACCATTAAAGTAATGTTATTGAAAAAAAAAACATTTGAACAATTTTTTTAAAAAATTGTTTTCATAAATTAAATTATATCACAAAATTAAGTCTTATATTTTGCAGTTTTTCCATGTATTACTCACAATTAATCCAAAAAATTAAAGCATAGTCTAAATAAATTTCTAAAGTCAGTTTTTATGTATACAAATCTTTTAATAAAAATTTTAAAAATGAGAAAGTAAACGGATTTTTTAAAGCAATTTCATTAAAATAACCATTATAATAATCTCATATCATCAAATAAAATTTCAATGCACGGAAAACTACATTTGTTAACAACATTTATTACTTTAGATTCAGTGTGAATTATGTATAATGTTGCTGAATTTTAATGCAGAATTTACAACGCACATCGTTTGTGATAAATTATAAAACTTTCTCCCTTTGAAAATGCTTTTCTTTTCTTCGAATTAAAGTTGTATTCATAATAAATAATGAAAATGAATAAGACAGAGAATTAGTTTAATCATTTAAAAGGATATTTTCTTTATACATGTATTTTCATTGAACCTTCATATGCTTAATGCATTACAATTTTAATACCGGAAATATTTGTCGTTTAGGAAGATTATTTGCATAATAAATACATTTTATTATATTGTTAGTAAATATTTAATCTCAAATTGTTATTTACGAAGACTATTTTAAATTTATTCTTATTTTGCTGCAGGCATGTCAAAGTGAAAATTAACTCTTATTTAAATAATTGTAAATTTAGCTGGTAAAAAATAATACAGATATTTAACTGATTATAATTTAATGAGAATATATCATTGGAGAATGTTTTTAAACCAAACTATGAAATTGTTCTTCATACTTTAGAGCTTATTATTAAATAATAACAGACTAATTTGTTAGCTTAAATCCAGAATCCTAAGTTTTCTATAATTATTTCGATTTTCTTTTTATCGAATATCAGATATTTTATATTATTCTTAAAAATATTTTATCAGATCTTTTGTAAATATATATGTTGTATGAATATGCAATTATGTTAACTGTATCTCATTTCTACAAAGAAATTTGTAATCAAAAAATCATTATGTATCTCATTTAAATAAATAATGATCGCTGATAAGTAAGTTAAAAATTCTACGTATGACTTTCTTTACAGTTATTGTATATCATAGAGTTTTATATGAAATATTTGTGGGCATTTAGAAAAAATTTCAAAATTAAATACTCTAATCAATATTTCCGAGAGTTCAGTTTGAGTCTGAGAATTCAGTTATTTCTTAGAAAATTATAGTTTCAAACACTATAATGATTTTAATAGATTTAATAAAATTTGATATATTTTAAAAGAGAATAAAAATCATTGAAGATAATGAGAAATGTATCTAAATCTTAATATATATATCCTATGTATATATATATATATATATATATATATATATATATATATATATATATGTGTGTGTGTGTGTGTGTGTGTGTACATATGAATGTATTATGGCTAATTACATTTATTTTAATTGCTAAGATATATGAACTCTTCTTAAAAGTATCTTCTTACTTATATAATCTATTAAACACATATAATTAAGAGATTGTATGCATTATGAAAAGACAGAGAGAAGCTTTTATATAAAGATGTTAAATATATAATCACTTCTAATAAATTTGCAGCATTGAATTACTATTTAATAAGCTATTTTAGAATAAGTGTTCTCACATTGAGAAATTTAATTCTCAGCATTTTTTATCATTTATTGATTTCTAAATAAATGCAGTGTATTATTAGGATCCTCGCGTTATAAAATTAAGAAATGTTACAAGAATTGGTTTTAGTAATATATCCTTACTGAAATACTAAGCTGCATTTTAATAAAATAATTTTTACTAAAAATTAATTAAAATATTTTCTGAAAAATATTTTCTAACATCGTAAAAAACTTTTAGGATTCATTTAATTTATAAATATTGTAAATGTATTTTGATATTATGAAATAATGAAAAAGATTTTTCACTTGTGGATTTGACACTTGAAATGTTTTTGTTTCTTTGGTTTATACCCTTGTATTATGTTTCACATATCAATATTTATGCTATATTTTACATAAAATGTTTTTACATTCTTTTGTTTATATTTTGCCTTAAGTTTTACAAATTTTGTTTACACATAATGAAAATATATTTTTTCTTATTTATGAAATAAGATTATAATTTAAACCTATTTTATTGATATAAATATTAATAGAAATTTAATGCATTTTAACGAGATGTATACAAAAAATATAACATGCATATTGATGGTCAGAGTTAAATCTTGATTTTCTCAGACATCACATGAATTTTGGTTCTAATTCCAACGCCAGGTGATATTACCATTCTACATCTTTTCGAAAATAGGAGCTCATTCTCAATTAAAGTACCTATCGAGTTTATTCTTCTGAGCATCAGTTAACCATAAATATGTCTCTTAGATAAGTGTCAGAATTACCTTAATATAATTAAATCATTGATATTCAGACATTGGTATTAGACTAAAAGAGATTTAAAAGTAGTACTTTTTATTACAAAACGAATGTATTATTTTGATTTACTAAAATTGTTTCTACATTCTTTTTTACATTTGAGGATAAATTTCATTTTTTAATCATATAATCATTTTTATTTTATTTTAGTTGGACTTTGTAATATAGAAAATGGTAAATAATCTTATATTATTAATATCAAATTTAATTTTAATCTGCCTTACAAACTTTCTGATTTTTGCAGCATTTTGTTATTCATTTAGAAAGAAAACATATTTCATCTGCAAGGTTATCAAACATATTATATCTAATATTATAAAAAGGTTATCTTCATTTATTTCCTAAATTTTTATTAACAGCAATATAAGAAATATGGAAAAAAAACATAAAATAAATTAAGACGATTAGAGCAGTGTATTTGTTACTATTATCTCAAATTTTTGGTTTATTTTGTATTACATTTTTATGTTATTTTTAAGTTTTTTTATTATAACATTTTTGTATATGTATGTTATATATTAAATTTACTATTTATTTTTTATATATTAATCATTAAAATTGTTTTATCAACTTCTAAACATTAAGTTGTACGTATTTTGTATTTTCATAATTGTAAATTTGAAAAATTTTGCTTAATAGCCCAGTGATATATCTTATTAATAAAATTTATAATTTGGTATACAAATTTTTAATTTCGAATTCCTTACCAAACAAATTTCTCCGTATGATTCTTATAAACATTAATGTTTTACATAGGTATACACTATATATAATGTTTTATAGTGGGAATTAATATAAACCATTAAAATGTTTAAAAAAATGAAAAAAATTCGGAATGACCGATAACAAATTATTAGAAATTAGTTAAAGCAAAAATATTATATATCAATGAATTTTCTATGCATTTAGTATTTTGCATGTAATTTTTATATCTATTTTTAATAATTATGTTTAAAATAAATATAAGTATGTATTATACGAATCATATTATCTGAAAAAGTTACCAATGATGATAAGTTGTCAAATTTAACATGATTGTGGTTGAGATTAGTAAAGGAAATGGGGCACACTTTAGCCGTCAAATTAACACCTTTCCGTAGGCGGATGCTGCAGGCAGAGTCAAACTCATTAGCAGTAATTCGTTTTACGTTCCTTATCACAAAAGATGAAACTCCCTTTAGAGAAAGTTCAACGACATTCGGAATGCAGGATATTGGATGCAGGAATTGGCTAAATATTATTAAAAAAAGTATTATTATTTTTTTACAAGAATTGAGACTTTTGATGTTTTCCTCGGTATAAAAATATAACAATAAATTTTGAATACAGTTACTAACGTTTTTAGATGCAACAAAAAGCAAAGAAAATACCATTTCGGACAAATATGATGTAATTTTGTGTTTGCAAAAATGAAAATAATTATTTTTTTATAAATATATCTGATTAAAGATAATTCACTAGAAATAGTTTTATAACGTTACATTTGAATGATATTTTTTAAACATTTTACTCATAAAAATATTATTATAATTGATTATGAGAAAATTTTAATTAAACTACTTAAATTATTTTTACAACAGAATTTTAATTGATATTGTTATTTTTAAATTTTGTTTCTCACTTTTCGTCTTTATCATAAAATATTTAACACCATTAAGGAATTACTAAAAATTGTTATTAACATTATTATTTAATAATTATGAAAATAAAAGCGTTTCATTCAAATACAAATACGAGCAGACGCACGCACAGACACACACTACAAGTAGAATTATTTAGACAAGTAATTATACTTCAATGACACGATTATATAAAATGCAATTTTGTTTACCATGAGCTTATTGAAATTAAAAAATATTTATTACATAATATATGATAATGTTTTCCAATAATAGTGACATGCTGAAACATTGTTGCCATTGCATTTAAAAATGTCTAAATGGGCTACTAAATAAATGTGTGTGAACGGTGTCATTTTATTATAGAACATCTTGTTTTCATGTTATTTTTTATCGTAGCATATTCAATTTGGTTATGTTTGGAAGTTTTTCAGGATATTTGAGACTTTGTTGGGGAAGTTAATTAAACTCATATTCACATATTGTTGTGTTATAACACGTAAGTTTTGATATTTGGTATTTTTTCTATTTTTAACTTTATTTTTTATTTTCTTCATTTAAAATACTTCATTTTGTAATTTCTCTACAATAGTTACTTCATGAAAGAAAGTGAAATTAATAATGCTAATGAGAAAATGTTTTTGCCCTTAAACTGAATAATGATATAACAATAATAATATATATTGTAGAATAAATCATCATTAAGTTACATTTTTTGTTGTTGGTAAGTATTATTTCTCTTACTTGCTAAGAGTTTTTAATGGAAAAGATAACATTAATTTAATGCAAAAATAGTATAGGAAGTTATTGTTGATTTAAATGAATGGTTTTAAGGGTTTTTGTTATACATGTTACAACATTTATTACGCAAAATTGTATTAAAAACATATTATTTAATTTAATTTATAACACTTAATAAATTATATTTTTCTCCATTTTGTCAAAGATATTGAAATTGACCTTTGCTTTATTTCCTGAAAGAAAAAAATAAGTGAAGAAATGAAAACATTTGCATTCATTTTGACGCAAACTTCAATTCTAAAACTAACGGAAAATATATGTGATTTTCATCGTGCAATGACCTTTCTTTAACTGTATCCATTATTCTTTGGAAATTTTTCATCAACTATTTTTGTGAATAAACGAGTGAACTTCAATATAGGCTGCTTTTATTTATCAGTGTTTCTACGTACGTTCATTTTATCTCAAGAGAATTCCTTACTTTCTCATTAATTAACAAAAAACGTAAAGCGTTGAAAATTAACTTTTATCTTAAAATGTTTCTTTGCGTATTTTTGTATTTTAATATAATAGAATGTCTTAATGAAGTTGTTATTTCTTACTACCTGAGTTTTAATATGAGATATATGCAATGTGTTGGGAGTTTCAAAATTTCTTAATTTTGTTTCATAATAAATGATTTATAAATGTATTTATATGATGTTATATGTGCTACATATGATTATTTGATATTTTTTCTTTTAATAGAATTTTATATTTTCATATACAATTTGATTAATTTATTATTCTTTCGTAATTTGAATGTATTATTTATTAAATGTTTTCATTAAATTTTAAATTTTTATAAAATATAATTTATTGAGTTCTTAGACATTGACTTACAGTACTATTTTACCTCTGTATTTTACATTATTCAAGAATACGGATATGCATTTTTACATAACTACATCTACGAGAATTACAGCTTTAATTGGATGAAAATGCAATATAAAGAGCTCAATTTTTCAAAAATTAAATAAAAAAAAATTGCGTATAGTGAAATAAACATGTTTCAGTTTATAATTTTTAATGTATAGAAAGTTGTTGAATTGTTATATATAAAATGAACAATAAATTCTAATAAATATTTAATAAAATATTATCATACTAATGAGAAATTATTATAATGTTTTTCTTTCCAGACATATTTAATATTTTAAAGCAAAATAATATAATTGTGGTGAGTAACACAAGCTATATTTTCCCCATTCATCGAAATATTAATTTGTATTGAAATCTTTATAATGTTTATGTTGTCAATGCACTGCATTTTAAATAAAATTTGAGTTTGAGTAAAATTTGCAACCATAAAGTATGGTTTGTCACTAATCATATCTTATAACCCATATTGAAACTAACTTTGATTCATTACACTTTATACTCAGTTTGTCTTCTTTTCATATAAAAAACTGCTCAATATAAATTTTTTTACTAGAAGAACACGGAAGATAAATTAAAATTTGTCAATCTCTTAATTCTTAAATTTTTTATAAAATGCCAAAGGAAATTTTTTTAACACGTATCAGTGTCAAATTACACAGATACAAACATATTGAAAACCATTTCACTTATTTAAAATTTGTTTTATTGAAATTCCGTGTCAAATATAAATGCAACTAATTTTCTCTTAAAAACATATGAATAAATTTGCTTTTACGATTATGTAAACTTTTCCATTATTTTTTTGGAGGATTTATCTTCTCAGGTCAAAATATTTTATTTACAATTGTATTCTACATGTACATTGATGCAGAGTATATGGAAATGATATTTATGAATGTATCATGACAGATGTTTGTGTAAAATATGTTTGAAAGTAGTGCAAAAAAGTTTCAAAAGTGATTTGTAATAGAATATGAAGAAAAACTTTTTTCTTTTATATTATTACTGACATTTACTAAAATTCTTTAAAGCTTGTTTTTTTATTTAAATATAATTATTTCTTCCGTAATATGTTCCAATAAAGCAAAAAGAAATTTCACTGAATCAACTGAATTATAAATTTCAAATTATTTTATTTTTATTAAGAAATTAAAGTTCCTTAAGAAGAAGAATCCATTTCTGTAGATACATTTGAAATTTGCTTTAAAAACATAAAAAAGAAATGTGTATTTTACAGTAAAAATATATTGAATTTGATTTAGTTCAAACTTTTGAAATGTAACACACTTAAAATAAATGTACTATGGATCATCACTCATGTTTTCTTCTAGAATAACTTGTAAAACTATTGTATAACATTTGAATAACAAAAGAGAATGCTGTGTTTTCTGTATTGTAATTGATATACTTGGATTATTTTATGAAGTAATTTTACTATAATTTAATTTTTTGCTGAAATAATAATTGATTATTTAAGAATAACATTTAGATAAAAATTATTTATGTTTACTGTTAATGAGCAAAAATTATGAATCTTGAAAAGTGCAAAAGTAAATAATGTAAAGTAAAAAATAAATTACTCAAATGTTCAAACAAATTCTTAAAATTAAATTTTTATATGCTCCCAAAATTGTTTTAAGGAATCCTATTCTGAGTAGCTATTATTTATATTAAGACGCTGATAAATTTTCATTAGTGAATTCATTACAAATGTATGAATTCGTTATGTATTGCCTATAGATTCTATTTTAGCATAAATATGGAACTAATTCGAACATTTTTTATGAAAAATTTCATTTATATGAAGCATCCTAAGATATTTACCTACTGTTTGTTATATTTTTGTTTTGATAACAAAAAGGTTCGCCATGAAAAAGGATTTTCTTTGGGCAGTAAAATTCTCATAGGATCCCAGGTAAGTCATGACGTCACTAAATGTTGCCTTCCCTCTTAACACTGAATTTTTTTGGATGTCAAAAAGTGTGTTGATCACTTTCTTAAAATTTTATTCGGAAAAATCAGGTGAAAATAGAATCGAATTATAGTCCTTAAAAACGAAATTTGCGCCGACAAAAGTGGCAATTATCTCGAAACGGAATTCTTTTCAGTAGTTTTTCCTGCGCATGCGCCGTTGTCATGGCGATCCCTCAACCCCCAGCTTCGAAGAGGTGTTCGATTTATATGAAGCCGAGCACACCGTTGGGTAGTAGGAAAAAGATGACAGTATATATAGTACGTACTCTGATTTGGAGGAGAGTTCTTCACAGACGTGTACTAGAGACTGTCCTGATTAGCTTACGACGTCTAGATTTTTCCTCGGCGTTGTATTAATGGAGCGTTTGTCTTATGATTGCAACCAACATGCAACGTGCTTGTCATTGCTATAGCTGTTGCATTAGGTTGCATTTGCAATTAAAGACCACACTCAAAGAGCATCGTCTATATTGAAGCTCAGGTAAGAAAAGAAATAGCTCATTATGTTGTAAAATGCAAATGCATAATGCAAAGCAGAAAAAGAAACATTTTATAAAATCACCGTAAAATTATGCACATTTTTTGTATATTAAAAATAAGTGTTAAATTTTGATTGAAAATTAAATTATTAATCTTTCTTCTTTGCAATAGTGTGTAAACTTCTTAAGAAGATTAAATATTCTCAAAAATTTAATTTTAACTCATTTTTTTCTGCAGTATTACATTTGCTCGTGTTTTGTATTCTTAATAAATATTAGTTAAATATTAAATAACAGAATAAAATAATATAACTAATTTTTTTATAATTACATGAAGTTACAATTAAGATGGTTTAATTATTTTTATGATTATTTAATATTTAACAGTTATTTAAGGAATTCGAAAAATTAAAATATAAATTAGAGGCCCATAATTCATTTCGCAACTCAGTTTTGCAAAAATTATAAATTTTAATTTGTTTAAATATTATTTTTATTACTTAATTTTGTCAGAAATATAAGGTTCTATATTTTTATTTTTTATTATGTTTTCAATATTTTTAACTTTTTAAATTGAAACAAAATTATTTGATAAGCTTATAATATAATCAATATAATTCTCATTGCATTTTTAAATATGCACTTTATTAAAGTTACATGATTTCACTTCCAAATTACAATGTATTTCAAAGGATTAAAATAAGTTTTTTTATATTTGCTTAAATTTTTAACTACTTTATATCTATTTACATCTCTTTCATATTTATATTTATCTACATATTTAATTATTCTCTTTTGTATTTACTTATAAACTTTATTATATTTACCTATCTCTCTTATATTACAGCATTAAATATGTATTTTAAAAATTAGTAAAACAAATAAAGATGAAATTTTTATCTTCTCATTTTTTATTACACAATAATCAGAAATAAATTATTTAAGTAATTATTTACAAAATTAATAGTTTTTATTCCTTTAATTTTAAGTGAAAACTATTTTATTTTTTGTTCATAATTTAATCAAAACCAATTTAATTAACATCATAATATTGAAGAAATTTTAAACCAAATTAACAATGTAGTAATTTAAAATTTTATTGTATAATTCATATGTATTTTTTAAAATACAACTTTTAAGAAATTTTATAAACTTATAAATTTGTTTCTCTATTTATTTAATTTATGAAAAATATTTTCAAGCGTAAATAATTAAATAAACTGTTTCTGAAAATCAAGTTAAATTTAAAATATTTTTGTATTATATAATTTTATATTAACATGATATAAGTGAATGTAAAAAAATAATTGTATGTATAATCATGCCTGCATAAAAATAATCATATAATAATGCTTAAATATTGCGATATTTATCAGAATTATAATTAGAATTATATATTATATCAGAACTATACATTTATCAATATTGTTTAAAAGAATGCTTAGTAGAAAAATCTTGAATTAGTTTAAATTTTTGATTTATGAAATTTCAAAACAAGAAATATATTGAGTTTAAAGCTAAGTTTTAATCAGGAAATATTCAGATACAAAGAAGATGAATAAACTTCCTTGAAATAAATTAGTTAAATTTAAAATAATGTTAATGCTGTCATAAATAAACTTTTTATTATCCATCAGATGCTATTTTTCTGTTAGAATAAGAAATTATTTTCATACCTGAAATTGCAAAATTTATACTTTGTTTAAATCTAATCATATTAATAAAATATTTTATTATTTTTGGTCTTTTCAATATCTGAAATGGATTCAAATATTGCAAGAATCTTAGTATTTGGGTATAAAAAATACTAAGACTCTTGCAATATTTGAATCCATTTCAGATATTAAAAAGACCAAAAATAATAAAATTAGCAAAATCCATATCTATGATAAAATTTTAGGGAAATTAATCATACAGAAAATTATACGTTAGAAGAAAACAAAGAATTCACATGAATAGCTTAATGATTTTAGTAAAACATCTGGCGACAAATATGATTCCACTGTGGTAGAAAAATAAAAAACCATTGATTATTTACTAATAATATTAAAGATTTATCAAGATCTGATTGTACAAATTTCATTAAACTAAAAGAAAACATGCAATACATAATCTTCAAATTTGAGCAACAAAAATAACTGTAAAAGAAATTAAAGTATTAGAAAAAAGAAAAATATTCTTAATAGAGATACTGGAATTTTCGAGCAGCGAAAAAATTCTTAGCAACAGCAGATATAAAAAATTAAGGAAAAACACAAACATTTATTCATACAACGTTGCCTCAAAATACTTTGATAACAATAGATTTCAAGTAAAGCTATTTTACAGAGAGGAAAATTATAATTCGTAAAATAATGTTTTATTACAGTCATCACAAATTTATTTGAAAACAAATAAAATGTAAAACACTTTAGGAAAAAATATTTTTTGTGAATTCGATTGTATAGTCACACAATTAAAAATTTCCTTTATATATTATAATTGATAATGGAATATGAAAATCTTTGAGTATTAAAAGCATATAATTTTGATTTTAAATGATGTTTTATGGTAATTGTTTCAAAAAATGAAACCAAAAATTTTTACAAAGCTGCAATCTTTTTCCTTTGTGAGAACAGTATCGATTTTTTTAATATGTACAATAAAGCGACACCTGTTTGCAGCATAATAGTCTCTTTTATTCATTATATATTGAACATAAATAATATCTTTATTTAAATAAAACAGCATATACATACATACATACATACATATATATTAAATATAAATGTACATATTATTAAATATAAATGTACATATATATTAAACATACATATTAAAATATAAATGGAATTATCATGACTTACATTAAATTATTTATGAGATACAAACAACTACCTTATATAATTAAATAATGACTGGTGAAACAAACACAAAATTTAATAAAGTATAATGGATATTAATGCATTAACTGATATAAACATTTCTTTAAGGCCACTGAGACACACACACTAACTGTAATTTTAACTACTATAATATAAGAACAAAAACTGACATAGGGAATATACATTTTCATAAAATATTTCTTTTGATATATTGTTTCAGTTAACAAAATTGAAAGTGGCTTAAGATTATAAAATAAATAAATCGTAGTTAGTTTGATTTCTAGCAAACACATCAGGATTATTTTGAAATTAAATTTTTTTTTAAATATAATATCAAATGAAAAATAAATTAGTTATTTATAATATGTATACGCATTTTATCTCAATATGCATCTATAAGTAAAGTAAGGAATTAAGTAAATAAAAAATGCTTGCCGTCACATTATGTATTCATAATATACACACTGAGTAATCTCTATGAACTCAAAATACATTATGAGAGTAAAAGCCGGTAAATATTGGATATTAAAAGGTATCATAAAACGATTAAATTTTTTAATATTAGTATTGATAATAGGAAGCTAAGCTTGAATTTTATCGTAAAAGAATTTACTGTTACATGATTGATTAATCAAATATTGAATTTACGCAATAATAAAATCTGTTTCAAAACAAAAATTATTTTTCTATTCTTTTAAAAATATAGACATATAAGCAATTTAATAAAATGAAAAAATATTAATAAATTTTATAAAAAATAAATAAAATTTATGTGAAGAATATTAAAAAAATATACAAATATGTAAGCATGTATATTATAATTTAATTATTCACAGTGAGAATTACTTAGAAAAATCAAAATCTCCACATTATACACTTCTTATTGGTTTGTCGCTCAATGGTCATTTTTGCACACTGGAGCTAATTAGACCCGAATATACGGTTTAAAGTGGATTCCGAACCACTGCAAACATCCATGCCCATAGTGGGATTCGAACCCACGAACAGCTGAACCGAAGGCAAGAGCGCTAACCATTCAGCTGCCAGCTCAGCTCAAATTAACAGAATGTACCCTTAATATTCACCCAGAATAAGCTGAATAAATCATGATATAGAAATGGTTAACTTATCACTTTTATAATAATACAAAGATGGTAATATAGTAACATATTGATTAATTGATGTTTGCTTGATTTTTATCGGAAATTTCGAAAGAGGTTTTTTTAAAGCTGCATTTAAAAATCTATGAATTTTAATATAGTTTCTGAATGTACAAGTTATAACAAAATTGTTTTACATTCAAGCATTGCTTAGCTCGAATTAGTTTCTAATTTAAATAGCAGAAAAATTACCGCAATGCTACATAGCTGGTTGAGTTGTCAACTTTAAAACGATTGTATTCGATTTTAATGTTCTGTAAGTAGAAAATATTATATGAAGTTAGTTAAATTTTCTGAATGACATATAATAAAATATAATATTGTCAATAATTTACTCACCGAAATACTCAAGTGAAGAAATCTCCAATAGAAGAAATCCCCAAGAGAAGAAATGTATAACTTAGCGAAGGTTAAAATATATGATTCTCATAACAAGGACTATAAGAGATTGACATTAAAGCCGTATTGACTTCTTGAAACGTAAATAATTTTTTTACTCAAAGTACCATGTTCTTCTTTGTCTACTAGACAAAGAAAAATTGATGAAAATAAAGAGTATATTTCTATATTCATTTGAATTTTAAATTTAAAAATAAGAAAATAAATTTTGAAGATTTGCAATAGATAATAAAATCTAATATTATAGAACTTTCAGTTTCATATTTAAAATTCAAAATTATCAATATCAATCTTCATTATGTGCTTGATTTTTCTCTATAACTTCATGCTTGTTCTTTGCTCATAATTTAAAAAAAATCTAAGTTTTTAAAAATATTTGGACAAAATAAAGGAACATGCATATGTATTATTGTTCTTATATTTAAAATCCCGTGACGATAAAATAATTCAAATCTTCCTCATAATTTCATAATGTGGAAACTTAAAATTATATATAAGAACCCTTATAAATATAAAATTTATTAAAGCACTGATTAATTTATGCGTTACCATATTTATTAGTAATAGCCTTTAATTTAATATGTAGTGGTTGATCTTATTTTCTGTAATTTCATATTACATTTGAAAATTAAAACCACATTAAATCCAAACTGTTAATGACAAGTAAACGTCTTGTCCTAATGAATTAATAATAAAAACTTAATAATAAATTTGTAAGATGTTTTTAAAATTATCCAATGAGAAATACTGAATATTATCAAATGTAAAATTATCCCATAAAAAATTATGAACACTTAAAATGTTTGTTACATTTGGGTAGTATTATTAACTGTGTGAAATTTAAAATAAATTTCCTTAAATTTGCGAAATCCACTTCCATTTCAATTAACGAAAAAAAATTTATGAATTTTTATTATTCATATTATAGTCAGTATCTATAAACATCTTGGTAAAAGTTTACTTACGGGTACCTCTTGATTTTTTGATGCCAAGGTAGGCGTAAAAATATGAATAACAAAATGACAACCTTAAAACAACGTTAGTTAAAACGCTAAAGTAAAAATTTACTTACGAGTTCCCCTTCAGTTTTTGACGCCAAGATAGGCTCAAAAATGTGAATAAAAATGGAACTAATTTTTTATTTTTTAACTAAACTAATTTTTAAAACTAAACTAATTAGTTAAAACGCCAAAATACCGAGATTACCAGAAATTAAATAGCCAATATTTATTGTCAAATGGTTTGGAAAACCAAAGTGTACATGCTTCTACACCGAACCCAACACCTTTTCTAGTGTAAATACTAGAGAAGGTGTACTTACCTTTTCTAGTGTAAATACCCTCTAAAAAAGCAATACTCTCTGATACAACATTAAAGATGTTGCATTAGTTGCAAAAAAAATTATATGAGATGGTTGCTACGTCATCAAATATATTTAACATTATATTTTTCATTAATGTTATATACTTTAAAAGAAAACCAAAACTAAAATCAAGCACTTTGGAAGTCTTCTGTAACTTTTTCAATACCAGTGTTTACGGAATGTTTTGAAAATTTTATATATTTTCATTCAATTAATACCTATTTTATAATCAAAATTTATGTCCTTTGCTCATTACTTGTGATAATATTAGAAGTTTTTTTGGAAAGTTAATTATAATTTTCTTTCAAATAGTATAATTTTGTGTCAGTAAAAATTATTATTTTTAAGCAAGAAATTTTGTTTTTTTTATCTTCATAATAGCATATTATATAATCTAAAGCATAAGCATCAGACTATATAATATTCTTAAAGCATATTATATAGTCTGACGTCATAAAATTGTTAATTGTGTTAGTTTATTTTAACATAGATAGCTATAAGTTTTCATTAATAATTTTTATGAGCTACAAGAATGAATAAATTAATACAGATATTAGAAATAAAGTATTTTAAGTAATGTTTAAAAATATATGCCATCCAAAAACACAAACACAAAAAACATTAAATACACACAATCAAGGACTTATATGGCAGACATTCTTATTTTTGGAATTTATCTGCACTTTTATATAAAGCTTACATTTCAAATGCATTATGATTATGTATAATACTTATATTGCTTTTCTATCTATAATAATAATAAATATTGGATGTAAATTGGTTATAAAATGGGAAACAATATCCAAAAATAGGTACAATTTTCTTCTAGTGTTCAAGAATAATGAGATAATTAAAAAAATGCATACACATTTGCCTATAATGTTTAAATCGCCAACTATTTTTATCTACGACATTTTTAATATTATCAATATTAATAAGGAACTTTTCAATTATTCGTTCACTTCTCTTTATTTTCAATAGAATGGATGTTAATGAATGCAGTAAATAAATATTTATCGCATTGCCTTGCGGTAAACATGTAATCATAGTTCAAAATTACGAGATGTTTGATGATGAAAGGATTAAACCCGTGAAGTGATTGACAAAGCTCAAGATAGATGTTGCGCGTAACTAGGTTTCCAATATTCAATAATAAAAGCTATTCTTTGCGATATAAGGAATTAATATTTTTGGTTCAAGTTTTTGTGTTATACTCAACGATTTTCTATTTGCTGACCACACATCTAACAAATATTAAATAGTTTTTTACAGGAAACAATAGAAAAACACCTTAAAAAGAGCCTCAATACAAAAAAATGAGCAAAAGAATTTATGCATCAAAACTAGCTATTTCTATTATTATTTAGAAAGATACGGTAATAACAAATTGTTCAAAGAAAATATTCTTCTGGATGCAAGTCGAGAAAATTTACTTCTGAGCGCAAATCTTTGCAATTTTTTGAAATATATATTTTAATATAAGAAATATATATTTTAATATTATAATATATATTTTAATATTGAAATAATATTATATAATATTATAAATATACATTAAAATATATATTGTAATATATATATATTTTAATATAAGAAATGTATGTGTACTTTATACGCATTAGCCTGTAATCTTTTCAAATCCTTCTAATCTTATCAAAACACACGTCTTATTCACAAATCAACATTTCTTTTCAAAATTTATTTCTCGAAATAATTGTAAATAATAAAAATATAATAAGTTTCAAATGCAAATGGCGTATACTGAAACTCTCGCAGGTGAAAATTTTAAACATGTAAACATTGCACAACTGTTAGTAATGAATAAAATCCAGACGTATTAACATATTGCAAAAAACACTTTTACAGTCTGGTAGCTGGAAAAGGCTCTTGAATTTTAAGCACGTCTGTGGCAGCACACATTTTAGTTAATATGATTCGTTTTTTAACTACTAGATGAGAGAAAGCTGTTGAGAGAAAGAAAACAAAATCGCTAATTAAAAAAATTTGAATGAAGGACATGTTTAATCGATTTTGGAAGAAAAATCTTCAAATTGTTTGACAAGAAATTTGTATTTCTTTGAATACATCATTAACAATAACAAATACAATGTGTTTCCTCTGTTGTATTTATTCTAAACATTAGAGGTAGAATATTTATTATTTTTTAAAAATTAGTTCACACAATCCATCTAATAACAATGCACATATTATTTCATTAGGATATTTTCGCAATTAATGATAAATCTGCAGAATAAATTGAATTTAAACAAAATCTTCAACAAATTTTCATCCACGGGTTTACCTGAATTCGTAGTGAAAGTAGTTTAAAGGGAAAATGATATATTCAAGAATTTTTCCTGGGTAATCTTAACAGTTCCTAACTTCTAATACATTATTTTCCTCGGGGCATCTTATTTAGAATATTCGTGATACTGTCAAAAGTCAATAACTAGTGTTCGGCATTTTCCATTTACATTCAATATGCCTCTGGGATTTTAATAACGAAACATATTAATTTTAATTTTCTGGTGGAAATATATTCTTTTTAGAAGTATTTGTTCCACTTTAGTTAACATTTTCGGTTTTCCTTGCAATGTAATTTATATTATTCAATTCAAAAATTTGAATAATTAAAATAATTTAAATTAAGAAATATTTATCGCTCTTTAAAATCTGCATACATACGTACAATAAGGATTTAAAAATTTTGATAAACTAAAATACTGTCATTAACTAATCTTTAAAATGTTAAGCATTAAGAAGAATTCTTCTTTTGTATTATCGACATGTATTTTGTATATCTATCTATCTATCTATCTATCTATCTATCTATCTATCTATCTATCTATCTATATATATATATATATATATATATATATATATATATATATATATATATATATATATATATATATATATATATATATATACACAGCCGTTATTCATCGCCATTACATATTTTACGGAAAGGATTTTTCTGCCGTATGATATTATTGTACAAAAGAATAAAAGCTATAAGAGTATTTGCCTCATACTTAATACCCATGCTTTCCGGCATAGTTAAATCTTCTCTCCGATAAAAGAGTAGTATAATATTTATCTGATGTAATCTCAGGTAATATCATTTCTTTAAGAGGGCGTGGTACCCACTAGTTGTGTATTTTAATACTGCAATATATAATATTTTATTACAACAAGCCTTCATTACGGATAATTGGGGAAAATATGAAAACATATACAAGAATTGATTTATAACATTCTGTATGACAAATACGCGAGCTATTTGGTGGGATTTTCAAATTATTTCGGTGCATTTAATTCTGTTGTGTTTTTTAAGCAATTAAAATCAAATATTTTTCAGTGTTTGATATTTTGAATGCGTAAAAAAGAACTGATGGTTTTATGCATAATTTGATAAATACTTTTAACCTTAAGCTGAATATTTCATTTGAAATCTATGAACACACAGAAAACTTTAATTTCCTTAGAAAACTATATTCCAATATTATGAAACTTCTTTCCCTAATTACTGTTTTTTTTAAATATTACATTGTTTGTAATTATTTATTGAAGTATTGTATAAAATAAAAGTAAATATACACTACTGGCCATTAAAATTGCTACACCAAGAAGGAATGCAAATAACAAAACGATATTTATTGGACACATACATTATAGTGGAAAGAACAAGTGATTAGATTTACAGGAAATTAGGATGTATAGATCTGGAGAAATCAGTAACCAGAACCGCGACCTCTGGCTGCAATAACAGCATTTATCCGCCTAGGCATGGAGTCAAACAGAGATTGTATGGCATGTACGGGATCTCAGTCCATGCAGCTTCAACACTATGCCACAGTTTATCAACAGTAGTGGATGGTGAGTGAAAGCGCCAATCGCTCGGCAACCATTGACCACACGTTCTCAATTGGTGACAGATCAGGAGAACGTGCTGGCCAGGGTAAAAGTCGAACCTGTTCTGTATCAAGGAATTTCAGAACAGTACGGGCAACATGCGGTCGTGCATTATCCTGGTGAAGCAAAGCATTAGGGAGGCCTCGAAGATAGGGCAGAGCCACGGGCCTCAACACATCGGAAATGTAACGGTTGCTGTTCAAAGTGCTGGTAATGCGAACAAGAGTTGATCGAGACGTGTATCCAATGGCACCCCATACCATCACTCTAGTTGATGGGCCAGTATGGCGATGTCCAATGCAAGCTGGCAATGCGCGTTCTCCACGATGCCTCCAAACACGGATGCGACCATCATTGTCCTGTATACAGAACCGAGATTCATCTGTAAAGATGACGTGATGCCATTCCCGCGTCCAGGTTCGTCGCTGATCACACCTTTGAAGGTGCTCCTGTCTGTGACGCAGTGTCAATGGTAGCCGAAGCCATTGTCGCCGTGCAGACAATCCATGCTGCTGCAAACGTCGTCGAACTGTTCGAGCAGAAACTTGTCGCCTTGCAAATGACTCCATTTCTCGACTCAGGGTTTGTGACGTGGCTGTACGATCCCTTGTGACCATGTGGATAAGATATTTGTCTTCTCTGCTGTTAGTAATGGGGGTCGCTGAGATCTTGCATGACGTTCCGTATGATTGTCCTGAACCCATCGATTCCATATTCTGCTAACACTCATGGGGTCTCGACCGACGCGAGCAGCAATATTGCGGTACGATAAACCGCAATCCCGGTAGGCTATAATCCTTCCTCGATCAAAGTCAGACACGTGCTGGTAGGCATTTCTTCTTCTTACACGAGGCATTACAACAACTTTCTTTGCCGAAAACAACGTTGAAACAGAAATTGAGTAGGAGAAAACTGCTGTCAATCTCTGGTTTTAAACAAATTGTAGATGTCGTTACTGTCGCCTGCTTTGTATGAATGAGCTGAAAATCTAATCATTTGCATATCACAGCAAGTTCTACCTGTCATGCAAATTTCACGTGTGTGGTGTGCCGCTTTCCTGGTGTAGCAATTTTAATGGCCAGTAGTGTATATATATATATATATATATATATATATATATATATATATATATATATATATATATATATATATATATATATATATATATATATATATATATATATATTATATATATGTACGTGCGTTATGTATGTATGAACAATTTTATCTATTTGTGTACAGCTTAAATAATGACGTGTTTCATTTTTAGTAATTTTTTTCTAATTTATGAAGCCAAATTTATTACAGTTCGCAATAATTTCGCAAATAAATTAATGACATAAATCATTAAATTTTTTTAAACAAGTGGTAGCTTTACATTTTCAATTGTTAAAAAACATTTTATAGTGAAAATTAAAAAAATTAAATGCTTGTTACTACAGGTTTTATTTCATCTTTTTTATTTTCTTGATAAATTATTTAAAATAACTTTCTAAAATCACAAAAATCTGAATGATTAAGCAATATTTAAGAATTTAGAACAATAAAAGTAGCAGAAGAAAATATTTTGCTTAATTTCATGGAAAATTAATCAGTAATCAGAAGAAATGTCTTGAAATGTTCATATTTGAAAAATGTCAATGCTAGTTTTATGTCAATAATAAAGAGCGATAAAAAATTAGAATGCATTAAAAAGGATTAACGAAGAGAAATAAGCAGTAGAAAATAAGACTCTGACGTGTTTCTTCAATACGAGTTCTAAAAGTATCTAATGTGCCTAAATTTTCATCAGTACCAGAAGTTTTTTTGTTTACTTGATACTTTTATATATAAAATGACCAATTCATGTTATGACCAGTAGTAATAAAATACTAGTTTTGCTAAATACTAGTTTAAAAGTATTAATAAACAGCAGAGTCCGAACATATTAAAAAATTTAAACGGAGTTCCCAGTAAACACGCAAGAGTATTAATAAAATCTTTACATTATGCCAAGCTTCTTATACCAGAAATAAATAATTAAAAAAGATGCCTCTGTTGATTTTTCCAAAGCTTTTCATTTATAATTGACTAAAATTAATTTCATTAGTTAAATTTCTTCGCTGTTTGAAAAATTATCTAGCTTCACAAATATGCAACCTATGCTGTTTATTAGAAATAACTTGAATTAGAATCATTTAAATTATCCATTAATGAAACTTTTACACTTGGGTTTTTATTTCTATAATTGCATATGTATTTAAAATTTAAATATAAATTTACAAATTTAAGTTTACGTTTGTGTGTATACTAAAGACAATTTTACAATTAATAATAATTTTACTTTTGCATTGTGAGAGACCAGAGCATTATTAATCTATTTACCTTATTATGCATTTAATATTGCTTTACTAATCTTTCAAAGCATGTCAAAATTATATTCCAGATGCGTGAGTTACATTCACTTCTGCTGCTTTGAATAATTGTCTGCTTTCAAATTAATTAATAATTAATTAGTTTTCATGGTACTAAATACTGTTTGAATTCCATTAATACAGAAAATACTGGAAATATAAAAATTGAAACCAATTATATAAAAATAAAATATAAATACATGACAAAATAAAGAAATTCTTTCTTAATAGTAAACACATTTTAAATAGGGAACTGTCAGTTTAACAATGTCGGAAGTAATTATATTACAATTAATAATGACACAAAATTTTGTTACAAATTTGAATAAAACACAAATGCGTACGATTTGTTGTTTAAAAATGCATCTTTTTCTTATCTTTAATGATTAGAAATAATAATACAAAATTACAAATATTGAAAATTTAAACAATTTATTTCACGATAAACGAACTAATTTAGATGCGGAAACATCATTGTGCATTTCATATATTTAAGATGAATTCTGTTACATATAGATGGTGTATGTCAAAATTTGAAATATTTTTTTATATAATTTATTTGATTGCTTCAATTGGTTTTGAAAACCAAATGCATTTTTTGCCATAACAACTGGAATCGATAAATAAATTTATAAACAAATGAATTTGCAAATTCTTCTTCTTTTTTCTTCTTAAGTTTGGGTTTGTATGTCACTGGCACCTCTGCTTTAATCAGCATTTTGTACCATTAACTCCAAATCCAATGTTTCCTAGTTCCAGTTACTCGGGTCACCCACTTTATTAATAAAGTCCGATAACCCTTTAATGGAGTCTAGGTGTAACTCTCTAGTATGAATAATGCCTAAAGAAGTTAATCTAGGGAGGGCAAGAGCCTTGCATTCGTAAACGATATGCTTGGACATTTCCTCTTGCATATGACATTTCCTGCAAATAGGGTCTTGCTGAAACAGTCCCATTTTATGGAGGTGTTTTCTGAAATAGTAGTGCCCAGTTATGAAGCCTAAGATTAAACGTATCTTCTGCCTTTCTATCAAATTAAAGATTTATCTGATGATTTGGAGTGTAGGCTTAAGGCTGTCTTCACATAAACCACTGTTAATGGATATCTATAAAAAATGAGTGTTGGAAAATACTGTTTTCCTTCGCAAAAGACGCAGTGTGTTCCAGAAAATCACGGTTGTAATAGCTGCATGAAGAAACAGTCTCTGATTAAAGATGAATAAGCATCATTTTCCATTGCTGTCTTTGATGTTAAATTAATTTTGAGTAGAAAGAATACAATTATTTTTTTAATATCAGTATCATTTTGATTACTTGAGGAGTATTTGATTTGGCTTCATTAACAAAATAAATATGTATGTACGTTATGACTTCCTCTTAGATGAACTATCTCATATCAAATAGTAGAGAATATAAAATCATCTTACACTTGCAATTTATCATTTATTGAGGCCTGGTATGTTATCTATAAAAAATGAGCTTATATTTCCCCATATAACTTGCTTAGTGTTACGAAAAGTATTTAGAATATCATATAAAAAATTTCATAAGCATTCCATTTGTCACTAACAACGCCAGCGTTTAAGTATATTTTCCTATTCAAGCATTTAAATTCCCCACAAAATTAACATGCATTCATTTTCCCTATTTGGCAATATATCAGTGTCTAACACTTAAGATAAAAATAGTTGTTTAATAGAATGTATCTAAGTATTTTTCAATGATATTTATGATACACTTTTCAACCGCAGTGCATGTCATGCAAAAATTAATTTCAATTTCCTAAAAAAAAAAATTCTGTTACATTATTGAACAATTCTTCAAATATTAACGGGGTACATGCAGATGTTCTAATAACATCTTTTTTGAACAGACATAACTGAAATAATATATGACCTCTTAACTACTTTTTGAAAGAAAAATAAAACTAAATGGTAACCTTACCCTTCAAATGTCAAATCATTTGAACGTGTAGTTACAAACTTGTTTCTCATTTCTTTCGCTAAACCTAAACCATTCAATGGCTTTTCTATTACATAAGCTGGATATCACGTTCATCTCCGATATTGATTATGAGATGGTTTTCCAATTTCTTCCTTTATCGATTGATTACAATGGGATATTATTTGTAACCGTTGGAAATACTTAAAATATTTTCCTAAAATCAAGTTGAATTTTAGAAAAGTAACTTGCTTAGTTTTATGAAAATACAATATTAAGCGAAGTATTTAACAATAATTTATAAATATAATCTTAATTTTAATAAACAGTAAATATTATCAAATGTACTTAATACAATTCTAAATTCACATAAATGTGACACTTAATTTATAACTAATTTATTAAATTCAAGATTATGTGAGGATGATATTTATTATTGATAAGCAATTTTTTTAAATGTTAGAAACATTTTCAAAGAATATTTTAAAAACATTTCAAAACATAAATTTTAATATGTTGATTAAAATTGCAAAAATTTTCACACCAAATCAATTTTCACATTCAAATTAAAAATGAAATACGATTTGCTTTAAAATTGAACCTTATATAAATTTTAAGATCAAACCACTAATAAGTAACTTGAATATATACTGAATACACACATATACTAAAATATATGAAAAACTATTAGCAACATATACTGAAATCGCATGTACTGAAATGTTTTCAACAACATTTATTTGAATCATAATAATGAAACACTTATCTTCATTGAAATGATTTTAATTTGAATCAAGTTCCAAATTAATCTATACGTTACACAGTATAATAGATTGTGACAAATAACCGAAATGTATGTGCGTCTTAGCCTTAACATACAAATCAAAATAACCATTAATAGTTTGAAATTTAATATTATGTTTTAAAGCTTTAAGTGGAAAGAATATTAAGCTAAATATGAAGTTACATTTCTAAACATTTGTTTTTATGAACTTTTAAAACAAAACCTATTTCCTATTCAAACTTATAATTTAGTGAATAGGAAAAAAATTCTAATGAATATTCCTAAAAATATCTTTTATAATAAGATAAAAAATCACTCAAAATATCTGTTTCACCAAACGTCCGGATTTTGAGATTATGTTCATGAATTATTTGACTTAAGCTTCACAAAATTGTGAATATTAAAATCATCGGATTTTAAGTGTTTGCGGGAAAAATATGTATAACAAATGAAGAATGTATATTTGAAATGTATATAAAAATGTATATTTGAAATGTTTTTAAAAATATTTCCTTAATTTTGCTTTGAAATATCAAGTGTGTAGAACTTTGACTAGAAAACATTATCAATTTCATTATTGTATAAACTTTAAAAGCTAGCGATTTTTGATTGTTAAGACAAAATTATGTACCCCGACTAATTCAAAATACATGAATAATATGATTTATTTTTTTGTTTTATATCAGAATTTATATATTATTAAGTTAAGCTTTTAACTTTTCTCCCAAGCACACACGCACACACACACACACACACACACACACGCACACACACACACACACACACACACACACACACACACACACACACACACACACACACACACACACACACACACACACACACACACACACACACACACACACACACACACACACACACACACAAGACGAAGTATTATTATAAATCATATATTCTATATGCAATTTATTTGAGAAGATCTGAGCAAAGTCAGAATTTAAATACGGAAGCTTATAAAAATATTTATTTAAAATATATACATTTTATTACAATGATATAAAATGGATTTTTGTTAACATCGGTTTCAAAAAATGTTATAACTACGCTAAAATAAATATTAAAATAATTTAAACATTAGTAATTTATGCATTTTTAAAAAAAAATTACCATTGTTAGAATAATTTATCTACTTTTTAAAATATAAAAATTTATTTCAGTTTTGGGAAAAAAATATTTTTTAAAATTATACGGATAATAACGGAACCAAATTTTTGTCAGTATGACTGAATTTTCAATTATTTTAATTATTTAAATATTCAAATTTATATTATTTGGAAGAAATTTAAATATTAGATAAGAAAAATAATTTCTTTAATTCCCTTATCACATAATTTTAAAAATGCATTCAAAATTTTATTCATTGTTTTTTCTAGTTCTTTAATAAAACATTCATTGAAAAAATTCAATAACCTACTGCTAAACCATTATTATTTTCTTTTAAGTATTTGCATTAAAATTGTTAGAAAATCGATTGACTTCTTTTGAATAAAGCCCATCTTTTCCAGATGGCAATGAAAGAAAGACTGGTATATATACCAAGCAAATACAGGTGTACATCATTTGCTTATTATTAGATTCCTTTTTATATTCTTTTCATAATTTATATGATTTTTAAAATCTAAATTATCTGTTTCTAATAATTTATTTATTATAAATATATATATATATATATATATATATATATATATATATATATATATATATATATATATATATATATATATATATATACACTGCTCAAAACAATTAAAGGATATTGTAAGTTTTACGTAAAATAAAGATATAAACAAAATTTTTTTTGCTGAAAATGGAAGAAGAGAATCACAAATGAAAGTTTTTCTGATTTTCAAACTGTGGAGTATGCTAATTTTGAGCTCGACGTCAAAAACGTCACTTCAGCGGCAGTGAATGAAATTTGACTTTCAACTGAATAAAAGATAATGAATACAAGGATGATCGGTATTCAGTGACTGCTTTGTTTCGATGAGTTCGATGTCTCAGCGAAGTCATTTAACCGATTCAGAAGCTTGGAGAGTTGTTTGTAGGTTAGAAGGAGGCCAAACTCAAGCCGGAGTAGCACAAGCCACTGGAGTGTCACAAAGTGTGATTTCCAGGATCTGGAACCGCTTTTTGGAGACTTGAAAAGCAGGCCAAAGACCAGGGCAAGGTCGTAGACGGGCAACAACGCCCTATGAAGATCGTTATTTAGTGTTAACGGCTCGGAGACACCGAAATATGAACGCTACTCTTCTCCAACAACACCTTCGCTCGGCTACTGACACCACGGTTTCAACTCAGACTGTCCGAAACCGGCTTCATGGTATAGGTCTGTATGCTCGCTGACCGGTGGTATGTGTTAAACTAACATCAAGGCTTCGTCGCGACCACAGGGAGTGGGCAACAGAGCATGTGAACTGGCGGAGAAATGAATGGAGCAATGTTCTTTTTTCTGACGAGTCCCGTTTTCTGTTCATCCTGATAATAGGCGTATTTTCATCTGGAGGGACCGTGGCAGTAGGAAAAATTCAGCGTTCGTGCACGAAAGTGTCAGATTTGGCGGTGGGGGAGTGTTGGTGTTTGGTGGCATCTCCATTGACGGGCGCACAGACCTCTATATCATTCGAGATAGACCTCTGACTGGCCGCTGATATAGGGATGAGATCCTCAGACCTATTGTAGTCCCTTACGCTGTAGCAATCGGAGATGACTTCATTTTAATGGACGATAACGCAGGCCACATCGTGCTAACCTGCTGGAGGATTTCCTTTTCAAGGAAGGAACCGTACGAATGGAATGGCCAGCGTTTTCCCCAGACATGAATCCAATAGAGCACGTTTGGGACGCTCTAAGAAGACGAGTTGCTGGCCACCAACCATCCCCACAAACTCTCCAAGAACTGGAAAGAGCTCTTCTGGAAGAGTGGGACAGAATACCCCAACTCGTGATTAATAGCCTCATTGATTCCATGCCTCAAAAGTGTTCAACGTTGCTGGCCGTCCGTGGAAACCATACCCCCTACTAAAAATGACTTCCTTTGAAGACAACACCTTTTCTTATTCTTTTTTTCTCATATGCACAAATTGTGTTTTTTTCCTTTTGTACGCAAATGTTCAATAAAATGCATTTTTTTCTGTCAAACATGTGTAATTTATTCTCATATAACCTACTACGTCTGTCGACCACGTATCAATCAGCTAAAAATTTTCCCAGCCACAAGATCCACCTAAAACAGCAATATCCTTTAATTGTTTTGAGCAGTGTGTGTATATATATATATATATATATATATATATATATATATATATATATATATATATATATATATATATATATATATATATATATATATATATATATAAAATGCAAAGTTAGGTGTATAACCAAAAGCACAAGAATATATAAAATTTTAAGTTTTAAGTTTAGCAATACATTTAGCGCAAAAGCAGCTGAAATAGTATTACTAAGATATAGTTAATAGTATAATTTATAAAATATGTAATAAATATAATGAAACAAAATACAATGAAAAATGCCAAATGGAAAATAGTACATTGAAAAATTAAATGCCAAAAGTAGAATATCAAATGGAAGAAAACACATTGAAATATTAAAGCATTGAAATATTATATTGAAATATCAAATGGAAAATAACACATTGAAAAGAATATAATGAAAAGAATTACATTGAAAACACTTTAAAGAAAGATAAATATAAATGGAATAAAGTACCAATATGGCCAGCTTCATCAGGGTGTGTTGACCACATTGGCACAAATATGGCTTTTCTGCAATGGCCCAAGACATAGTCTTAAAAAAGCCATCACACCCCTATTATTTATTCCATTTATATTTATCTTTCTTTAAAGTGTTTTCAATGTAATTCTTTTCATTATATTCTTTTCAATGTTATTTTCCATTGATATTTCAATATAATATTTCAATGTGTTGTCTTCCATTTGATATTCTACTTTTAGGCATTTAATTTTTCAATGTACTATTTTCCATTTGGCATTTTTCATTGTATTTTGTTTCATTATATTTATTGCATATTTTATAAATTATATATAACTATATATATATATATATATATATATATATATATATATATATATATATATATATATATATATATATATATATATATATATATATATATATATATATATATATATATATATATATATATATATATATATATATGTCTGGAGAGCTATAAAAAAGAGATTTGCTATTTTATTTAATCGATTATTTAAAGTTGTTTCAACTTTACTTCATTTAACATATGACAAAAAAGTATATTTCTAAGAAATAGTCAATATTGAGTTTATGTTTAAATTAATCATTCTGACATAGATTATATTAATTATTGAATTTAATATAGGCAAAGTTTAATTATGCATTTTTATGTTTTCTATAACATAATATTTTAAAAATTTGTAAGATATAAAATATAGTTAACAATAAAACGAAATTTCCTAGTCTTCAGTATTATAAAATCGTTATATATCAGCTGATCTTTGTTATCTTAATATAATAAAATATTGATAGTATCCTGATTACTTAAAAAAAGGATTGAATTTTTAATATTGAATTGAAAAAATTATTATCAAGAAGTATTTACCCCAATTTGATTTGTTTTACAGAAAATTTACTTATGAAATATATAATAGAAACTTGAATGCATGTGCTCTTAAATAATAAATTCAAAAGTCAGCAAATTTTCGAGAAAAACAGATCAAATTGAGGAAATTAGTTATATTTTCAACGTGGAAGAAAAATTAAATAAAATGCTATTTGCTATTGTAATGCTATTTGACATGCTCTGCATGAAGAAATGATTTAACTATTGCTCGATCTTAAGCTTTATGCTAAAAAAAGTCCTATCATTATTACTAATGTAATTATAGTATTCTTTAAATATATTTCCACAGTATTTTATACTTAATAAAGTATACAATATGCTTAAAGCATGAAAAATACTTATTTACATATTTTATATACATTGTTATGATACGATTTACAAATTCCAATGAATATCTGCAGTTACGTATCCAATTAAAATTTCGTGAAAATACTACAATAGATTTTCATTAATGAAATGAGTTCAAGGTTTATTATTATAACATAAAACTTCTTGCAATTAATTATTTTTTATTTAATAGTCTTATTCTAAGCATTCCTTAAAATATATTTAGAAGCAGTGAGAAAAAAAAGAAATACTTTTTTTTAACAAGGAAAAACTATTGTTTTTTTAAAAATTTTTTAAATCTTTTATATGCAGTGTCAAATTGTGTGTGTGATTTCTTACAAAATATTAAACTAGGAGAATAATGTAATTATTTTATATTAGTCTTATAAGAAACAGATCTAGGAAAGAATTTATGCTATTTTGCATTTAAATAGAAATTTCACTTCAACTCCTTGAATTCTTTATATAATTTACAAATGATTTGATTTGTAATTCAGATCAAGGAAGAAGTCAATGAATAAATTTCGGCGTAAAGAAAAACTCTCAGTCAAATTGTCACTGGCTTATATCTCTCTTGATACTCAAAGATAATGCATTTTGTTAAATAAATAACAATGTATATAAGCTTTATGTCTAATATACGAATTTATCTGTTTTCATTTATTTTAGTGCATTCACAAAATTATTTGTTATTTAGAAAATAAACTAAATATAAATTCATAAATTGAGTTTTTTAATAAAAAAGAAATTAATTTTTGATATTTAAATTTTTAAAAACTGAAAAATGATTCATATTAATTTAATAAATTTTGATACATGATTTTTCTTCAATACTAATTAAATTTGTAAAGGGAAATTAAAAATTTATAGCGTATATTGAGATATTTTAATAATATTTATTTAGCAAATTTTATATTTAAAAATTAAATTAAATTTTATGTTTTCTTATTGAGGAAAAAGTATTAAAATATGTAAAATTTATATTTTTGGATTGTACTCAATAAATTTTAAATATAAAATTTCCCATATGCTTAATTTTCATATTTAAAAGTTTGTCTCTGATAATAATAGATAACTATAATTATAGGTAATCTAAAAAACATAAGTGTTACATTTAAATGCTAATATTGCCTAATTGTTCAACAATAAAATTTTTTTAACTAAAATATCCCTTAATTTTTATAAATAAAGTATATTACTACCTTTATCAGTGAAAAAAATTTTGAACTTTCGTTTCACATGAAGTGTATTTGTGTTATTTAACTTTTGCTGCACTTTAGAGCGTGATTTTATCTAAATTTTGTTTTACATTTCATAATTAGTATTTTTATTTTATGTATTGCTGTTAAAACATTTTTTATTCGTATTTCAAAGTGTCTGAATTTGATAATAACACATGAAAATATACTCAAGTATAGTTTTAAAGAATTTTTTGGAGTTAAATGCACTGGGAAATATATTTCTCCTTCCATCTGTGACGCATTTAAACAGATGATTGATTCTTTGTCTCTTAAAAGAAATAAAAACAGTAGCTATGAGCATTTTCACAATAAAATCAACAGCTGTTTTACTTGACAAGAATTTCTGTATGTGGTGGTCAAACACCATGAAAGGTCATGGTTTGTTTCTAACTGGACATAGCTCGTTTATTTATCTTTTTTGTAACTTAATTTCCTGTTGTTTTGATTACACCCTAGAAGAAAAGAATGTTTTTTTCTTTTTTGAAAAATGAGAAAGATAAATGCTCAGGTAAATATAAGTATCTAAAGTAATACTATTTCTTACGGTATATACTTCTTAGAACTCATGATGATTTTGAAATATCTTTACCTTCTTCCAAGAAATTCCTATAAAGTAAATATCAAGAGTGCAATTTTGTTTCTTGTTTTCAAAACAATTGGAACTTGGTAAGTTTTTTAATATGAAGACAAATATTTTGAAAACACTAAAATAAATAATAATAATAGTTAGGAAAGAAAAAGTTCTTTGCAATATCAATGATTTTTGCATTGTATGAGAAAATATGTGCTAAATTATACATTATATAATAAATATACATATTTGACATGAAAAATATTTACTAATTAATGTAAATGAAACTATTCTATCGATGATAATATTGAAAAATTTATAGAAATATGCAGAGAAAATAAATAATGAATGCATAATTTATTATTTCACCAATATTCAAAATCGAGGTGTTCTTTAAACACGACCAAATTCTTTACTTCGAATGTTTTTCTCAACTGAAATGAACAGTTTTGATATTTTGGACCTAATTTACAAAAGTGAAGTTTAATATATTGTTTCGAACTTCATTTGGCTTCTTTTACTTCATTGAATCAGTCAATTAGAATGAATGTTAAAAAACAACACTGTGTAGAACTAAAGTTTAGTTCTTCAATTCCATTACTGTTAAAGAAAGTGAGATTTTGCACAGCCATGTTCTTTATTAAAATCTGTTGGATTGAATGTTTTGAAATTTTACAGGTTTCTGTTGTCATAGAACATGATATGTAATGTCATGCAATTCTAAGCACATCGAATGATGTATGCTAAATTTCTCCAGATAATTAATAAAGTGTAAAATTTTGAAATTCGTACGAAGAAACTGAAATAATATAAATTAACATAATGGAAAATATTCTAATTTTACAGCTTTGATCTTAAAGCGTTAAAAAGTGTGTATATTAAAATTGCTACAACAGAAATTGTAACTTTTTACACACACACACACACACACACACACACACACACACACACACACACACACACACACACACACACACACACACACACACACACACACACACACACACACACACACACACACACACACACACACACACACACACACACACACACACACACACACACACACACACACACACACACACATATATGTTTTTAAACTATATCTGCTATTGTTATATTGTTTTTGTAATAAGAAAGGATTATTTTGAAATATTTGTTGTTTTAGGAATAAAATATTTTTAATTTAAATACATTAAACGAAAACAATATTTAACAATAATCTTATCTTTCTTATTTTGACAGAAACATTAATAAATTGCGAATCAATAAATTTCTGATTAATAAACTTTACAAAGAATTACGCACCAAATAAAAGTCTATGAAATAATCTAAATTCTTGGAAATAAGAAACGACATGCTTGAAATATTACTAGTACTTTAAATTTTCCTTAATAGCATGAAAGTACATCAACATGACACTGTGAAAGTGGATTATGAATTTTGGTGAACGTAATTTTCTATTATCGAATTCTATAATAAAATTATAGTAATGCTTTTATGAAATTGTAGTTTTATGGATTTAATAAGTATATTAATAGTGCTCAGAAATATTATTAACTACTTGTTTTAGGAACCAAAAGTGCTTATTGATAGAGAGAGCATTTTATGGATTAATGAATTTTTTGTACATGGCTGTGGTTGTGGGATTCTTATTTAAAAACAACTTTGAGACCACACTCTATAGAAATATATAGCTGTTTGAATTGTGAGAAGAAATGAATAAGAATATCAGAGAAGAAAGAAAATGCTTTTAAAAATATTCTTTTAAGCAAATAATTCTAGATTAACATAAGATATTGACACAGAAGAAATTAATAAGAAGTTAATCTATCCCTGTAATCTTGCTCGAATTTTTAGATAACCTAATCAAACCATTTGTGTGCTTATAAAAATTTGGTAAAAATGCTTAAATGAATGCAAACATATTACTAAAGTGATTCTCAACCTGTAAGGTAGGTATGCTCCCCTAGATGACGCAAGCACGGTAAAGGAGGGCTACGAGCATATCCATGAGTAAATAATATTTGTAAAAAATGGTTTACGGACTGAAAGGAAGCATACACACAACACAAATAAAGACATTTCGACAAAATATTTAATTAAGACAACTTATTTAATCAAAACTTAAATAAATTAAAAAAACTGATAGTTATTAGAGGCTTCCTTGTGAGTCTGTTTTTCAAAACAAGGTGTTTTGAAGGAAGACTTAAGAGCACAAATAAAATAATTTTTTCAGTGTTTAGCTGAGACTTATATTTTGTTTTCAAAAGAGCCACATCAGAAAATCAAGTTTCACAATGGTAAGATGTTAAAAACGTAATAGAATGCAAAATGTCCTTGTTTTTGTAAAACACAAAGCTCATAATGTACCCTGTCTAAATTTTAAAGTATGATTTATTACTAAACTGCCTGTTGCTTTTGTCATTTGTCGTGAAGTCTTTGAGGGTCACTTCTTAGGCAATTGAGAGACTTTTTGGGGTGTTATGAAACTGACCCTTAACCAACTCGTTACTTGCTATCAGTTTGTTGACTACAAGATAATACTTTTGAAAATTCCTTACCAGAATGGCTGAATGATTTTCAACGGTCACAAGAACAATATTTAACATGTTATTTAGCCTTGTAAGTTGTAGAACAATCATCTGCATTTTCAAACATTGTTAGGTTTCTTTGCTATAAATCTCTGCTCCACAAAAAGTATTAATTTTATCATTCGCACCAATATGTATATTCGATCCTTGGAATTAAAGATTCAAGTTAGTTAATTTCTCAAATATATCAACCAAGAAGCTTAATTTTACTACAAATAAACAACTGCGAAAATTCTTGGCTTCTGGTTTTTTTCCACATTTAGGAAAATTATTATTTTTTCTCCTAATTCCTAAACACATTGCAAAAATTTCGTACGTATTATTTTGGCTTTTAATAATATGTTAATGTTAAATGCATCAAACCCATATCTTTACAGAATGCTGAACAGATTCTTAATTTGAAGGGTCTCATTTTTATTTTATATACTACGATTACAACCGTAGTCAACATAATATCCAAACCAATACGCATTTATTCGGAAGCCAGAGCTTCTCTTTGGATTAGGCAATATTTCCAGACACATTTTGGTAATTTTAGCTTTACAAATGCTTGTATACTTTGGAATCTTTCGGAAATAGAACGAGCTCAATTGGCGCATATTTGAACTCAATTATTTCAGTCTATGGTTGCTTCATTCATAAAATCATTTAAGATAGCTAACTATGGGAATGCCGTTGGATTGAGTTTTATTGGATTGAAGAAAAGTAGTTTTTTGCTACTGACATACCGTCCCAAAATTGAGCATTAGTAATGAAATAAGCATCTCCTCAAGTTGTATTGAAAACAATTTGTTTTGCAGCTTTGAGAGAAATTGACACTACATCTTCAGCTATATCCCCAATTCGACGGACAATAGAATCATCTGAAAGCGAATTGTCTGCAATTTTTTTACAAAATTATTGCCAAAGATAGTTTCTATGATTTTAATTGATGCTAGCAAAATACACTTTTCATCAATGTTATGAGCTATTGCATCTGGTAATTTTATATTAAAATTTACTAGAAGCAATTAAGGTTCTTGTTTCATTCACAGACAAAGTTTTTCTTAAAAAATGATTTTGTTTTTTTATGATTTTAATTTTAATTGGAAAATTTCTTTGGATCTATTAATGTAGTCACTGAAACGTTTTCAAATGTCGTTCAAACTTATTAGATTTCATGTTGTCTGCCACCAATTATTTTGAGCAAATGATACACAAGGACCTTTATTCATTTACTTTAGAGAGTATTGATAAACCTAAAATTTAAATGTTCTTGAGAATATTTTCTTAATTTTACTATCGGAAAAATGGGGATTTGTATATTTGTTGATGCTTGACTAATGCCTTGTTCAAGACCGCTTAAAACATTATTAATAATTCCAGAAAAATTTGCTGCCTTGAATATTTAATATGAGAAATTACAATTAACACGTACGATATGAAATATGACTTACACATTCACGATAGATTCGATAAAAGGATTGACTTGAATGAGACTGTTTAAAATTGTAACTGGCACGTTATTGAACACTCTCCTTCCTTTATGATAAAAATTGCTCACATCTGCGCATACTCGAGACGGCATCTTGTCGATATAATAGAGTGTTCGAGACAGATCGAAACTTCGTGTGAAACCGTGAAAATATCCGACATGAGGGATGCAAGAACAATTAAAAGGAACTATAGATTCTTTTTTTTCAATGCTGAGGATCAGTGACACCAAATGTCAATAAATTCCCATATTCTATGTAATTTTTATAGTTTAAAATTAATGTATTAGTGAAGGTTTTGTGTCAAAATACTCTGACTTTATTATTATTGTATACATTTTATTATAAGTGAAGGGCGTGATAAAATGTATGATTGAAACTCGAGCCGCGAATAATGAAAAGTTGAGAAAGCTGTATTATTTAATATTTTATATTTGCTTTTCTTTTAGGTTTTTAGCTTATGGTGTAAATGAATCATTGAATACAGTTAATACACTGGTAAAATAATTTAATCCAATATAGTTTAATAAGGAAATTAAATAAAATATCTTAACTGGTTAACACATAAGCTAACATCAGTTTCATATAAATGTATACAAATCGAAAAAAATTACATGCATTAGAAAGCAGCTGTTTATTAAAGTTTTTAAAGTATAAGCATGCCTTCATTTCTCACAGAATATTCATAAAATATGAAAGAACCTTACTATGTCTTTTATTCGCATATTATTTCTACCGAATTCCTTCATCATAAATTTCATTCAGATAATGCATATTTGCATAAATTGTTCACTAGCTTTCAAAACTACAAAAAGAACATACAGGAAATTTTTTAAAATTTATTTAATAAAAATAAAATACTCTTTAAGTGTAATTAAATTTGTAATAAAATTTAATAACTCTAAACTACAAATATAACTAATGCAGAAATTTTTTTAAATACTATATTTGAGATTTGTAGCAAATTAGAAAGGCTAATTTTTCTTTTTTTTCCAAATACTTTTCATGCAAGTTTTTAAATTTTAATTATTTTTCCTTAAGACCTTCCTTTTTAAGAATAGTTTCTTAGATTTACTTCGAACTTTTTTATTTCAAATTTTAAGCTACTTAAAGTCTATCTTAAAAATTTTAGAAATGAAACTAAAGCTGTTTATTTCTACTTTAGTATGCAAACATGTTTCAGGTTAATAAACAAGAATAATTACATATTTTTGAGAATAATTTAATTTTTGTTTATAAGGATAATTTGTCCATGCCTTTTACAGCTTACTGGTTTATGAAGATTTGATGATGCCTTAACTTCTGTTTCAAAAAAATTACATGTCATATTAGCTTTTAAAAATTAATAATTATATATCGTACAAAATATGTAACGATACATAAATATAAAACATCTAGATTTTAATACATAAAATACTCCTTATAAATTCTGAATAACAATGTACAGAAAAATCGGCATGATATTCATAATTTCCGATGAATATTGGTGGAAAATAATGATCTTGTTTTATGCTTAAGCATATTATAAATATCTGACGTTGTATAATGTCTAATTATCTATTCTATATTAATTTACTTCTAAATATATCTGTACATGAAAAAAAATGAAGTGAATATATTTAATTTTTATAAAAAGAGAATATGTTATTATCTATGAAAAACGTAAATAATTTTTGAACTTTCATTTTTTAAAATGAAAGTAAATAACTTATTATTTTTAATATGTTTGAAAATAAATTTTTTTATGATGTTAATTTCACATATTCAGCATATGATATTAATATGATGAATATAAGATATTAAACACGTTTTCAACAAACTACGGGATAGTTGAAAATATGCAATGAATTTTACAACTCTTAAATTATTACTAAAAGCTAAATGATGTTGTTTTTTTACTATTTAATTTATAAGTTTCCACTGGCTAGCTTTTGACATTCTGAAATGATAATTACATTTAGAAAAACTGAAATACAATGTAATTTTCCAAAATAAATTTACTTGTTTATTAACGTAAGTCTTTTCATTATATGCATCCGAAAATCTAAGAAAATGTGTAACGAAAATAATAAATGATTGATGAGTAGTGGGAAATAGGATATAGTGACTTCAGATATTGAAAGTGCTGAAATAGTGGCCGTTAATAATGATAGCTAGTTTCATTTTCTGTTGAAGACAGAGACTTATGAGTAGCCATCAAGCTAATAATGATGAATAAGATATAGTAACCCAAGAGGATATAACAAGTTAATTGCTCCCAACAATAGTATCTGGAATATTCAATTACATTATTGATTACCACTAACTTTGCCAGATATGTTTGCAACTAAACAACAAGAATCATTGAAGAATGAATTCATTTTAAGCTAGTTTCAACAAATACTGCATCATAATTAATTCATAAACTAACTTTAACATGTTATTTTGCAAAGAATATTCAAATATAAGGAGCAACAAAAAATATTAGGAATAATTTTTAAATTATACTAAGTATTCTCGTCTATTGTAGAAATGTTTTAACTATTCTCTGTTTTGTAAATATATGTAAATTTGGTTCAAAGTAGATATTGAATACCAAAATATTCTAATATTTCGATGTGATAATATATATATATATATATATATATATATATATATATATATATGTATGTGTGTGTGTGTGTGTGTGTGTGTGTGTGTGTATGTGTGCGTGTGTCTGTGTAAACTCTTATGCTTAAATGCATAATTTTGATTGGCAATTCAGGTCTTAGAATAATATTTTGAAGTAGTAAAAAGTGATTTTAATATGTTTAGAAATATTTTCAAGTTTTATATTTGTAAATTTTTCCCGTTTTATAGAAATACAGAAAAAGCATAACGTTACATATTCAGAAATTCTTGCTGAATTTTACAAAAGAAATTCTATTCTAGACTACAGTATTCATCGAAGTTTCCACTAAAAGTGCACTTTTTGATTATTATTTTTTGTTTCTAAAGACATGCAAACGTAGCAAAAATTTTTTCCTGTGTAAAAACTTTATATACAAAGCTTTTAGCAAGCTATTGCTCTACTATAGAGTGTTTTCTTTAACAGTTTTTAAAAAGAATAAGCAACATATATTTGAGTACTATAGTATGAATTTCGAAATCTTTCTGAAAAGAATTGTTGAATAATTTTTTAAAATGCTTTACTAAATTTTGTTAAGAAATTGTTGGAATTATTGTAATGAAAAGTACTTAAATAAACTTCATACACGTCTTATAAATTAATATTTAAATTGTTTGATTAAGTTAAATAGTAATAAATTTAATAGTATTAAAAATAAGAATAACTGCAGTATCATCTAAATCTATTACATTCTAAAATAAGAGTTTTCATCAACAATCTCAGGTTATGATTTTTTTGATTATCTGACAATAAAATTTCTATCACATCAAATATACACATTTCACCAAGTTCAAATTTAATTCAAGAAAAATTTTCAGGCACTGAAAATTATTTGAGTAGAATTTTGTTATTTACGTCACAGCTGTGTTAAAAGAATATTAACTTGAATTGCAGAAAAAACGTTACATATTCACTGTTTTTATTGTTAATCTATAGTTGTTTCAAGGCACATTACTTACCAAATTTTTAATTATTAAAAATTGCTATAAAAACTTTTATTGCATTCTTTATCTTAAGAAAAGTAATTCCTTCTTTATGCGAATGCTATTTATTTCTGAGAAAAATTAAAATTACGTAAATGTGAAGAATCTGTCTATCTCTATTTTGTAGTATCCAATAATAGAAAAAATAGAAAATATATAATAATTAAGTAGCAAATAAATTTAGATTAAAAAAATTGCTTGAAAAATATAACTGCAATTTTATGGCACATGTCTGCTAATTTACAACTGCATAGTACTATTAATTTAAACCTGCTATCTAATTCATTTTTCATTTTTATATCTCTTTTTTTCTCTCTCTGATTTCTTTTATTATTACTTTTTTCATCTCATGTATTATTTGGATTTGTTTTGTAGTACATTTGTTGTACCTTCGGGCCCTGTGTAGTATTCCTTGGTGCACAGGAAGATATTTTTGTTTTCCCAAATAAATAAAAAAAAAAACCCTGCTAATTTTCCGTAACAACGTAACCGTAACATTTAAACAATATATAGGTAAAGATTATTCACGCAAATTATTAAATCTAAACGAAAGTTTTAAATACAATGAATATAATAATGAATTACAAAATCCTTTTTGGAAAAAATACTACATTTTTTCATAATATAAACATGTTTTGTAAAATGAGCATTGTAACAAAGTAAAAAGGTGTATAATATTTTATAAAAAAATTAAATAAAAATATTTTTAAGACGGAAATGTATGCGTTCAAAAAAATTAAATTTTTATTTTATGTAATTTTTGCAGTGAATGCACGTGTTACTAATATTAAGTTTTTTTAACTATTCAAAATGTAGGATGTGATGGGTAGTTCCCAATATCTTAAAATATCTTAAATATTTTCATTCTCATAGGATAAACACCCACTAGTTGACATTTAAACCTACGACTGTGTATATATTAAGATTTCTTACATTTATTAATCCCAGTGTGTATTTCTAAAATCCCTGTATATTTCTAACAACGCCTCCAATCTTCCTACATTCCATACATATTAAAAATGAGGGTGCAATATAATGAGAAACTCTAGATAAAATTATACTTGTCTCAACGCCATAAATATTTTTTTAAATTTTACATGATTTGTTGATAAGCAACCACACACAGGATATTGTTTTAACATTAACAATAACAATTCAATTAACAATTCCAGACAGATTGTGAATATTTTATTTTCTCAAAGGAAAAATGTCCTGTTTATTGTAAGAAACAACGCTTGGAGAGCTTATCTACCGTTATATCTTAAAGCAGAATACATGTAAAAGCATATCGATTTAAGTAAGCTTAAAAAATGTAATCAAAAATTGCTGTTTATTTAGAGATTTCTACAACGTTTAACTATATAAAGTTAAAAATATTTTTTTACTTATTATATATTAAAAGAGAATCGTTTCCTTGTAAGAATGATTATATTTTTACATTTTAAAAGGAAAATTTTCAACTATATTTTTCTTCATATGCATGAGTCAAACGTAATAAAATATTACTAGATTTTTAATTTATAGTAATAATTTATTACTATAATTTTAATTTTAATTTATAGTAACTTACATGCTCGTCTAGTGGCTGATTAAAACTAATGTTGCTATACAGTAAATAACATTAAAATTGTAGCAAGCTTTTGAATAACTTATATTAAATAGTAAGCAAATATTTTATGTCCACTTGATTACATTTTGATTATTTATTCTTTTAAATCATTATTTTTAACTAGCTAAAGAATCTATTTTTATCTTTTTTTATAAATACATTTATTTGTATATATTAAATATATAAAAATAGAAATATAGAATGCAAGTTTCTCAAAGCTTGTATTCTATTTACCTATTTATATATGTATAGCTATATAGATTTATATATCTATATAGCAAGCTTGAATACACAGAGGATTCAAAGCTTCCATAATCATATGTTAATATTTCCATGATAAGTGAAATTGAAACAGATTTCCACTTATTATTCATATGCAAATTTCTCAATTTCAAGGACTTTGTAAAACGAAATCTATACACTTTTTGTTAAGATATTACTGGATTAATAAGTTTGGTTCTCTTGGAACAATTAAAATCAAATTTTGTTTTGATGAAATTGTTTGAAAGTTTTGAGAGACTAATACTATCTCACATAAATCTAAATTATTTAGCATGTTGATTAGAGTTACAAATAAAAAAATGAAAATATGTCTTGTTAAAAAAAATTATGTAAAAAAATATATGCTTCTTGTTTCAAGTTATTTATGAATTAGATACTGAGATACAATCTTATATATGATTCACTTTCTTTTACAGAATAATTATACAGTTTTTAAATTTTTCATAAAATTTGATTTACTACAAATATCATAGATTAGATGATAGAAGTTATTTGTTTGTGAATTGAGTAAAAGGAAGATTATAATGTGTATTTTTCTCTTGAAATTTCAAAACTTGTATGCACAAGAACTCGTATGTCCAAAACTCTAGTAAGTACTTTAAAACACTCAGGTTTTGTCAATTTTCAAAGTTGGTTTCCGACAAATAAATGTTATATAAATACGGTAGAATAAGTTTAAATTTTAGTCATCAATATTTAAAATTGGTATATGAATATTGGAAAAAGTTTTTTTTATTTGATTATCTACTTAATATATTTATTATGATGAAAAAAAATCAAAAATTATTAAAAAAAACTTCAAAATTTCTATTATTTATGGCACAGTATTCAATATTCATGTAATTGAGAAGTAAATTTTAAGGTGAGAGAAAAATAAAAAAATGGGAAACTTTTAACGTGAATATAAATAATTTTAATGTACAGCAAGTGAATTTTTAATAAAATATATATGTTTATGCAAATATTTCGGCTACAATTATTAACTTTTTTTCCAACAACAAAATAGTTTTTTGAATTATAATCATCCATTTATGACATACTGCTCATTAAATCATGAATATTTAAGTTGTATATTTATTTTAATATGTGTCAAAATGAATTTATTCAATGTTTTTAATTAAAAGTGCCAGAAGAATAAATTTTAGTATGAAAATTAAAGTTAGCTGTAAAATTTTATCTAAGAGTAACTCTAGAGAAATATTTTTCTAAAAAACACATTTGGACTGAAAGAAATCTCTTCTTAATTTAATCCTGGAAAAATAAAAAATTAGTTCATTTTGTTTGTTTTCTAGAGTAATAAGAATATTTTAATACACGGGGAAAATTTTGAAACTGGTTTTGCATTAGTCTATAAGATTGCAAAATCCAAAATTTTAAAAGACAATGTGTTTATTTTCAGAGACATTTTGAAATATTTTTCACTGCAGATGTGTAGAATTATTTTCCAATTTTTATCAACATTAATTTATTATGTATAATCTAATACTTATAATAATTTTTCTCCAGTTTTGTGTGAAAGAATTTATATCAGAAATATATATTTATCTGTAAAAGCTTAATCTTCTTTTAAATTTGAGTTTCTAAAATGAGAAACATGTACAAAAGGGTTTATAATTTTAGTTTAGTTTGAGCTAATTTTAATATATGCCCATTTGAATATAGTAATTCCATTCAATTTTTATGGAAACATTATACAAACTTTGAAAAACTTTAACAAAATTAGTTAAATATTCCGAGCATATACATTGGCTTTATATGATGTGAAAAAATATTCACAAAACTATTTATGTAGTGAATACCAATTCATTTTTATACAATACACAATCCTGTATCTTGTAATTTTACTAGCAATGATTTTACATTAAATTTTCAAAGTTTGACTTAAAATCAAAAAATTTAATTTTATTTGAATTTTTAAAAAAATTTAGCTTGAAAAAGAATTTAAATTAATTTTAATTTCTATTTTAAACTGGGAATTACTTTAATTAGATTTTACATCAATTCAATTTAATAGAAAGTAAAATAAAAAGTTTAAATTAGTACCTAAAGAATTTAATTTTACTCAATTTAAATTGGTTTCCAAAATTTTTTTGGACATTTTTATTTTATGCAACAAGGTATGGAAATAGAATATGTTTATGTGGTTAAATGTGTGATAGTTTATTTTTTTTCTAGATCTAAAGTTGTTTTACCCAAAGAAAGCAAACAATATAACCGTTACAATATTTTAGAAATTTGTAATTTAGTCACATACTGAAAACTTGAGAATTTGGTTGGCTTTAATAACTAATTTTAAAATTATTCTAACATTTTGTCTTCACGTATAGTGGATATTTTTAAATTTGAAAAAGGAAACCTTTCAATTGCTATGGCCCAATTATTTATGATTGTCGTAGCATTTCTGAATAAATTAATTATAGGATTCAAACAGGAAATACGAATGCTTACTTAAGAATATCTTCTAACTAAAAAATTTAAATGTAATATAGAATACTGAAACTTGCACTTAAACAAATCATAAGGAATGAAACATAATTCTTCGGAAGAAAAAATTTAAGAAGAATGTTTGGACGAATAAAAATAAATAATTCACTGTGGATAATCGGTAACAATAAAAAGCTTGAACTTCTAAACAAGGGTAAAAGCTTTTTCCGATTTTTTAAACCTCGGTGCTATCATGGTTGGGTCATATTAAAACAATAGAGGAAAATATGGATTTAAGAAAATTATATACTGGATACTTTTGTACCAAAGATTCAGAAGAAGAACAACTAAAAGATTTTTCGTTCTTCCCTATTATGATGGTAAAATCATTTCATGATACAACAAAAAGACTTATCGTACTTGAAAAAGCTTTATAATCGTTGGAAATCTAAAGAAAATTTGGAGTGATATTGTTCAACAAGCCAAGATCATCTAGGCAACGACGCAGTGAAAAGGCATCTATAGTAATTCATACCAAGAACATTGTACTAAGTAAATGCCACTAGCATTTGTGATAAAAACATTCATGTACTAAACAATTGGTGGTAGTAATGGCCGGGTAGAAATTACAGGCAAAATAAAGGATTTATGTGATTATTGTACATTGATGTAGAAGATATACTGATTGCATAAATATTTCATTATGCAAATATGATTTAATTATCTATTCAGCCTAAAATGAATTTTTTTACATCAGTTGTAATTGTTTTCTTGTTTTTAAGACATTTCGTTGAAAAAATATATTTAAGACTGTCTTTTTTTAATACATTGGCACATTTGTCAAAAATTGTCATATCTAATTACCATAGGCATTTTGTAAAACTATTATTTCTTTTTTGGATTTCAGTAGGTCACTTCTGAATATGTGAGTGAAAGAACAGATTAATCGATATCGATATTATTTTTCTTACTTTAATATAAATGAATACTAATCGTAATCTAAGTGTATAAGTTTTACCACTTGTAACGGAAATTTATTTCTTGTTATTCAGCACATAATGCTTGAAAATATATAATATAATGTATCGAGGTCCAGAAGTCCGTATTATCTTACATCGTCTTCATCTTAGAATTATTTTCTTACTGAATAAATTCATATACCTTATTTCTGAACTGCTCCTATTCTTTTGAATTTTTTTTCTCGGTTATCAAATTTGACGAATTCCTAAACAACCTCAAATGAATTGGATCTGATAAGCAACCATGGTTCAAAATTTCAAAATGTATCGAATCTAACGTAATAATAACTTATGGATGCCGGTAGGGGATAGCGAAATACAATATTTTTCATATACTGATACAATATATGAAGAAACTATATTTAAATTGTTTTGTAATGGTATCAGTTTATTTTGAAGTAATATCATCTATATAAGAATCTTATCTTTGTATAAAGCACAATATTGTGCTTTTGAGAAATGATTAATTTAATTTATTTATTTGTAAACAAAAAAGCCTTTAATTAAGTAATATTTTATGCGTTTGTAAGCTTCGTTTTATTTTACAACTTTTAAAAATCTCAACATATTATACATATATAATAATTGTCATTCACAATATATAGTGTCAGCATTGATCTAATGTTTTTACTAGAAATATTTAATATTTATGACATTATTAACAAGTATTTTTATTATATAAACTGGTTTAATCCTCACACCCTTATATGCGTGAAACTTAGAGTACAATTTTTTTGACAGTACTATGCCATAATCTAAGTTTTGGTTAATGTGTTCCTCTTTAACATAGGCTGACACAATCGAATAAAATTGATGTGAATTCTATTAAAATAGTAAAACAACAGAATTAAAAAAATTTACAATAGATTTCTTCACCAATCATTCAGGTTATCAAAAAATCATTAATTTATTTAAAATATAATGACAATACATATTATGGTGCAAAATATGTCATTTAAATATATGTACTTTTGAAATGCTTTTTAATATTATGTTTAATAAGATATCTATAAATTGAAAAATTTAAGGGCAATCAGAATTAATTAATGGCAATCAGAAAATTAATTGGCAATCAGAAATATGTTAATATTTTCCAATATTGAATTTAAAATAGAGAAGTCACACATGTGCTAGCTTTATGCATGTTAATTGAAATTGTTATGTTCTATTCATTATCAAATTTTTTTACTATTAATATTGCAAACATTATTAATACTAGCAAACCACATCAATAACAAAATAAAATACTCATATATAATTATTTAGAAATTTAAGCTATTATTAAATGTGGCTCATTAAAAGCCAGTATTAAATTTAATGTTTAAAAATTTATTGTGACGCATTTAGCATTTTATTAAAAAGATTTTACATCATGCTAATATCATAAATTAACAAAAAAGTAATTAAAGTCTGTTGCTAAAAATAATATGAAATTCTAATTAAACTATGTCTGATAATCAGCCTCGAACATTAATTTTAATTAAAATTTATATGTTTATAATTTTAATTAAAATTTATATGAATTAATTTCTTCTGATACTTATAAATAAAATTATAGGTATAAAGTTCAGTTCTGTGAGTGTATCAAATTTTATTGCATATAATTTGAGAACAACCATTAAAATAATTTAAAATGAATATTAACTAAAAAAACTTGAATAAATGAAACCAAAGAGCTTTTAGAGATAGTTTTATAATTATATTCACATTACATATTATCTTTGTTTTTACATTTCTGCAAGGATCTTATTATTGTGTTTTGTCACAAATTAATATGATTATTTTACTTTCTTTTTAAATATATATTGACATTTAATTACTTATTTGTGTTTAAAGTTGTAATATTTTGTAAATATTGTCGTTAATTGGGATAGATTTAGATTGATTTATTACTCAGCAGTCATTTTTTGCACACGAGGGCTAATAAGATCCGATACTACAGTATAAAGTGGATTCCGAACCACTATAATAATCAGCTTAAATTAAATCTGGTACAGAATGGCTAAAAGCAATGCAAAAGTTAATTGGGAATCATATGAGAAATTTTGTCATATAAGAAATCATTTTTATATGTGTCAATTATATGTAGAAAATCTGCATAGTAACATTTGAATTCTTGTGTGAGTTTCATTTTAAACTGATTAAAACTTAACAAGGGTGTTTAATATTTACAGCTGTAATCGTGTATTCATAAAGTATAATTACTTATTGGGAAGTTTTGAAACACTTTTTAGAATAGGGTGCTCTTAGTTATTCTTGTAGAAGAATTATTCATAGAAATTCTAGGCTACCAAATGCCAATAACCGCAAATAAAATTTAGCAGTAAAAATCAAGTTCTCATATTATTCAAAATAATAATACTTTTAAAAATTGGTTACAGATAAGATATAGCGTATGTATACATACGTATAATACATAGTTGGGAAAATTGTAAAATATATCACACCAAATAAATGAACAAATTTTTTTCTAGATTTTAAAAGTTTATTATAGTAAAAATTACATTTTGTATTGTTTTATATCATTAACATAAAATGCTAAAATACTGGAATTATTTCCTCAAAGGCTATATAGTATTTGATGGAGTTATCCTATTTTAAAATTTTAAAACTTAAGAAATGATACAATTCATGAATAAGTGACGTATAACAAATGTTATATTTATTAAAACAATTTTAAGTAAATAAGAAAAATCATAAAATTTTTGTATTATCAAATAGAAAATTTTTTTTATTTATTACTTTAGAAGATCTATGAAGAAAAATGTTTAACTGACATTTATGAACTTGTTATAAAAGCAAAATACTTTATCTTCATTTCATATATTGTATTTTTATGATTTTATTTCGTTGATAGAAAGAAATATTCTACTTAAAATAAGCAAATTTTCACAAATAATTTATTTTCAGTAATACATTTCTAAAGATTCATTTTTAAAACTCTTAAAGGCTCGTAATTGGAAGTAAATTGTATCATTTAAGTTCATTTTTATATAAAATATAATAAATCATTTCATATTTATGGATTACATCGATATTAATTTCCTTAAACGCACACAAATTTGTCATTTTACAATGAGTTTATGAGTGCTATTTTATGTATATCACTTAGTTATCCAAAACTTAGTTTTATATATGTTGTTTAAACATAAATATAAAAGTAAATGATTAAATATATTATTATTTCTTTTTTCAAAATAATGAAATTAATATAGAATGAAATTTTAATAACTATTTAATTGTCTTAAGTAAAGTTTTACTTTTAGTAGGACAGAAGCTTGTATTTTAGAGACCACATTTGACCCTGGAGCCCTAGGTTTGGCATACTTAGTGCAGATATTTCCTATTTATTCAAATATTTGCAGATATTTTCTCTATTTTATTCTTACCGTAAATTTACATAATGAAAAGTTCTTCAAACTGCGTTTTTTAAACAATAATGATTAAGTCCTGTTTTCAATGGAAACTCAATTAGTTTTTAATCTATTATTTAAACCCGAAATTTTGCGTTGAATTAGTTGAAATATTAACCATTAGTAAAAATATTATGTTTCCTATTATAGTTTATTTTCAATAGATCTAAATTCTTTTGTGTGTGGGGGTAAAAGGAGCAAAAAAACAACAACAATTCAAAAATAGAGCTCGATTGGTTAGGTTTCTCTGCCAAATCTTAAAGTAAATTTCGCAGACAAAAGTAAAAATCTACTTAGCACGGCAAAGTTAATTTTTTTATTCTTTTTCTTTCATAGTTTTATATACTTTGATTATTACTGATCTTAGCGATATATTTTGGAACTATTAGAACTATCTTCCTTACTTTTCTTAGGGCAGCAGTAAATTTTTGTCTTATTTTAGCCAGATATATATTTTATATTATGCATACATTCCTAATCTTATAGAAGTCATAATAAATTAAGTTCGTTTTCTTTTTTTACATTTAAATAAGTATGCAGATGAGGTCAACAAATGTATTAACTCATATTATGCAAATGAATTTATGCTGTAATTTTATATTATAGAATCATAAATTCATATTATGATTAATATACTTTTTTAATAATAAATACCTGTAATATATATTTGATGTAATATCTAATTATAAGTCTCATGAAGTAAATTATGTCTTTTAGATTTACTAATAAGAGAATATTAATAATAGAAATAAAACATCATTTAACCGATATTATTCTATTTTTCATATAAGCTTTTGCTAAACATTCCCATTTCAGTTTAACTTGTCTTTTGTTTCATATTCTTTCCTTTTTATGAAAGATTTGCTGAGAGATATTCCCGATACAACAGTTTTATTTAATTTACAAATTCTTTCATTTCTTTATCGTGATTAATTGGAGAAGATGTGTGGTGAGTGATTCTTTTGGAGGTCAAAGTAATTGTCTCAAAAGTGGACCTTGACATTTATTTAGGCGCCTTTGTTGTACTTGATTCGATTCTAGCTCTGAAAACCCGATTATGGCAAAGATTCAACATCGCTTTACTCTTCTAGTAATTTAATTATTAGTAATGCTTTCAGGAAAGTTTTAACAGCAAATTTGAAGCCTTACATGTTTTTAGATAAATTAATAAACTCTAGAATGCATAAGCAATAATATAGGTGGTGTTATATTTATGCTTGCAGAAAACTGACAATCTAATAGTCAGGATTGTATTAATTTTCTATTATTTTAATAAATTATTAAGAAAATATTGACATCAAATTAATCTGAAATATCTTAGCCATTTGATAGTTTAAGTAACTTTTTTTATTTTTAATAGCTATGTACTAAATCTTTTGTCTTTCTAGTTATTAAAATACTTTTTGGATTTCGGAATCAAAACCTCGCATTTAAAGCGTAGGTAATTGATGTATTGGTAAATGTTTTCATGAGAAGTTTCTACTCAATAACATTTTCATTGGTTTATGAAATCTTAATAAAAATATTTGATTATTCATAGGTTGTTTGTGGACTTTTAGCACTCGTATTTGTATTAAAATCTTACCATGACAAATTATCACAAAGCAGTAAATAAATTATTGATATTGTCAAAATACGTTATTGAAAGGATTTATGAAAATAAACAAGCCACAAAAAATTATTGTAAAGTGCTGCAAATATACGAATGCGAAAATTGAAATATTACTATACAATGTCATAAAGCTATGCAGGATATTAAATACTAACACCAACACAAATTTGAATCCAAATATATTAAAAATGGAATGTAACGTAAATGTTATGTATTTTTCACATCGACTTAAGTTATTTATAATTGATGTACAGGTATATTTATATTCCTCATATAATTTCCAATAAAAGAGAATTATAAAATTTTAAAAAGCGGTTTCATATATTAGTTATTAACAAAGCAAGAAGTAGTGTATAAAATTATTTTACCATTTTAAAAATATATTTAAATTAATTAGGTTTTTTCAATGTAATAATAAATTAATCAAATTAATTTTTTATTTCAACTACTAGTAGTAAGAATAATTTTTTACATAATTAAATATTAAATATTTTCAATACGACTATAACAAAAACCAAAAAAATCACAATAACTTTCTGATAAGCACTGAATATTTTTTTACGTTATATACATTAAATCAATGCTATGTAAAATGATATTAAAATGAATATCTTACACAGGTTTCGTAAGCGACATTATCTAAGAATATATGTAGAAATGAAAAATTACCAAGAATTCTCCTTTATAAACACCCACGAAAGTCCCACGAAGCTTTCGTACAGTTTCTTAGCATTTATTTAGAAGTGGTATAATTATTATTAATAAGGATAGGAAAGGAGGGAAATTTTCTAGAAATGTTATAAATAACTTTTTATGTATTTTTACACTGAAAAGATAGTGTTTTATTAAGTTAAAATTATTTATAAAGTTACTAAAATTTTAATATAATATAACGTGTTATACGTGATAAAAATATAGATAATTTTAACAATTCAGCTGCTCATTTTTAATTGTAATGTCAATTTAAATGTAATGTCGTTTTATCAGAAAATTTTTGTTTTAATTTAAATGTAATGTTACTTTATCAGAAAAATATTTTAGTATATCCTATTAATAGGGGCATATGGTTACTATAATTTTCAGTAGACAGATTTAAATCATTCTGCATTTATAGATATATGGTTGTAGATGAGTGTGTCAATTTATATTCATGTTTTTCTTATACGATATTACTTCACAAAACCTAAAATTTCGCAGTTTTCATCCAGTGGTGCTGAAACAATATTCAATTAAGTAAATGAATATTAGACATATATTTCGCGCTTGGGAGTGTGTGAGAAACATCTTAGTTGGTTGGTTGGTGTTGTGTCCATGGGGAGAACTATAGATGACCATGAGTGTACAGAACATAGCTGCCTATGTTCTTGATGTTTTCGGAGTATAGACTCTTTTCAATGTCTAGGAGGCGTGGAATTCCCACAGATTCTAAGCGCCAGAGATCTTAAAATAGCTGGGCAGTCAAAAGTGTGTTTGGTTGTTAGTAGAATATTATCGCAACTAATAAAGAGACGATGGGTTCTGTTACCATCTCTCTGGATCTTCATACCTTGATAGTGACCGGTTCTAAGGCGAGAGATAGTTTTAGGGAGGTCTCTGCTTGCGTTTATTTCACAAATCTGTGAGTCTTTTTAAAGAGGTTTTCTCTTAGACTGTAATTTGCAATTGCATTCACATTATCAAGAGGGACTTCGAAGACATTTCCGTGATCGATTTTTCTCTCTTCCTTGGCAAGTTGATCTGCCTCTTCATTTCCAGGGATGCCAACATGCTCGGGCACCCACTGCAAAGTACATATCTTGTTTAATTTTCCAATTTCTTTCAATTGATGTGGAATATCAATGGGTTAGCCTTGATTGACCGTTGTTTAATGCTTCTAATGCTTTGTCAGTGATGTTGAGTAAAATATATTCGTGCAATCCCTGATTTATTGTTCTAAGTTCACTGGTAAAATTTGAGGCTATGGTTCCAGTGCTCAGTGAATGATTCGTAGTTATGCCATTTGGTAATACAAAGCGCAATCCTGCTCCGCCTTTTTGAATAGTGTCGTCGGCTGAGCCATCAGTATATGCATAAACTAGGTTATTTTCTGATATCGCATTGATAGTTTGTATGCGTTTTTCAAAGATCATTAATGAATCAATGTTATTTCCTCTTCATGTTTTATGGGATTAGTATTGACAGTAGTACTTCTGGGTAAGCACTGGCTGACCATGGGCTTCTCCAAGAAGTCAAGGATGCTGTGCAAGAGACCAATCTCTCGTTTTATATCGGAATTAAATTGTAAAGTGAATGATCGTTTCAGTCATTTCTTGAACTAATTTTCAGAAGTTCTTCGTGAAATGTGGTCTGGGTCATGACTAACAATATCTTTAAAATATGGTTATAAAAATACTAAACACAATTTAATTCAATTCAATATTTTTGAAAAATATTTCTTTCACGAATATTTTTGTGAAATCTTTTGCTTGGCATTTTTGCATCATATCATTATTATGTATCTCACAATTGAATATAAAGTTTAGTTTGTAATTTAGTTTGAAATAAATAGTTTAGAACTGTTCAGTATTATAATGCTAGTATACTTTTAGAACTGTTAAGTATTTAGAAAATTTATATACATATTGCCCTGGAAATGTAGTACAACATGGCATGACTATTGTAACTTTTGAACATTTTTAAAATTTTCCTTATTAATGTGTATAGAGTAGACAGAGATAAATCACAAATTCATGGAGGAATTTCAATTTATTATGTATTTATGATAAGCTTTACTGAAGATTAATTAATTAAACGGTTAAAGTTGCAGTTTAAATTAAACATTCGATGGAAATTTTATCCTTAAATGCCTCAAATATTTAAACATACAAAAAAGGAATGCAGCTCCAAAAGTTGAGCTGAAAAGTTTGATTAATGTAAAACTTTAATTGAATTTAATCTTCAAAGGGGTGACATTTTGAAAGCGTAAGTTTTGAATTTTCATATTCTCAAATGATTTATTTAATGCCTTCCTTAATGTTAAAAGATTTGTTTTCTGGTTTCTCTTCCATAATTTTTAAATAACATTTTAATTGGTATTCTTGTTGACATATCCACAGTGTAATAACAATGAATTTACAGTGACAGATAATTTTAAGATAAATGAAAATTATCAGTAGATTTCAAGCTGAATTGAATCGTTTTATATATTTTAATCAGTAGGTATTAACATCACATTATAAAAGTATAAAATCTTAAATTCAATTTTAATTTAAATAAAATTGAAATACCTAAAATTTTTATTTATAAACCTATGTATTTATTCAATCTACTAATTCATTGCATCATCAGTAATAATTTCAATAGAAATAAATATTTTAATATTTATTAAATTCCACTAGCATAGATAACTTGTGTAAGTAAAAGTTCATTTCATTTGTTGGGTAAATATCAAGAACTGTATTTTGCCTATAACACTATTCCTCATTTTAAAATTAACATGATACCATCACGTGTTTTAATAGGAAGAAGCTTAAGCATTCGTGAAAAAATGTTTTGCAAATAATTTTTACAAGTACCTGTGGATTTTAGAGATTTACTTTAGCCATTAAAATTAACACCAAGAAACCAAGACAGTGAGATCCTACAAGCATGAAATTTACACGATCGAAAGAAAAGAAAAAGATTGTCTGCTATGCAAATGATCAACTTTTTTAAACTCATTCATATAAAACAGGGATGGTAGAGACGCCTACAATGTGTTAAGCGAAAAATAAATTGTACATTAGATTTCTTATACACATGAATATTACTGCCCAGTGAGAAAATGTACCCAGTGAAAACTTTTTCTTGTAATGAAAAAAAAGACTTACTAGCACGTTTCGTTTCCTATATTCATGAAGGTTGAATTTAAAGGGATTATAGTTTATCATATCTCAATATTGCTTGTCACATCGGATGAAATACTTTGATTGTTTGCAACATGTAAAATCGATCGATTCAAAAGAATCAATGATCTATGAGGCTTTCTGTCACTAACATCCAAGGTGTTAAATATGTTACTCGCATAGCTTATCGTACAATGAATGACACAACCATATTATGTAGGCTGTGTCAAGAGATAAGGTGCTTGGAAAACAAAAGACATATGCTGATCTCAATGTACGAGCATCTACAGACACCAGGTGGATTTTAAAAGGGGCATGGACTGTCAACTAGAATATCATTTCTTTGGTTAAGTTCATGATTCCACTATGAACACAAGAGCTCATTCAATGGTGTTTCAATAAGACTAAGTGTGATCACCCACTGACGGAACGGTATGGATTTTCCATGCTACAGAAACTGTTCAATTGTTGAAATTGTCAGTGTATTTTCTAAACTTTTACGAATAGAAAATGTGTTGTATCTAGTTGCCAAATGATTTCCCTTTCACCACACTCCAGTCACTACAGACCGTGGAAGCATGGTATCCAGTTCCATTTGTGTGGTAACTACTGAGGCGTACAGTGCTCATACCTGTTTTCCAGGTCAAAGGTCCTGGAGTACAAAGCATATGTCCAGGTTAGATGGTCAGCCTGATGCGAAATCTCAAGTGTTTAGTTTTCAAGCATATTACTACTCAAGTTATCGACTCACTGACGACAGAAAAGACCTTAGTCATCCCGGGATTGAACCTGTAACTTGGAAGCATGTAGCACTACTATTAAGCCATTGGGATCCATATATTAACCATATCTATAAGCTATTATCTATATGAAATTTGTATAAATGATAAGGACGATTTTAAACACAATAGTATAACTCTATTCATGTTTATTTCGAGGGATGAATATAACTTAAATCTTTCAAACCTTTTTAATTTCCTTTAAGATAAGAAATTTCTGAAAAAACAAGATTAGTAATTTTATTATTATAGAAAACATTTTAATAAATTAACTACACATATGTGTATGTGAAAATGACTGAAATAGTCAAGTAATAACAAATGTGCACAGGCGAATCATACTATATTTCAGATATTTCAAGTCAACTATTTAATTAAGAATTTTAATGTATTTTGTAAACAAGTGATAATTTATTTGTTCATAAAATATATTTTCTCATCAATATTATAAATATATGTACATTCATTCCTAGCCCAACAAGAAATTTTCTTTGTATAACTTTACACAGAATTTAATTCTAGTAATTTCTTTTTTACAAAAAATGTTTTTCATTTGTTAAATTTTATAACTTTTTTTAAAGAAAAAAAACCTAATATTTCTTGAAGTTGAGTATCAATATTATAATGGAAATGACATTACTGTACTTTTAAACAGTGAAATGTTTTATTCTAAATTTTTTTACATAAGAATAACACAAGTTAAATTTATTTTGTATTCGTTTAGGATAGTCAAAAATGTGTTAAGAGTTTTATTATAGCGGTATTTGCAAAAAATCCTTTAAAATATAAATGTTAAATCAAAAATAGTAAAACGTAAACTAAAACTTAACAAATAAAATTTTTCTAACAAAAACATTAAAAATTAATAATTTTACCATAAATGTTAATATTGTAAAATTAAAAAATGCAAGAGAATTTTAACTAATTTTTTTAACTTTGAAAAAATGTCTTCAATAATCACATTCAAATTCTGAGAGAACATGATTTAAATCATTAAATCAATGTTTATCTCAACTAATGACAAAATGTTAACTATAAATATAAAAAACAATTTGAAATAAATAATTTTAAAATCGAAAAAATTAAAGCTGTTTTAAAAATCAACAAGAATTTAGGTATACGAATAGAAAATAAACAGTGAGAAATTCTGAAAGCTGTTACTATATAAAATAAAATTCAAATTCACGTTAACAAAAACTATTCTCAGATACTGATTTTTTAATTTTTGATGAAAAGAACTTGTATTTTCTGACATTTCTTCCTTTTTTTACTTATAAGAAAAATTCCTTCTCTCTACAATAATATTAGAATATAAGTCTTTCAATTTCTTCAGACCCACTCTTTCTAAATCAATTGATTTTATTTATTTCTTATGAATATCATAAGAAGATTCGCATAGGTGCTTTAATTAACTATCTGATATGAAATACAACTTATCTTTTATTTCTATTTTAAGATACTATACCTTGCATTTTTTTTGATTGTCATAACAATTTGATCTCTTTGAATTTATGATTTCTCATTCTATCGACGGACTTAAATTTAAGAAAACACCAAGGAATGGGAATATTATTAATGAGCGAAATAAAATATCAAAGTTGGAAATAATTCTAGAAAACAGAAATTAATAAAATATTTCTAAATCAAGTCGTCGACATAGCAACACAGAAAAGGAAAACTAATAAACGCAATGAATGGCATGTGTTCAGACGAAAAGGAAAAATTTTCTCTGTTGAAAAAACAGTTTTGTACATTAAACCACAAAAATTCATAATTTTTTCTTTTAATACCTGATAAAATTTGAATTATTTAATTGGAGATCATATGCTGAAAAACATTCTTGTAACTTAAAAATAATCTTAATAACACACATACACACACATATATATATATAAATATAAATAATATATAAATATAAATTATACATATATATATAAATTATATATATATATATATATATATATATATATATATATATATATATATATATGTATAAAAGTAGAGAGTATACTATACTAAATTATTAGAAGATATTTGGGGATAGATTTGTACAAAGAATTTCTATGAAATCAAGACATTTTTTGACTTTTTAGAAATTATGGATTTTCTGGAATAAATAATTTTTTAGTCTTGCATAAAATTCTCCAAATTTTACAGAAAAATTCATCGCATTCATAGAAATTTGATGTACGGAAATCTTAGCTGATCGAGGAGACAATATGCTAAATATTTTGTTTTTTAAGAACAAGATGTTCTGATACATCATTTTTGATACATCATAAAGCTCTGATAGCATTCTAATACATCATAAAGCTCTGATATATTTTTTGAAAAATTTTTTTTTCTGTATTTCAGTTTGTTAAGCAACCTCTATCTTTTTAATGTCATGCATGACATCTTGAAATTTATCAACTTCGTTTTTCTATTTTTTTTAAAATTTATTTTTAGTATGTAAAGTTCATTACTTTTGATGCAAGCAAATATAAGAATTGGTTTTAGAAGAAAATTAATAAATGACATAATTTCTTCATTTAATTCAAAATTTATTATTCATGAAAAATCAATTAGATCTTGTACTATACAGTTAGTTTTTAGTAAAATAATTTCACATTAAAATATTTTAATTAAATCCGGCTTAATGAAGAATTTTATTAAACCCTGGAAAAATTAATACTTCATATATTTTTTATGTTAGTTAATTTATTAAATTTATACTAAGTTATTTTACACATAGTTAATACATTTCAATCAAGCTAATATTTTTAAGTATTTGATATTACAAGTACTTTGAAGATATACATAATATAAGTTTTTTTCATTTTCAAATCAATTCAAGAACATATTTTTTTAAATTCACGAATTACTGGTTATATCCACATGTATATTTCAACTATGTAATTATTTAATATATAAAAGACAGTTTATTAGCCAAAATATATGCATGAAAGAAGAATAAATTTTTTGTAAATTTTAATTCAAATTTATACAACTAAAATAGTTTTTATAAAGAAAATCACGTTTCATAGATAATCACTTACTACAATTTTTCAATGATAGTTTTAATAGGAACTCTCGAAAATTGTAATCAAATCTTTTTAGATATTAATAGCCCGAAAATCATTTATAAAAATAAAAAAAGTTTTATGAAAGAAAAATTTAGAAAGGTTAACTTAATAATGCTTTGTTTTTGCTAATGATCTCATTACGTTTTAGTTTTTGAGATCTCAAAAATTAAATTTGAACTTGAAGAGAGTTTTTATTTAATAAACACCTTTTACATTCACTGAAAAGATATCAGTTTGATACTAATAAAACCAATCACTAGAATGAATAGAACCTCCATTATTTTAGTTAAGATTTCTTTGATTTGGTGTACATTCCACAAATGAGGTACGTGACTACATTTAACAAACTTACACTGATTGGCAGAGAGTTGAGCCAATAAAAATCAAGGCTTTTCCTTAGCTTTCCTATAATAACATGGTATCAGATCTTATATACCTTCTTTCTAACATTTTATTCCTTAGAATAAGAATTTCTTCTAGAAAGTTTGATTTCCAGACTTATTTTAAATCCAATCATCTATTGAATTAAGTTTATTAACTGTGAAATTGAAGTTTGAGATACATTACGTCAGTGCTACAAAAGTTCGTTTTTAATCGATCTAAAAACATTTTTTCATTATAAAAGTGAAATAAATGTGAATTCGTGTGTTTAGAGCATTTATTTTGGCTTACTTATTTAATAAATTATAATATATTTATAGTGTTCTACAAAGCATTTTAAATCTTACTGTTACTACTGTTTTTGTGATGAAAGTAAATGTTTGCATTAAATGTAATTCTTTTAGAATATAAAGCAAATTTAAAACCATCAGTAGGTTTAAAAACGTATTTTATGTGATAGAAAATTTTTTGTCTTATTTTCTTGTAGTTTTTTATTTTAAAGTTGTTCAGCAAAAGCATATATTTTTCAAATTTTTTGTTAAACTGAATTTATCTACTATACTATTATGCTGTTGGACTAGCCATTATAATATATTTTATGAACTCTTTTTAATTAAACGAACTCTTATTACCGATTTGTAATATATTTTGAGTTTTTGTAATTAATTACAGTTTATAAAATTTTGAATGTTTTTTTTGTTTAATTATGAATGTTTTTGAAAAATATATTTACTTATGTTTTCATTGTCATTTGATAAAACAAAATCTTCTTTACAATATCATTATAATACATTAATATATTATCTAAGCTTATATTAAAAGGAATCTTCAATTCTAATTAATTTTATTATATTCCAGTAGGTTGCTTCTCAAAGTAAAATAATAAAATTAAGATTAAACTAAACTAGTGAACTCAATTTTTAGTAATAAATAGAAACTACATGGTAGTAAAGTACTGATGGTAAAGTAACACTTACGAAAATGAGCTTCGATAGATTATATGGGGCTTGAAATAAATAGCCCGCGATTTCAAATTACATATCACTTGACTGTTTTATTATAGTAAAAATAACTGATTTTGCTTCAATTTCAATCTGAAGAAAAAAAATAATCAATAAAACGTAAGTAATACACAAACATATGCATTAATAAATTGATATAAATTTCGCATAGACATTATATTTGTATTTAAAAATATTTGAACGGTTTTGACAAATATAAAATATTTATTAAATAAAAAGTTCTTGTGCACACTTAAATTACAAACATTTCTTAAAGAAATAAGGCTTTGGATCCAGAATAAGACAGCTGTCATTGTATATTTGTCGTGACAAGTTTTTTCTCACCCTTAGTCGGAAAATAAAATTATATATGTATATGGCAGTTTATTTATTCATGATATTACTCTAATCCTATTTCTGAAGGTAACATATTCGGTAAAGTAGTTTATCTCACGCATTTATAAAAAATATTTGCTGAAATATCATTTGATAGTAAAGGAATATTTTGAAAAAGTGTATCTTATGAAAGAAAGTAAAGCTAAGTATAAATAAAAAAACCTATATTTCATAATATGCTGAAGGTATCAGCATGTGATAAAGTTTGTAAATAGCATAAATATGTGAGAGTGATATTAAAGTGTGGAGTTTAAGTTACAATAATGTAAAGTTTAAAATAAAACTATGCGAAATAAAAGTAAAATAAAGTAAGTGCGAAGTTAAACTGAATTTTAAAATAAAATACATTTAAAATAATATTTTTTTGTGAAATATTGCAAAATTTCTTGAAGTAATTTACCAAATATACTTTTGATTTTCTTGGATAAACTGTTTTAGGTAAATTCACTATTTTAATTCCAGTAAAAAGTATAAAATTTGAATATGAGATTGAAATGTTTGCATGTTACATTAAAATAATTTTCTTTCATTCTTACATATTATTTCAAGAGTTGTAAATACTATTTTGTTCGATAATCAATACACACACACACACACACACACACACACACACACACACACACACACACACACACACACACACACACACACACACACACACACACACACACACACACACACACACACACACACACACACACACACACACACACACACACACACACACACACACACACACACACACACACACACACACACACATATATATATATATATATATATATATTCATTATCACACATTATAATAGTAAAAAAACTACATTTCATCATAAATATTATTAATATATTTAATAAATTTTTTATTAATTTTTTGTTTAATATAGTACTTTTTCTCTTTATTGGAAGGTTAATCTTTACTGTAGTGTATGAATAAAATATATTATGAAGTTAAGCAAAAAAAAAAATCCTTTAAAGTGAAATTTTATTTGTAATATAATTTTTGAGTTGGGTTTAAATATCAAATATTTAAATAATATGTGGTGTAAAGTATACGAACCAAACAAACAGATCTTTTTTGTGATAACATTTTCAAGTAACATAATTTTCGAAAAAAATTCAATAAATCTTTTCAGGATTTGTTCATTGTCATATCACTAAAATTATTATCATTTATTCAACACAATAGTTATTCATAGTTATACGAGAGCATCATAAAATAATAACTTTTAAATACATTTTTGCCACAAAATAATCTTAGCATTGAAACATTTAAGTTTATTATAGTGCATTGAATAAAACTTCAGTTTGTGCTAGTTATTAAGTGTAATAATTGCTTAGACAGTTAGAAATTCGGAATAATGAGGCATTTCTAAGAAACTATATTAATCACCACCTTCACGTCCGAATTAATGGAGCATCAATTAGTGATGCTTATATGAGAATCGATTTTTCGATTCTTTAAAAATAAATCGTCTGCTAAAGGAATTCAATTCCTTAGCTGTTAAAATATAGGCAAACTGTTTTATAAATATAAGTATACAAAAATAATTTAAAATAAGTTTTTTTCATAAAATTACATATAATATTATTATGAATAAAATATATACATAATCACGTTCTAAACTATAAAGTATAAATTATTTATTAAATACAATAAATTATAGTATATATATATATATATATATATATATATATATATATATATATATATATATATATATATATATATATATATATATATATATATATATATATATATATATATATATATATATATATATATATATATATATATATATATATATATATATATATAAGTATGTATGTATATATATATATATATAATTCAGAATGCATAAACATTAATAATTTTGACATATAGAGAAATATAATAAATCCACAATGTCAACATTTTCAAAATAATTGGAAGCTTTCTTTTTGGATTTTTGAAAATAAGTACTTTTTATATAAATTTTGAATAAATAAAGCACACAGAAACAATTTTTAGGGATCATCTATTAACACTCTCTACTAAATTACAGAGATTGAAAATGAAAAATAGGTATTAATTCTGAGTTATTACTATGTAGATTTAGAATACAAATTATTGCTTTCATATGAAAGAAATACGAAAAATATATAGCAAATGTATTTTTTCATAATGCTAAACAAAGACTTAGAAAACGAAAATAAAAGAAGTATTCATTTTCACTAGAAATAAGACTATATCATATAAAAATTGTCATTAAAAAGAACATAGATATCAAAACAAACGAAGAAACACATCATTTTAATAGTTTAAGTAAACGTAATTTGTCTGCGTACACAGTTTACAGCGTTTTCTATTAGATCATCAACATGGAAGCTATGGCCAATTTTATAGTCTGTAACCACGATTAGTGATCTTGGCGAATCTTCGCCTGGCACTTGTAGGGAATCCTCTATCATTGAGTTATAGAAGTGAAACTTTTCTCAAACAGGCCTAAAACAGACTCTTAAGAGATGCCAAGCAAGTTAAAGCTGACTGTATGGTTTTATGCCCTTTCGCATTCATAAATATTTAAAGGAGAAAGTGCCAACTCAAATTTGATTCCACTATTTGGCCATGATTCAATTTGTAAAACCATCAGTTGTTTTTATTGGCATCAATAGCCAAAATAAATAAGAGGTAAAGGAGGAAATAAAAAATATTATCTTACAGAAGTTATCTTACTATCATTCAGAAGTCCAGACTAATGTTTCTTAAAATTTCATTTAAAATGTATTAAAATACTTTGCGCCATCTAACGGAATGTACAATCTGTAAAAAATAGCTGTATGTAATTTTGATGAAAACAAATATTTAATTTTTCTTTTTTCCTGCCAGAATTTCAGTTATATTTTCCATGTTTATTATTTAATTTAAAATGAAAATTTATGAAAGGTTTTTTGTATTAAATAAACTTTAGATGAAACATTTTAAAGTCTTACAATTTTTAAAAATAATAATTTAAGTGTCATACTTCTTTGGTATAAGTTATTGATCAAATTATTTTTGTGTGGAACGTTTAAAGATTATCTTTAGAATCCGGAATTATATAATTAAAATTCTAATTCAATATATTTACTTCGTATATAAATAAAGTGTATAAAGGATAATAAAATTTTACCATTAGTAATTTATGTCGTAATATTTTAATTCAATTAAATTAATTCTGAAGCATCATTATGTGGTATACACTGAATTATTTAAATGTAAAAAATGGAATTAATTAATTAAATAACTATTCAAATACACAATAAGAAATAACTATTACATTTATAAAAAATTCCTAATGTTTTAATTATTTAAAATATTATTAATTTGTAAAATTAAGTAGGTTTGGATGTTTTTATATATCTATTTAAACTGTTTTGAAATAATAATTCTATAGAAATTAAATTAATCCAGATCTTAAGAAACAGTTTAAAAACATTTTACATAGACTCAAAATAAACTAATATTTTTCATCATGCATATTATAACTATATATGAAAATTTTTATTCATGTAAATTGATATTATTACTATTAATGATAAAATAATAATATGCATGTTTATGTCATTTGGGTTTAAAACATTTATTTTATTTTAAGAATTCTCTAATATTTAGTCATCAATAATTTTTTTCTTATTATTAAGCACAACAATTTTAATATATAAAACACACATATAGAAGGATGGATTTGTGAGCATTTTACTTTATATATTAAAAAAGTCATAAAGGAAATGGATTTCATGATTTTAATAATTCACAAAATGGTAAAATTCAGCAAATATTTTATATTAGTCAACCAAATATTCTAAAAAAAGTTTAAAAAATTATTTTCTATTATCAGCATATTAATAATGAATAGTTTGTAAGTATCAGATCAGTTTGACATAGTAATTTTACATACATTTGTACCATATGGATGTGGTAAAATAAGAAAATAATTCGCACAGAAACAAAAAACTCAAATTAAACCGAATCAACTATGAAATTTCTGAAAAATACATTTGAAATGATTAATTATTGAATTATCAATTTATATCGTATAAATTATCACACTAGTACTACAAAACTAATCTAATATTTTAATTTAGGAATTATTTCATTAAAGGAGGTCTTCATTTTGAATAAAACTAAGCAAATATTCTAAGTTTAAATGTCTGTTATTTGTCAGGACAAAGAAATCATTTGCAGTAGAGATGTTTGATCTAATATGACTTAGAGTATTCTTAGAAAATATGCAACGAGTAAATACTAATTTATCAGCTATTAACTAAAGATATTTTTTTGTTTTGTTTTGAATTTTATTTTCTAAGCGAATTTTGATTAATACTGATGTCAGTATTAATGAAATTAAAGTTTTTTTTCAAAACAACAAGAAATCAAGAAATACACTTTATTTAACTTCACTGAGTTTGATGTAATATGTACTTGAAAAGAAAGAGGGAGTTAAACACATTATTCCTTTTAAATTCAAACAGACTTTATAAAGATCCTTTTGAACTAGAAAGCAGAACTTCGATCAAGAAAAGAGCAAAGTTAAAGAAAAGGTTTCACATGCAATGGCAATGTAGAATAAGTTATAAATCAAAATCAAGTTTAACAAAAGCTTGTTGCGAGTGAAACTATTCATCTAAGGTTCTCTACACGATAAAACTCATGCGTTGAGTGTACTATGTAGAATACTAGCTATTTGAAACGTTGAAGACTGATTTTCTTTCTCTGTAGCGATAAAACTTATTCTCGCTGAAATGCATCAGAATAAGGAAGGCTGTTACTATACGATCTCTAAAGGTTTCTAAAGAATCTTACACTAAAAGTTAATACACTATACGCATGATAATATAATTTTATAATGAAATAATAGTATTTAATGTGTGTATAGGAGATTCAAAATACTATCGTTAAAACATTGCTTACTTGACAATTAATTGAAATGAAGTTATTTTCATATTTCTGTGTTTAATTGAAACCAAATATTGGTATCTACATAAAATCATGATTTAATGCAAACTATTTGTAACTAAACGCATTTTCAATCAATTAAGAAATTTAGTATTGTATTATAATTAATTTTGAAAGAAAATATATCGCGTTTCTTCTAACAATAATAAAAAAACGATCTTGAGGCAAATTTCCAACATATCTATAAAATTTCTAGAAAATCATTTTATAAGTTAAAAAGAAGCAACCAGATTTGTGAAAATTCTGTTTTCTCTGATGCAAGTAAAATAATTTTCACTTCAGTTATATTTGTATATAGTTGGATCAAATTTGCTTAAAATTACAAAAATAAACTTTGTAGCATTTTCTAAAATAACCATTTTATTTCAGATTCCTCATACATAGGATTACAGAAAGATGGAAAATGAAGAGGTTGTTGATAGAGTTCAATGGACTGAAGACAGCAACTTTTCTGCCAACATTACAACCATCATTTTCCCATCCACGCCAATTTCAACCTTACCATCAGCAACAGAATCATTACCAGCTGATTTACTACCCACCGAAGTATTACGTTACATACAACTATCATCTCTTGTGCTTGTCACTGCCTCTGGTCTTGTTAGCAATTTTCTGGTCCTTTTGCTCTTTTATCGAAAACCTACCCTCAGGAGCTTTTCTAACCGATTCGTGTTGAACTTATCTGTATCCCATTTTTGGCAATGCATCCTCACACTGCCTGCTACAGTTATGTCCGTGGCTGCCGGAAAATGGTTACTAGGAGATGTCATCTGTTACGTTAGTGGATTCTTCTTCACTGCCCTAATTATCACTTCAGTTTTATCTCTCCTACTTATTGCTTTAGATCGAAATTTTGCTGTCAATAGCCCCTTACATTATTCTATGACCATCACTAAAAAACGCACAGGTTTCCTAATATTCCTTACATGGTTCATCGGTGCATTAGTAGCTTCTCCTCCTCTCTTTGGTATTTCAAACATAAAGTACAGACCGTCGTGGCATATGTGCACCCTGGAATGGGAAGAAAATGAGTCTTACAGCTTAGCTTATGGAAGCATTCTAATTGTGCTAGGATTCATGGTACCATTTCTCACTACAATATGTGTTTATTCATCAATGTTTCAAGCAGCAAGGGATAACTCTGAAAGAGCCCGTAAACACAGTGTGAATAGTACCATTGTGGAATCAGCATTACCAGAAAACAGCAAAGTATCTAACATACCACAAAAGAAAAAATACAGACGATGGAGTTCAGGATCTAATCAATTTTTTGGAGAGGAATGGAAAGCAGTGAGAACAGGATTACTTGTTGTGATGACTTTTACTTTCTGTTGGTTACCATATTTTACAGTAACGTCACTGGAAGCCTATTTTTATGCCAGCAATAAAATTCCTGATTACGTTATATTTCTGGTGATATTATGTTCTTCCAGTGCTTGTGTCATAAATCCTTACTTATATGTATTTCGAAATAAAACTTCTCGTAAGCATATAAAACAAATTATTTGTCCTTCAAATCTTTCAAAGAACAAAAAGTGGATTTTCCAAAAAGAAACTAGAGATAAGCATAATCAAGCCTCTCTCAATCCTTGCATTTTAACAGCTAGTCTTGAAAATGAAGGTTCGGAAAAAGTTAAAGCTTTACCCGCATTGTATCAGGACATTGATGGTCATTGGCAAGTGTTTAGTACTTCTGAAGACAGAAGTAGAGAAGATCTAGACGAGACTGTGTCTAATGCATCGGACGATGACTTTTTTGATGGAGGAATACACAGTTTACCAATAAGAAAAAATTTCAAAGGAATAAATAGCAATGTTCAAGCCATATATAATAATTCTTTTATTCGAAGTACATCGTTAAAAAACACGAATATCTCTCAAGCTAACCCTTCAAACAAGCTGTTGCTATTTAGATTAAAAACAAGTTTGACACGAGATTCAACGAGTAGTGACACAACAGATAACTGCAGCATATCTCTAGAAAGTAATAACAGCAATGAACAACACCCTGATTCTGATGTCGTAATGCCTTCACGTAGAGGAATCGGTAAATACCTTTTTAACACGTCTGAAGAACTCTACGATTCAAGACCAGCAGTCACGTATCATAAAAAGTCAGCTGGAACATTGAATGAAGATCAGAAGCTTCCCAATGAAACTAGAAAGACCATGTCTTCTTTTGGAAGTGAAAGGAGAAAGTCTTTCATCCACAGTCACATTAGACATAAGAAATCCAGCGAAACTACTTTGACATCCTCAACTACTTCTGAAACTATTGATTCCTCTTCTGGAAATTCAACTAAGTCAAATAAAGGAGGTGTTCGGCCGAAATTGATAAGACAAGTTAAAACTATAGAACCACCAGATGATTATGTTGAAATTTAAGGATAATTGTACATAAAAAATTAAAAAAACGCTTATCGCAACATTTATAAACAAAATCTTTTGGTTCACTATTTATCATATTGTTATTAGTTTGTGTTAATAATAATGTTAAATTCATTTGTTCAAAGTAATTTGTATTTAAACATTAATTATGAATGTTGGGTGTCAATTATAAGAGTACATATAACTCATATTTTTACAATACGTGAAACCTAAAAATAATTTCTTGCCAAGTATTATCATTAAGTCACACTAAAAATATTTTAAAATACTAGAAAAGATTTAAAAATGAATAATTATTAATTCAACTGATATTATGATGCATAATAAGGACATTATACTGCTTGCAAATAAGAATAGCAATATAACAAATACAAATATTGTATTTGAACACAGATGGTAATTTCAATAATAAATGCGTTGAATTTAATCTTAGCATATTTGTAATAAGCAGCTTTATACAGTTCTATTACTTTAAAATGACATTTTCTAATATAAACTGATCCAATGCTATATGATTTAATCTGCTACATATAATGTATAACATGTTTTAAATAGTTTTCATAAGCTTTATTGCCTAGTGAAACATAGTACTGTTCAAATATAATACATATCTGTAGCAATATTTGCAATAAAAGTTGCAACACTAAGTTTGAAGTCGGACTGAGAATTTCAATACAGATTGTAAGTAAGAAAACGAAACCTTCCTCTTGTGTGTCATTTTTTGTGAAGAGAAAACTCAAAAAAGAAAGTCTTTTTTTAGGAACACTTTATTTTAGATGCTTAAGTGTGTAAAAATGAGCTTGAATTTACGTGAGCAGTGAAATAAGTAAACTAACTTAGATCATGGTGTAAAAATGTGCTTCGATTGAAAACGGAATACACATTTTTGATATTCCAAAACAACCCTTAAATATATTGCTTTGTTTGACGTTCTCTTTCTAAATTTACAGAATATATATATATATATATATATATATATATATATATATATATATATATATATATATATATATATATATATATATATATATATATATATATATATATATAGACATTAATTTGGAATTTATAATAATATTGATTTGTAAATTTTAAGTAATTTGTGAGTTCTAAAAATCAATGACTAGGATTTTAAATTATTGTGATTCAGTTAATTTCTACGTCTACATTTAAATTCTCTTTAGTTGATTTATAAATAAAATAACGACCACTCTGGTAATATATTTCAAACTTATACATTTTTTAATATTTACGATTTGTACTATTATTCTTTAAATGTATGTACTTGTAATTAGAGACTTTTATTTTTTGACTATCAACACAGTTTTGTATCATTATTTATGCAATTCATAGCATGTGAAACATCAATTCAAAATGGAATTACTGTTTGGCATGAAAAAGATTCATGCATTTATATTATCTTCAAAGCCTGAAAAAGTATTTCAACAAAGCTTAAGCATTTTTTCAAAGCTTAAGCATTTTTTTCAAAGCTTAAGCTTTTTTTCAAAATTTAAGCATTTCTTCAAAGCTTAAAATATTATTTTTAATAAAGTGATTCCAAACAGAATTAACAATATATCATCAGTATTTAGTTATATAAAAAATAAAAGTAGATGCTATAATTATTAGTATCATAATCTTTTCTGTCTATTAACTGAGTCCATTTATTGCTATTTATTTCCAATTAAGACTTAAATTCTCTTTTTATGTTTCGAAAATAAAATTGTCTTAATTTTTATTTAATTAGAGTAGTATGTTTGTAATATTAAAAAAATCTTACAGGAATAATTTTCGAAATAAGTTGTGCATCTTGAATGCTCTAAAATATGAAGAAGTATTGTAAAAATATAATTTTATAGGTTGCATAATAATTCTTGACTTCAAATATACTTCAATAAATAAATATGAACAAGAATAAAATATGAACAAAATGTACATAATAATCTAAAATCTTTGTAATTAATTGAACTTTTAATATTGCTTAGTTTATTTTTAATATTTTTTGAAAGATAAAAAATCACAGATTGTAAAGTTAAAATAATAAATCGTTTGTTAAATGCATTTATTTCCTTCAAATATTATAGTTAATTATTTTTTATTTTTAATATGATTATTTATTATTATAAAAATTTTACTCTTTCTAAGAATCTGTATCAAAAGTGTATAAGAATTGAATTGTAAATATTATAAAATAATTATTGATAGCTCTGTTATTTTCTCAAATGTAGCTGTAAGTGTAGCAAAACAATTCACAAATATAATAATTTAGCTATATCATATAAAAATGTATAACCTTATGACTCTAGATGAAATATTTCTTCATAATACAAGCAATGTGATGCCATATAGTTATAGAATTAATTAAGCCCCATAACATGTATAAATTATAGCATTTGATACAACTATGTTCAATTGAAATAAACACAACCTCTTATATTTCCTTTGCTTCTTTAAGAGTAACGTTAAAACTTTTGCTATTGTATAAACACCGCTGCATACATATAAAATAATTGCTACAATCACTGTTGAAAATATATATTATTTATTTAAACTTAGTTAGAATAAAAATTGGTTGATATGAAACTCTTTCATTTATGATTTTCCAGAAAATTATCCTAACATATTTTATCTATGATAATGAAATGATATTTTATAACGTAATAAAATAATATATCATAGTTTCAGAAAAGTAATACTCTATAACATTCAATTTGAAATACAGAAATCCTTTTTAATTTATTTTTAAATAATTATTCATCATAACTTATTTTAAATAATTTTTAACGAGTTATTAATTTTATATATTTTTAACGAATTCTAACTTTGTGTGTTTAAGAAATATATATAAATTTGTATTAAAACATTAAATTTATTTAATATTTAAGCATGCATTTAAAGTTTAATTCATTAAAAAATTAAAAATCGGATTATTTAAAAAATATTTTCAATAAAAATGTACTTAAGAAACAATACGAGAGGAGTTATGACCCTATGCTTTTGAAAAATAGGTGAAGCTTAAAAAAATGCGCTCAAATGGCAACACACAGTACATTCAAATATTATGTTCATATTTGAAATTTATTAACAGTAAATATTAGATATATCAATCTATTATATGAAGAAAGAAATGTGGTATTTTTAAGAATAATATAATATTCTTTAAAAAATATCTAAGCAGACTTTTTAAAAACAATCCTTTCGGTAAATTTATATTGACTCTTACAAGAGTGTAAAAATAACTTACCTCAAACATTATATCTTGAACTACAATTCTGAGCAATATTAAATATCCAGAATGAGGATTTTATTTATTTAAATAATTGAATAAAAAGTAAAACTTTAAATAAATTAAAATAAAAAAAATTTATAACAAAAATGTACTTATTATTGTTTAAATTATAGTTTTTAGGAAAATATTAAATATTAAACTATAATTCACAGATATTTATATCATTACAAATGATAAAAATTCCTTTGATTTTTCCTTCCCAAAATCAAGATTGTTTCTTTTGTTCAGTATTGTATTTAAAAATAATGTTAATATTCTTAAAATTAAAATGAAACAATGTTTTTTATATTTATTTTGTAAATGTTGAAAAAAATATTGCGTAAACATTATTTGATATGAAAATATTAGCATTGCAAGTAATATTAAACATTAAAATCATTAATATTAAAATTAAGGTGTGCTTACGTTGGTCCCTTTCGTTTAGTTTCAATTTACAATTATCCATCATCTTACACATACATAACAAGCATTATAAATTTCTATTCCAATTTCATTTCCAATAGATAAGTAAAAACTGATAATTAACAAAATAATGATCATAGAAATACAACATTAAAAGACATCAAATATTCTAAGAGCATCATAGAATAATTTGCAAATAACGAAGTATTTGTTGGAATTACTTAAAGAGAATTTATAAAGAAAAAGAAAGCACTTTCTATGCTTTTAATTCTTTGTATAGGTATATGCCAGTTAAATTAACCTAAACAAATAAGTTCTAATAAAAACTTATCTAAATTGTATCATATATTTGAAATTTCATTCTAAGATATTAAAAAAATGTTAATTAAAATGTTCGCAATTATAATATTGTCATTGACTTTTTTACTTTTTTCCAATAATATTAAATACGATAAAAATATATTTCATGCTCTTTATTGAGACATGTTATTTAAAGAGCTAATTTACGCATAAGTGCTTATAATTTTGTTAATCATTATTTTCCTGGATATCAATCATGAAGTAAATTTAATTTATAGTCATTCATGTTACAATTATTTTGGCATCATTTAGATAATTTATAATGAGTATTTTTTATTCTTGCCATTGAGAAAAAGTTTCAAAATTTTGGTAAATAATGATGAGTAAAAAATTTATTTAAATACTTTTTACTGTGTGAATAAATTATAAAATATCAAACAGAAAACTCTGTCTTGGTTGAGTTAAAATAAATGTAGTGAATTCAAATAAGATCATGTTAGGTGTGCAAAGTTTAAATAGTTTAAAATTAAAGAAATAAACGTTTTAATGAAAAATTAAAAAAAAAGGGTTTAGGACGTAAAATATAAATACTGTTTTAGCATAAATTAACGTAAAATGTTTAGTGCAAAAACAGTTATGATAATCAAAACACGAGTCACTTATATTTTTTCAACGCTATTAGCAATGCAATTTAATGTCAGAAATTTGGATGAATATTTTTAATCTAAATTTGTCTTATAGTAATTTGTGAATTTTTATGTTTGTAAATTAAAGATATGTATTTTCGCACCAGCATTTAAATTAATAATATTGTTTTTAAATACTGTTATTGAAAGAATTCAGTCATCTAAGATATGTACAAAATATTCTACGTGCCATAAAATGCGCTCGCCGTTGTTAATTATTTGTCGATGTTGCAAAAATACATTTGTTAATAACCAATTTACAAATAAAAAAATTCAAGAATGGTTTCATTTAATTAAATGTTTCCATTTAAGATTGATTTATGAAATATATCAATATTGGTTTTTTGAAATTTCAAATATAATCATTTAATAAATAAATTGTGTACGAAAATTTTCTTACATTATTTACTGTTACTGTTATAAGAGATATAGAAATATGTAAATTGAATTATGGAAATATCCTTTTGAGATTAAAAAGACGAATTCATGTAACTCTGTACAGGTATAGATATTTCAGTGTCATGCTTTTTTGTGATTAGGAACTGTTATACATTGTCCTAATTTTCTTTGTGTTTATATCAGTTCAAAATTTTTTATGCAAATTTATGTGTGCAATGAAAGCTGTTAATATTTCAATATATTAATGAGAGCAAATGTTGTATTTACTGAAATATATATATATTTGTGGGATGAATAAACGTATTTAAAAATATTTTTCGATTTTGCATTATTTTTTTCTTTACTTTTGAAGATCGGAAACTATAATTTATAAGAAGAATACAATTTTAACTGCCATTATAAATCACATTTTGCATGTTTAAACTCACAAAATCTTCAGTCCCTACCATATGGGCATTTTGATTACGTTTTTGATTCTTTCAATTTACTTTTTAACATAGAAAATATAATTGACATTCAGCATATTATCTGTAAACGTATAAATAAGAATAGTGATCTTTAAGCAAATTTTCTTAAATTTAAAACGTATCAGATCTTTTAATTCTAAGGTAAATCTTCACTAATTAACTGCTATTTTTAATACAAGTTTTCTTAAATTTCGTTTCTATATTATTTGCTCACAAATCATACAAAGAAATACTTACTTTAAGTTTTATAGCAGACATTATTAATATTTTTATAATATAGAAAAATGTATTAATAATAATATTAATTAATTAATTTCTAAAAATAAATAAAAATCTGTTTTATGAAAAATAGCATTAAAGCGTGGGATTATTCTGAATTAAATAATGATCAAAGATTTTAAAAAAATTATTATTAATAGTAAAGAAAACTACTTCTATTAATGAATCTAAATATTTAAAATTAATTATTTTTATTTTTTGACAAATATTTAAATTAATTAATTTAAGTTAATCAAGTCTTCATAATAATTTTTATAAGAATCCTTATTTTCTATATAAATTTCAAATAAAAGTACTTTAAATGAGCAAAATGCTTATCAAGACTTAAATACAAAAAATTTAAATTATTGTCAATAATTTCATTTAATTAAAATGAATTTTTTAAGTTTTATATTTTAAGATATCGAATTCAATTAAAAATTATTTCTAAAAAAAGTAGCTGTCGTTTTGTAACTTAATAAAACAAAAGTGTTTTTGTAAAAATATGAACTAAAAGGCCATATTTGACATGATTTAAATTAAACTCATAGATTTTCAATTTTGAAATAAATTTCTTTTTTGTTAAAATATAAACTTAAATTTAATTTTTAGAAATTAATACTGTAGAAATAAATTATTTTTTTAAATATTTTAGTAGAAAGTCCCAAATATAAATTCATTACTCCACATAAATACTTGAAAATCTCTCCAATTATTTCGATTCATTGAAATTATTCATGTTGTTGAGTGTGAAGCTGTAGTTTATTTACTAACTGCTTAAGAAATATTGAAATGAATGCAAAGTATGTGAAAATTTTATTGAAAATCTTAATTTTTGCTTTTAACATCCATGACGTCTCAAATCATTTCTGATTTTTCTTATTTATCTTTTCTTTCTGTGTGAAAGCATCAATTAAAAAAATACAAGATAAAGTAAATCTTTACAAATTTATTCAATGAACTCTATATATGCTACACATTATTTATTTTTTTAATTGCTTAAAAGATTACAATTTAGTTTCTGCATTTATTTCCTTTCAACTAATGACCTCAGATATTTTTTTTATTTGAAGTTAGTAGAGAATACTTTTTTGATTTTGTATAAAAGGATCTACAGGAAAATTAAAAGATCTGCTTAACACATCAAGAGTTGTAGAAAGAGTCAATTTCCACACTTCTTTCGGACAAAGTGTGATTCTAAGAAATAAATCATAATTGTGTGTGCTTCTTTACTAAGACAGGAAATACAAATAAAATGTAATAGAACTGCATTTACAATGTCTAACACTTATTTGTTCTGTTGATCTGTTTCTTGAATATATATTTTAGGAAGTTTGTGTGAAGCATATTATCTTTTAGGAAGGATTGTCATGGTCTAAAAATTTATTTAAAGTGAGTAATTCCAAAAATCTTTATTACTTTTCCGAAGACAAAGATCCATACAGAATAAATGAAGACATCATCCATCTCTAATTATTTAATAATTGCAAAGCTATAATATACAAGTTTTCCTAACAAAGATTTTGGTCTTTTCTCTTGACAAATATTAAGTCAAAGATAAATTGTGTGCATTTTTTAAATCAGTCCATTAATATAAATAAGTTATTCTTACATGAATTACATTGAATTATGTATCACCAAATTCAAAGTGCATATTTAACTTTTAAGTTTATTTTTTATTGTAAAAGATACTGTTATGTAAAAATATGGCTATAAAATAATTACACAGTATTCTACACCATCTGGTCTTCCACAAAATGTTATTATGTATAAAATTAGATCTGAATATTTTTTCTGTGTATCATTATCTTAACTGTGAGTTTTATTCACAAATCACAATAATATTTTACCGCAAATACTAAAGATAATTAATATCACATAAGGGTAAAATAAAAACGATTTCTATTTTATTTATGATATTTCATGAAACTTAACATAATATTATTTATTCTTAAGTTTTTCAAATTCCTTTTGGAAATTAAACTATTTGTAAAGTAATTTTTATATACTAGTTACATATCGAATGAATATCATATTTACATATAGTCATTACTTTTGCTATTTATCTTACAAATGTCAAAACATAATAGAATTGTTCATGTATTTCAGTTGCATATGTATTTAAATAGAAAGAATTACAAGACTAAAAAAAAACTTACGCTAAATTGTTGTTGATGAATTTTTTTTATCATTTTCTCAAGGTAATATTGAAAATCATAGAAAAAAAATCGTTATTTTCAATATTTTATTGCAAATTACTGTATTGAATTAAAATTGAAAAATAAAATTAAATATGAAATGCAACCTTTATTTATGGTTTTTCTAACTTTATTATTTGCTGAGCATAAAAGTTCATATCAAAATAAAATGAATTATAAAGCAACTAATTTAGCTTAAGTTTAAAGTTATAAGAACGCTAATTCACATTTTACAAACTCGGAAAATAAGCACAGAAAAATTTAACTCGAAAAAGACAAAGTAATTTGCTTTCTTCTGAGATAGAAAGTTTTACACTAATCAAGTACTTTATTATTGACAGCCATTAAAGAATTGATGAAGTCAATTAAAACTGTATGATTCACCTGAAACCTTCCTGAATCTTTGGAATAAACTCAACAAGTAAATAAGTAGCTTAGAAATTACGGAAATGAAGGAAACTTAATTAAAAGTTGTCCAAAATATCTGTTTATCTTTTAATGTTTTATTCTTTAAAAATAGTACATAATATTATATAAAAATTCTTCTTCAAATTTGACGCATAATATTCGCAATTTACACAAACATATTTTTAAATATTATTTTATTGAATATATAAATCAAGTTTTTATAATTTACAACTTATTGGGTAATGTATTATATACGTTTAGTGCTAAATTTTTCTGAGCATATTTAGAAACTGTTTATATTCTTTAATCTATTTTAACTTAATTAATATAGGAAGGATTTGTTATTTTCGCAGATTATATAAGTTCATAACCTTTTGTAAGCAAAGACTCCTTTTTTGTGAAGTTATAAAATATTTCCCTCCTAATCATTCTCAAAAATCAAGATAGATAGTAGTAAAACATTGCTCTATTTTTAATTCCCTCTTACAACTGTTTTTTAAATAAAGATATTTTGAAATCTGTGATTATATTAGAAGTAATAATGTTCAAATACTGTTATTTTGTTCACAGTGTATATAAAATTTAAGCATGACGTTTGACTTAAAAGGAAAAACCACGATTATCAATAATACTTAATTTGAAAACGGAATGTCAGTAAAACAGGATTTTTGTATAGGTTCCTCATATAATTGGGATTAGACAGTATTTTTTGCAAGAAAAATGTTGGTTCGATTTTGTCTCGTTGTGTGTTGATCTTATTTAAAATTTGTGCAAAGTTTAACAGGCAAATGTGCTAGGTAAAACTTTTGAAGCTTTTTGTATAAATTTTCTGATTGTACGTGAATAAATTTCAAAATTTATGAAAAGATTTATTATTTTTATTAAGAATAAAAGGATTAGAATATTCAAGGTAACTGAGGATACAATATATCTATCGTACTTTCTATTAAGATATACTGAAAATTACTTCATTTTCCATCATTTGAAATAAATTATTTTTCATGAACATAAATCACGTGAATATGAAAAAAAATAGTAGTTTCCTCATAAATTACTGTCTTCAAACATTTTTGACATTTTTTTTAACTTCTATTTAACTTTCAATAGAATAACTCAAAATTTTAGCAAAGATCTGAAGCACTTAAATAATTAAGTTATACAGATGTTAAAGATTAACATATCATGTGTGTCCAAAAATATTTTTTGATACTATAAAATTTGGAATAATATAAAGTTGAAGATCGAAAAATATTTATTAATAGATCGAAATATATATATATATATATATATATATATATATATATATATATATATATATATATATATATATATATATATATATATATATATATATATATATATATATATATATTTATATATATATATATTATATATATATATATATATATATATATATATATATATACTTGCAAATAAACGTGATAAACTAGATAAAGTATAAGAATATTATTAATCAGTGTTTTTGTGCCTAGATTCTAAATAAATGTAGAAACACCGAATTTTGAAGACATGTGAACAAAAAAGATACGCAGTGATTGCAATATTAATAATGCATAAGAAAAATGGATTATAATAAATAAGTGATCTCGCTAAAAAAGTTTCAGTCTTGGAAAAATAATCATATTTTTATGCTGTAAAATGTCACAGAAACATAACAAAGAAGAGTTTTGATAAGGAATATGACCCCTCTAATACATTGGTGGTACCGACTTTTCATGTCATTAATTAAGTTATAGTTTACCAAAATTACCAGACACAGAGAAAGCTGTTTCTCAGCCTTCCTAAACAGCTTGAAGAAGGTTTAAAACAGCAACCTCTTTACTAAGAGAGCCCCATAGATGTTCTATTAAATTCAGGTCTGGAGATCAAACAGGCCAATAACTTTCCTTTAAACTAAGACAACCAAGATATTCCTCAATAATTGCAGCTCGAATATATATATATATATATATATATATATATTCCAAATATTCCGAGCTTAAGACATTTTGAAAAATTTTAACAGAATGTTAATATTTAATTTTGCACTTTATCAAATAAATCATATTATACGCTGTTAATTCTAACGAATTATGTGATGGATGGTATTTAAACAAATATATTTCCTTTTACCACAATAGTAAAAAGACCTACTTTTGGAAAATTATTATAATCTAAATATTTAACTTGTGTGTGAGTAAATTTACATTGAAACGATAGTAATAAATGACTAATTCAGAAAATTATAAACATATAAACTTATTTTTATATGTTATATATTATAATGATATCCAACTAATATTAAAATAAACAATATACAATTGCAAAAGAGTTCAAAACTTCTTTTTCTAAGTTAGAATGTAAAATTCCTAGAAATCTATTCTAGATTTCAGAAAAATAAAACATTTTTTGAAATGTTTTATTTTTTCGTGATATTAAATATGAGTTACATGAAGCTATAAGCTATAAAAATTTCAATTGCCTTTATTATTATTTATTTTCATTATAATTTTTACTTAAGTATTTTAAAGAAAGAAAGATTGCATTGAGATATGCTTTTTTTATTTACTGTGATATAGATTTCTAAACTAAAGTGAAACAAAATCAAAGTTGAATTACAATTACGTGATTAATTTTTCTAAAGAACTTAATTTCTGTAATTTAAATTTTTTTAGTATAAGAAAAGCATATTAATTTGCATTTGAAAATTTTTGAAAGAAAAACTAACACTTTATAGCCAAAAGTTTATTAAAATTTTTTGATTTATTCTGTAATGTTTAAAGGGCTCACAGAGTAATAATGCTAACAGAAAATTTTACTTTTTGCAGTTTTTAAGCACAAAATCATGAAAATTTATACTCGCTTTTATTAATCATAATTGCATAAATAGTAACATCAAATAACTTAAAAAATTTTAGCAGCGCATTTTAAATATTATTTAAATTCTATTATTTGTAACAAATTCATATGAATGTAATGATATATGACAGTAAATTTGACAAGTCATATATGATTTCCATATTTTACAAATTACAATCACTCTATTTTTGTAACTGTGTTTTAACTATCATATTCAATTTTAATTAGCGATTTTAAAAGCTATTCAACATTTGCCTGATGAGAAGACGTTTGGAATATAAGACACAGATGATTAAATCTTGTGAGTCTTAACTTGTTAACTGCAAAATTACTTTCATATAGAATATTAAATATGATCTTCATTCCACAAAAATAAATTATGTATTAAACAATTACGTGAAATCTATTGTATAATCAGTATTTTGAAAGGAAATTTCTAAATTATTTCCCACATATTTGTATTTAATCGAATTGTTTATTAATTTACTCATTGCGATATAAATATTATTAAAGTTAGCCTGAAACTTCTGATAAAAGCTCACAAATAAATTGTTTTAGATTTTTTTTATTTTAAGGGTTGAATTTCAAATATTGTGAATTAATTTTTGAGAAATTTTATAGAAACCTTAAAATTTATGAATTTATGCGCGATTCTTAAGAATAGAAGCCAAATGTAGCTGACATTATTACAAATTTTTAAGTTAGTACCTACATTCATTGGCAATTGAAATATTTTAAGTATTATGTAAATGATTTATATCGATACTGAACTAGATACAATTTTAGATACAATTTGCTTTATCAGTTTAATGAAACTCAACAAATAATTAACAAAAATAATTATTGTTATTTTTAAAACACTGAAGACAATAAGAAAATGTGGATTCGTTTGAGAAAAACACTTTCCGTTTTGTAAGATAAATGTTTTTATTTCCTAAGTAATTATCTTTTCTTAGTAAAGAAATACGGTAACATTTTATTAAATTTGCTTTTGATATTAACTTTTAAGCATAGTTTTCTTCTGGCTAAAGTACATGAAAATAAAAGAATAAATTTATCTATTATTTTTAAACTTATATTGTTTTTATATTCTACTTTTTAACATTTAAAAATATTCTTAAGCAATTAATATTGCATTATTTTTTGTAGTTACCTCCTAAAAAATTTTACAATCCTCGTGTAATACAAAACTTTCTCTCTTGGAAAAAGTGATTTAAAATATTTTAAGAACGAAGTAACCTGTCATTTGCATTAGTCAAATCATAGAAAGATCTATTTCGATTTTTGAAAAGATTATTTTATAATATATTAAATTATGTATTTGAACAACCAGTTATTATAGTTATTATAGTTTTATTATTGAAGTAATCTAATTTAAATATAATAACTGTCATTAGTTATTAAACTTAAATAAAAATTAATAAAAAAAATAAATGAATATATAAGATATTTTGTTATAAATATTTAAAGTTTCAATAAATGAAATTTATAGTTTGAAGTAATTTTTTTCTGTTTTAATATTATATATGAAATATATACATAAAGGTAGATCAATACTTGTAACAGAAATGCTGATACATTATTACTCAAATTTTTTGTGCAGTAATATGAAAACAACTTTCATATCAAAACTAGCAAATGAAAAAGCATTTTATGCGTACCATGACAAACCACACAATAATATTTTTACTATAAATTTTAGAAAATTTTTACTAATAGAAAATATAACATTAATTTGAAATTTATTCATAAAAGTGTCATTAATGGTAAGAAAATTAATTCATTTGGATATGATAATTTTATCGTACGTTAATGACATGTTTCTGTGCAATATTTATTTGCTTTGTAGTTTGTCTAGTATGACAACATCAAAAAATTTATTTAAGAAATGAACTATTAATTGGAAAATTTCCCCTAACATGAAATTAAAATAATGAACATTTATAGTAATTTAAGTTTAGTAACTCCAATTTCTCTTTAGCATCTTTAAAAATAAATTCATAATTAACACTTTTTTCAAACTTTCAGATCCATAGCAGGCAATGAAAATCATTTTCCTAGCATAAAATCTGATGACTTATTTGAAACGCTTAGAATAAATAAGAAAATTAAGTTTTAAATAATTTCCTATTATATTAATTAAACTTAATCGTAAATAAATTTTATAGCTTCTTGATTTCATTATTATAATGTGAAAATTTTTAGTAGATGATATAAAATTATTACGTGTATATTTTATTGCCAAAAAGTTATCACGTTAAATTTGAAAATATTAAATCTAAGTAACGTTGCAAAGTAAAGGAAAAACTATTTATTTTAAACTCAAGTTGACGATCTTAGAGAATGGAATTTATTATTTAACATTATTTCTATTTTCTAATTAAAAGAAATTAATTAATCAAATCTTTTACAAGAAGCAGAGAATTAATTTTATCAATTTAATTTCAGAACTCAAAAAATTATTGTGTTATCTGAACCCGTAAATATACTCTTATTAAATTTAGTTACTTATTATTAAAATAATCAGTTATTGATTAATTAAAATAAATTGCAAAGGCATAAATTAGTTAAATTTTTATTTATTTCAAATAGCTGTAAATGCAGAATGTTATAAAATATGGAGTTTTCTAACATTTTAAATTCAGTAAAATTGTACAAATATTTTTCCACCTCAAACATTGTGAGATCATTTCTACCCAAATAATTCACCTTTCGTTAATTACTTAAATAAATATTCAACAAATTATGTTCATAAAGTAAAAAAAGAAATTTATCAACGCCACCTCAGTTTATAATAATACTTTATGTACAATATTATTTTCATTATCAGCCATTTTTCTATTATTAGTTCATCTTTTTTGCTAAAGAAAGTTATTGTTAAGTTAGCTGCATAAGAGTTAGGAAATTTCGATTCGATATTCTTAATTACTTATCAATCATAAAAAGAGTATTGATTCTATTGTTGTAAAAATACTAACATCGAATGAGCAATGAATAACTTAATGTGAAAGAATATCCACAGCAGTATTAAAATTCTTACTTATCAAATTTTCCTTTAATTTTGTTAACAATTATGAAGAGATTGAGTAATTTTTTTTTATCTTTTTAACAATTCATGTAAAAGAATTTTATATATTTAATTTAAAGTAAATTTATGTAAGAAATGTGTGTTACATAAAACTTATTTTATTGTCACAGAATTTAAGGAAAATTATGCTGACATTTGATAACTTTTTCATTTATTGTTTATTTTTATGAAAAGACTTATTTTTGATATTTCTTACACGTCAAATCTAAATATCATAGCCTTCCTCAGAATTAACCATATATTCTTTTTTATGATAATTGCGTAAAGGAACTATAAAATAGGCTAAAACTGATTAATACACACATATATTAGTTACTAATAAATTTTCATACATAATAAATCTAGTTGATAAGGAATTTTTGTATTTAACAATTAGCTTACAGCATGTTACGAGGTCATTGCGTTCAAACGTGAGAAGTTATTACATCACATTAAAAATAAATCACACAGCAAGATTATGATGATGAGACATATTGTTGTTAAAGATGCTGTACATAATTTATTTTATTACAAAATTTTTTTTATCAAAATGATATCAAATAATTCCATAGTATGTCTGTATGACTCTAAACATTCTTCTTGTTAGGGATTGCGTTAAAACAAATATTGTAATTTTAATTACACGCGCTCTTCCGTGAAGTAAATTTATGCTGTTTCAGAAGTTCTACGAAATATACTACTCAATTCATCAGAGAGAGCAAATGAAGAAAAGTTGTTATGTTTTGGTCTATTACCAAGCCTATAGTTTTGGTCAATTATATATCATTTGCCATTATGAAGAAACAACCGAAAATTGATAAAAGGCAGTTTTAATAACCAAGCGCAGTTTTCCTTCATTAGGATTCCTTTATCGATAACAATATAAAGCAACGAATATTCTCGAATGCACCTTGAAATTACTGTAATGAAAATGCTCGTTGTTACACACACACACACACACACACACACACACACACACACACACACACACACACACACACACACACACACACACACACACACACACACACACACACACACACACACACACACACACACACACACACACACACACACACACACACACATATATATATATATATATATATATATATATATATATATATATATATATATATATATATATATATATATATATATATATATATATATATATATATATATATATATATATATATATATATATGAATATATACAGCAATTATAAGATTTAACTGATTTGTAGTATTTTATTTTAAATTAGAAATAGAAGTAATATAGGTGTCATTGCATTTCAAAGCATTTATTTTTTATTCCAAACTATCACGTATAATTAGAGGCCGAAAATATATTTTACTTATTTGCATTTTTATATTTTTATTTATTATATAATTTAAGTAAATATATTTTATCTACAAATATAAAAATGTATGCTATCCATGTCATAGGTAATTTGACAGAATATTATTTAAATGTTGTGTACTATTTGGTGTTTCTAAAGTCGATGGCATTAATAGGAAAGAAATGGAATCACAGAGTTCTTTTGTCAATCAACGTTTCCTTTATCGGATTAAACGAGGAAAGGTTCGCAGTAGCTAATAAACGAAGTCTTACTTTCATGGCCTCTTTCCAAATTTGTTCTTTTATATAGAATTTAGAAGCATGAAGTGTAAAGAAATCCTTTTCACTTTCTCTCCTTGGATATTTTCCAATTGGGTTAAGGTCTGGTGATTTTAAAACCATTACCCAACTTCATTATGAAGATTCTACTTTCTTCAGAGGTTACTGACTTTGAAATTAGTGAGATGAATTCTCGAGAGACGTGTTAAACAAAATATTACATTATTTTTTGTAAATTCTCTTGTAGAATTGTTTTGGAAGCTAACTTCAACATTATTTTTGAAACAATTATAAAAATAATGCTTTGCTCAACAGTTTTAATAATATTTTATGAAATAGGTTTAGGGCATAAATTCATAAAATGCATTTTGATATTTTACTTTTTTATTTACTAAGTAAATATATTTACTTTAAGTACATACCTTTTAAATTTAACTGATATTTTCTCAATTAATTTTGTACTGAAATTAACATTATGTGATAAAACATTATATGTTATTTCAATATATATATATATATATATATATATATATATATATATATATATATATATATATATATATATATATATATATATATATATATATATATATATATATATATATATATATATATATATATATATATATATATATATATATATATATATATATATATAAATTTCGTGTCACTGTATGTTCCCGATAAACTCCGAAACTACTGAACGGATTTTGATAAAATTTTGTAACCATTTATAATATGGTCCAACTTAAAAGATAGAATAGTTTTTATCTCTTAATTATTAATCTCAATATTTAGTATACAACATTAGTGTTTATTTATTAGTTAGTTCTGTAAGTTCCTAATAGATGGCGGTTTAGCATCTAAGTTGCACAGGTATTCGGCAGATGGCGACGTGTTTATTTTTCTAGATTATACCATCTTCGAGAAATTTAACGTGCGCGCAAAAGCGTGTGGTTAATTATAGAATTTACATATATTTTCATGATGTATAATCATACTATAACAATTTTTCGTGAATCATTTTCATAATTACACTTTGTATTGTGTTATTATTGTGCGGTGTTCAGTTTGAATATTTTTAATATTATAAGTAGTAAAATAAAATTTTATTTATTACTGTTTTTCTCTACTAATTTTCATAACACCTCGAAGTATTTCTTGATAGCCTTATATTTTTTTATTTTTATTTTATAATTTGATAATTATTAATTTATTCAGCAGTATATTTTGATCTAATTTATTTATTCAAATGATAAATTCGTTTAATTTTTCTTTATTTCAGTATAATGCCGCGGAAAAAATTTTTAATTTTTAATAATTTAAAATTGAAAAAATAATAGTTCGATGTCAATGTTATCTACCTCATTTATAACAATTTATTTTTAGATGCTTTTAATTTATGTAGTATATTTTATAAGTAAGTCACTGATTACAAACTATAATTTAATAGAAGATGAATAAAATGTAAATTCAGAAAGTATATGTTGATTTGTACTTAATTTAAAATTTTCGATACTTTACCTATTACTTTTAAATTTTGGTGAAACGTTTATTTTAATTTCATATGAATGAACCTATTTTAAATTTTTTTTAGAAAATATTAATTTGATTGTACCAAGGAGTTAGTAAAAAATTGATTCAATGTATTAGAATTACTCAGCCACTGCAACGCGTGGCTGGGTCAGCTTGTATATATATATATATTAAAATTAAATTATTACTGTTAAACTAAAAAAAAACAATTAAAATAAAAATCTATATTAAAATTAATCCATTATTTAATTATATTTATTCATTCACTCTACTTCTTTTGCAAAAGATGAAAAGATTTCTCCTTCTGCGAAGTAGATTTCTTTAATCCATTTGATTACAAATTCTATATCGCTTAAGTTGATGTTTTCGAATCTCTCTCTCTTTTCATTATTTTCTTATCATTATTCTTTAAAGTTTCCACGTGAAATACTAATCAGTTGGACTAAGTTTGATGCTTTGTTCATAACTGATCATGTGCATTTTATTCAACCGGGAGCAATTTTTATATAAATATTATTCTTTTTAACTTTTTCAGAAGTATTTTTCTTTTAAAAATTAAGAAGAATATATTCATACAAACAATGCTCATTCGTTAATAAATTATTCACTGCTTAAAATAATTAATTTTTTTTAATATTTTCTGGAAATTTCGGTATTGAATGATGCATGTTAATCCATGAAGATACTTCCGGATCACAAGATTGCCAATGCACTTTTTAAATTAACTTAACAAACTTACTTTCATTAATAATATATTTGTTTTGCATTTATAAAAACTATATTTTTATTAAAATTAATACAAATGTTATAAAGACTCGAAATACCAATTCAATTCTTTTTAAATATACAATAACTGACTCTTGATTATGTTAAATAAATACTATTTAATTTTTATGCTTTGAGAAAGTGAGAATAATTATATCTTGAAATAACATTCATTTTATTTTTGGTGTAAATGACATTCAGTACTAAATTATTTATATCAGAAATAAACATAAGCAATTATGGGTTATAAAGATTAAGTGAAGCAATTTATTTTCTTTTTTTGATGAATTTTCTGTAGAATAGAATTTGGAATATAATTTTTTGATCTCATCAAAAGGTAAAACAAGGTATGTGTGTAAGTTTTCTGCATTCTGCATGCTCATCTGCCAAAGTAAATTTTTTCCCTTGAAACGAAGATATTGGCTATTATTTTTGCAAACATCCGAATAAAGAGTTTCCATGAAATGTTATGCAAGTAAACGTATTCCATAAAAATGTACTTCAATTAGATTTAAAAAAAAACTAAATATTCATCAAAGATATTTGGCACTTCGGTTGCTAAAATTCAATGTAATACATGATACCTAGTGTGAAAGAAAATTTTCTCAGAAAGAAAGTCTTGAAGAAATGTTACTAAAAGCTTCAATTATTTAAAGAAAATTTTGGGAAGATTCTTCATGTTTAGTTGAAACGCTATAAATATGAGATTTTAGTTTATATACTACCTATACATTTTTTATCAACATGTTCTTAAGTTATCACATTTTATTTTTAGAAAAGATGTACTTAAGAAGATTTTGTTAGTAATATCTTATTTCAATAAAATAAAAAAAATTAACAAAAGTTTTAATTTTACTTCCAATGGGGTGTAAAACTAAGAGAAAATAAAATTAAAACTAACTTTAAATTAATAAGATAATTGAAAATATGAAATGAATTTTAAAAAGCAGTTACTATTTTATTGAAATTTCTTCGCACTTCTTTATTATTTACATTTAATTTCTAAATCTATTTTATAATGATAAGCATGTCGTAAAATGATTCTTTGTTAGGTTTGCTTATGAAACCATATGTGTGTGTGTGTGACGATGCACATAAATTTAAGATTTCCCACTTAACTAAATTATAGATTTGTATTTTTAACTATACAAATAAACTACACCAAAATTATAAATCATGCTCCTCACATATAAATTTCTTACAGTTCAGTTATAGTGATGCATACGACTTTCTCCTTTTTATAGCTATCTATAATCTCACTTATTAATTTTTCTAATCAAGAAATAATCATTAAACATTTTTAACAAATAAATATTAATGGATATAAATAAAAAATTTTATTTCTTATGTAAATCGTTGAATTTTTTGTTTTATATATATTAGCAGTGAGAAAGTACAAAATATCTGAATTTTATCATTGAATTAATTTAGTAAGTGAAAATTAATTTAACGTATTGGAATTTTTAACTCTTGTATTTTGAATTTTATTATTGTAAATTAGAATAAACAGTATGATATAAAATAGTAAGTTAAAAAGAAATAAATCCATTTTTTAATCATACAGCTTTCTTCAACTGAGCAAAGGTATTATTGAAAATAAAGCATTTTTACCACAGAAATTAAAATGAAAAAGAAAAATCCACAGTTGTGATGGTACATAAGAAACACTTAATAACAATAATATTACACCTGGCAATAAAATAAATTCTAAGTTACAGATTAGCTGAAGACTAATAAAATGAGATGTAGGAGTGCTTGAAAATTAACTCTGACTACAAAGTTACTGAAGAACACTTTCCCAAAACTTCTTTGATCAGTGGCAGATTGTAAAAATCAAAATCATGCGAACAGAAACAATACTTTTCTCCAAACTAAAAATAGTATCATTATTTGTTAAAAAAATGAAAGGAATTCTGAGAAAATTAGATTCAATACCACACATATTTTTCTTTTTTTCAAACGAAACAAATGCATGGCAATTTTAAAACTGAAAGACACTACTTTTTTTAAAATCGGCAGAGATCTAGAATAGAACATCGGGGAATATAAGTTTTACATTAAATTCAAGTCACAAAATTGATAACCATTTTAATAACGTGCAGAAAATACCAAATTTCATTTCAGGCGTAATGCATCAATTTAAGCAAATGATGCAAATTGCTTCGTATTTAAGAAGAGATAAAGTGATTATAATAAAAATAAACAGAAGAATAAACAATAATATCCTTTCTCCATGAGATAGAATAATCTTCATGCAAATATTTTACTAAAAGAAGTGTTAAGTACAGAAAATATTAGGCATCCAAAGATCTCTGCTAAAAATCATTAAAATCAAGACCCTAAACAGTTACTTCCAAACAACACACTAGTTCAAAAGAGATACGATGAGCAGTCTGAGAATAGCAAGGTTGTCAATTGCCAATTTGCAGCGGAAGAGAATTTGCATACAACCACTACATTTTTACATTAGAAAAGATGGATTGAAGAAAAGAATATGACGCAATTCCATGGATCATGTGGATTCTAAAGGAACATCACCATGCTTGGACCAAGTACTGTTGACAAGCACTAATTACCCCGCTGACTACATTTTACGCAAGCGTATAATGCTCTTGATTCTCCAATGTTAACTTGTACATTGTGTACCTTAGTGGAATCTCTGTGTCTGTGTTTACATCATCGGCTAAGAAGATTTTCCTTAAACCTCATCGATTTCGTTTTCAATGAATTCTAGACATTAAAAACCGAAGCGAGTTTGGGTTGGTTGATAAAATGCTTTCAGAGGAGTTTCACTTTAGAAAATTGACTGTTACCGCGTATGATTCTGGCGGTGATCTCGTGACAGGTTTCAACAAGACACAACTTCAGAGTACTAGACTTGACATCATAGTCTGAGATAACATTACCTGCAAACTACCTCAAGTTAGCATTGTCAGCAATTTTACGGCTCAATAATGTGCGCATGACTTGTCCAATTTCGTAATACTACTTTGGTTCAAGAAACACGAAATGCCATTTATTTATAATGTAATGTCTAATTGCACACAGAGAAAATTATCCAATATTCTGTGAAAGGTAAATGGTTAGTGTTTTTATATCCATATCTTTGATATCTTATTAATCAAAAATTTTTGTGATGTGATTCCTTGTCGGTTTTACAGATTGTCATCATCTTGATAACTACACAATTTGGAAGATAAATTGCGGCATACATAGTTGAGTAAATAGGGATATCTATCCCTCAAGAAGCCATCCACACATTCTTTGAGTTTGTACCGAAATTTATTGATGAATTTATTGCCACAAAATAAGATTCATTAAATCATTGACCGCATTCTATAAACACCTTATTTTTAAGATTATCTTGTCGAAATAAACTTTATTTATTTTTTGTTGTTATTTTTCTCTTTTTACAAAAATTTTCCTCACTTTCTACATCAAGGATTTAAAATTTAAATTTCACTTGGCATATCCTTTATATTATGTATTCATCGATGAACCAAAATATTATGACCGTTTGACTCTTTAATAATGCACAATGAGCTGAATCTAGAAAGAACAGTAGATAAATTGGGAATGAGATGCTGAAATATGATTTCATGTTACTATATGTAATAATATTATTATCTGATAAAGATTATGCGCCATGTTAAAAATTGCTGATCTAAGCGAAATTGTGATGATTCAAAGACTCACAATTAGCTTCGCCGAGCTTGCCTACTCTTTGTTTTTGTGAACAAGCGTAAATGCTGTGAAGTATATATGGTATATAGATGAATGAAGGTGAGAAGTGTGCAGTAAATTCTACAGTGCTGAAAGTCCATACTTCATAAACAACACAAAGGATGCCCCGTTTGGTAAACTGAGATCCGCTGAAGATAATGACTTGTTTGACAACTGAATACAGTTTGAGTAGAAATAGAAGAGTTTCTAATTACATGATTTAAGGGTGCTTATCAATGTCAATCACATATCTTATTATACGAATAGGGGAAGCTTCAGACATCCTGTGTAATAAATGATATATAATATACAACTATACTTAAAGATATACTTTTAGTCTAAATAAAATTAATTTGTCATAAAATTTTAATTTATATAATGCAAAATGATTGTTTATTTATGTGTGGTGGGTTTTTCAAATTATGATAATGCATTACGAAAAACATCTTTAATATTCCATGCTGTAAATTAGAATAACATAATATTACAGATATTTACGGCATGTTTTTTAAAAAAAATCCCGTTATTTTTTCATTTATGGAATTCTTAACTGAAGTTGATCATTAGTGAAATTGAAAAGGTTATAGTTTATGCCAAATTAAGATGGCAATGTAAGAAAACTAATTAAAGAAAACATATTTCAATGTTTGTTTATGTAATGTTCAACTTACCTTATTAAAGTTAATGCAGGAAGTATAAGTACCCCATTAAGTTAATGATCATACAGATATTTGTAAGGCAATCCTTTTTTAATCTATTGTTATTTTTTAGTTTAGTTTGCTGCTGATAAAGGTAATATTTAATTCTATAATTATGCTTCAACTTTAAGTGTATTATTTTTGACTTAAGTATACTAAATTACAATTACATCTTAAAGGTGAAATAATTGTTATATGGGGAAGTAAAATAATCATAATAAGGGTTAAAAATTATGATAAAATATTAGGACAGATCTTAGTTCATAATGGATTCAGTACACACACCTGCATACTGCATACATGATCATACATAAGCACACAAATATATATATATATATATATATATATATATATATGTATGTATATATATATATATATATATATATATATATATATATATATATATATATATATATATATATATATATATATATATATATATATATATATATATATATATATATATATATATATATATATATATATATATATATATATATATACAATGTATAGTAAAAATAATATTATATAATAATTTTTTACTATAATTATTATTTAAATAACATGCTATGGAAAGAAATTATATAAACTTTATATCCACAAATGTATCATTTAAATGTTTGCAGTTTAATTTTATTCTATTGACATTTTTTGATGTAATTATAAATGCGAAAAACATTTATTTTAATTTACAAGATTTTAAAAGTTAGCTTTAAAAACATTTCTCTTAACAAATTAAATAAATGTTAATTTTACAAGTAATTTAGTGTTTGATATTTAATTTTTAAATGATCCATTAACTGTTCTCATAATTATAAAATAATCTAAGTATTAATTAAAAATTTTTATTATATATATATATTTACATACACTGAAGTGCCACTGAATTAGGGATAGCAAGGGCTATGCAAATTGCGTAGCGCTGCGCATTCTTTAAGCGCAAGTGAGGGCGCTGTGATAACTACATATATAGCGCGTACAATGGTTGTTCTGATTTAGTTGTTGGAACTGAAAGTATGGGTAAACTGCCTGATTTTTAGACGCTTTCGATCGCGGGCAAATTGTAGGTGCGCGACGCATGGGCCATTTATTTTCAAAAATCATCAGGCAGCAAGGATTTTCAAGATCCACAGTGTCAAGTTTATACCAAGAATACACTGATGGTGGGAAAAAAAACTAGCGATAGTGCAAATTGTAAAGGACAATTAGCCTTGACTGTGCGTGGTGAGAGACGCCTCAGGCGTCTTGTACAGAGCCAATGAAGCCAAACATTAGCTCAAATTGCCACCCAGTTGAATGACGGTGCCAGTCGTACCGTCAGTAAACGGACTGTGCAACGCTCGCTTCAGCGTATGGGTTTCAGTAGCCGTCGACATACGAGAGTACCATTGCTCAATGCTCCCCATCGGGCCGCACGTCTTTCCTGGGTCAGAGTGCACAGAGACTAGAGTGTGGAGGACTGGAAACGAGTAGCATAGAGTGATGAGTCAGATTCCGATTTCTTAACGCCGACTGGAGGGCTAGAATATGGCGTCAGGCTAATGAAGCCATGGATCCTGCCTGCCAGGTTGGAACTGTATAAGGGCATGGTGGTTCAATCATGATCTGGGGTGTTATTTCATGGCACTGTTCTTTGGTCAGTGTACCAACCTCCCTCAACGCAATTCAGTACGTAGATTTGCTGGGTGATCCCCTCCATTCGTTTATGCTGTTCTGTTATCCGCATGGTAATGGAGTTTTCCTACAAGACAACTGTACTTCTCAGAAGTCCCGGTTGACTACTGGCTGGTTGGATGAGCATTCCTGGTTGGATGACTTCTCTTTCATAAATTTTCCCCTAGAAGCCCAGACTTAAATCCTATTGAGCATATTTGGGATATTTTGGAATAAAGCGTAAAAGGCCGACACACAGCACCAATGGACCTTACTGTATTATGGAGAATTTGCAAGCCATTCCCGTGGAACGTTTCCAAAAACTTGTTGAATCTATACCTCGTCATGTGGCAGCCGTTATCAAGGCCAGAAGAACTCGTTACTAAATAGGTATCCCTAATTTAGGGGCATTTCAGTATATATATATATATATATATATATATATATATATATATATATATATATATATATATATATATATATATATATATATATATATATATATATATATATATATATATATATATATATATATATATATATATATATATATATATATATATATATATATATATATATATATATATATATATATAGATAACATTTTAAAAATATCTTCAGTATTCCTGTAGTAAGTACATCGTGGGTTGATAATAATTGTAAAATGTGATATGAAAATAATAAAGCTTAAATCCTATGAGCTACTTCCTTGAAAACCTTTGTTGAAAAAGTAACCAAGTAATTATTTATGTATGTGATTCATAAGTATTTAATTATTTTGTATCTATGCATTACAGAGAAAATTTTGTGACTGAGTTTTTGAAGAGGATTTTTTTAAATAAGTCTATACAAGAAAAAGGCTGAGAACTGCTGTTAAAAATTCTACCAATTCTACCTCAAAAAATTCGAAGTATTTGGAAAAATGCCAAGTCATGTCCACTTCATTTCTTGACAAACCAAATCCCTTTTGCTAGAATGCTGCTAATATCATAACATTAAGTTTGCAAGCCTAAGAAACCATAAGAAATGACAAACTGCAATATTCCTGACGATTCTGTGACTCCTTTTTTAAAATAAGAAGTTAACAAAACACTTTGTTATCCATTATTATTTTCCTTATAAATTGTACTAATTATTTTAAAGCTTTAAAAATAAAATTAAAAGAATTAATGTCTTCTCAGTGTTTCCTTTAACAGATTTTATGATTTTGTTATTTAAGAAGTAAAATGGAGTGGCTTTTGAATACTTGTAGCATCTTAGAGAGAAAAAATATAATGTATAAAATGCTTGTAAAATAACTAAAAATAAATAAATCTAGGTTTCATTGTGATCATTTCAAATTTGAAGATTTTTTAACATTTTCCCATTCTGATCATTCTTGTTAAATTCAGCTTTTCATATTCGTCTTAAGTTGTTGTTGTTATCGTGTGACAAGTGCAAATAAGAAAAAAAAAGAAAAGTTAAAAAAGACAAATCGTATGGGACCGAAGGCATGGAGCACTGCTCTGTCCACTTCTTCAGCTTTTTCAGTTGAAAGGAGGCCATGGCAGCAGCTGTTCGATGCTGAAGAGGGTCGAAGCAACAGAGATGCAGTTGAAGAGAAGCCTCGGATGCAGCGGAACTCCTTTTCAGTGTCTGCATTCTGCGTTGGTTCTATATCTGTCGGGCATGATTTTCATACCCCTCATGTGCCCAGTCCGCATTCTGCTGATGGTAAAGGTGTTACCAAAGTCAGTCCAACCTCCCGAGGCAATGGCAAACTCCTATATGACAAGTGCAATTGTTTCTATTCGTCTTTGTTTTACTTAAAATGAACTTTTACAAGTTGGGAATATATTATAGAAGTTATATATTATAATCTCACATTTTAAAAATATTCTGTGCATACGGATAGTTTTAAATTTTTATTTTCTTAGATAAATATTTTATAAATTTAAATATTGTACCAAGAAATTCATCAGATGCATTAAGTTAAATCTAATATTTATTAAAAGAATCTTCCAAATGTTATCATTATATATTTTTACCTAGTGCTGCGCATAGTTTGATTAAGAATATTTAAACAGAAGTGAATTGTTTTTATCTTAATATTTTCAATATTTTTATTTGAATTTAACTGTCCATTGTTCCTATGGTTCTGGATTAGTGCACATTATTCTATAAATTTTCAAAATTTGCATGGCAAACAATATGTTTCATCAAAAATTGGAAAAAGAATGGTATTTTTCCCTTACAGAAATTTATTAACCTTTCTTTAACTGAAACTAAACAATTTATTAATTAAATATAAATATGTTTACTTTTTTGTATCGAAACTTGAATGTAAAAGAACATAATATTATTAATTTTTAATATGCCTTAAATCTATTTAAGTTTTGGTATATGTTTCCTTTTTTAAGTTTTTTTTGTAAAAAAATTTGTGTATGATTGGTTTAAAACATTTTTAAAAGGATATATTTGATTTGAAATATTTTTCTTTAAGGACATTTAAAATCATTTATTTTCAAAAACTTTTTGACCATTTAAAGTATTCAATTTCAAAAATAAATTTTAGTTGAAAATTCATTTATATTTTTGGTGTTTAGTTTCATTACTATGATATTTATCTGTAATTTTTCTGTGTGTGCCATTTACAGAAATACATTTTAGTTTGATAAAATTATTTTTTTATCATTCATAAACTCCTGTTTTGTTTTTCAAATAAAAGATCTGTTTTATGAAAATTGAAAAATATTTCTTTTCTGTGTCTTCTAGAGTAATTTCTTTCACTGAATGGTGAAAATATTTTAAAATTTAAATATTTTCTCAAGTAATTATGGAACAAATAATTAGTGATGATGAATGGTTTAAATTGAGGAATATTCGGAGACATCGTTTGTTATTGTAATATTGATGAAAAGTCTCATTTCCAGGATGTAAAATTGATTTCAGGAAACAGAAAAATGTAAAGCATTAACTAGAGAAAGATCATACAAGTGCTTATAGATAGCAAATATAGATCTATGCATCCTGTTAACATCTCAAATAATACAAAACGCTAATCACACAAGGCTATTAGTTTCACCAATGAAGAGTCTCAAGCTAAACAGTTCAAAATAAGTGTCCTTAGGGTGACATAAGTGCACTTAAAGTAATGGTATGTTGTATATTCAATATTTTCTGTCCCAATTAGAATTAAAAAAATTGAATTATTAATTGCTGTAAAAAAGTAATGACAGAAATTGCTTACTGTCGAGTCACAAATAAATGCAGTTGTGTTGTTGTATTGAAGAAACTAACCCTACATTTATTTATAAATTGTCACATTATTTGAGATGAGGAATGGAAATTTTAGCTGAAATTATAACATAGGTGAACGTACAAATATATGAATAGTTTGGAAGGGCGAAAGCCGAGATACAGAAACCCTACATCGTTAAATATATAAACTTTAGCCATTTACGCTTTATTTTTATATATGATATAACAATACATACAATATGTCTTTTTTAAAACATGTTGAATCTTAAATAATGCAGCTGAAGATTCGGTAATATGCTGTCTTCATATGCTTGGACAAATGAGCATTGCAGGAAGAACAAGAAACTTGATATCAAGGACTTAAAGATTACAGTTTTTTAGAAGTTGAACTATATTTTACCTTCTCTTTTTCTTTTAATTTAGTTTTATGATCATTTTTCTGGAAAATCTAGCACATTCCTATATTTTTTTCTTGCGACCTTAATTTTTCAAAAATTTAGTTTTATACCACATTCCAAATTTATATCAAGTGTATTTTACTATTTTAGTCATTCTGGTAATAATAAAGTAAAATGTATAATAATTACAAATCAATTATGAAATATAAATAACTAATATCATACCATGATTAAACTCATAAATGTTCGTTACCAAAATAATATCAATAAATGCTTAAGGAACCCAGGCAAATATACTTTAATTGTTGTTAAGAAGTCAGTCCCTTGTTTTGGAATATCTTTGCTTTAGTAAGTAAGAACTAAGAAATGTCTCATAATGTTAGTCAGATTGTTGCAACTAATCTAGTTTAAGACATATGAATTTTTTAAAATACATTTCTCATATTTCTGCACATTTATACAGCGTAATGAGTTGCCAAGTATAGTTCAATAGGGTGGTCCTTCTTAAAAAGGCTTAGCGTAGGGGTACATATTAAAAATAACTGTTTTATACAGTGTAGAATAAGTTCTCATCAATTGTGGCAAGTTAAACGATGATACGCAAGAGGCTATGTGAAACAGTCGTAAAGCATTCAACAAAATTTAATAAATTTAAAGAGAAAATAAAAATGCATGCAAATGAAATATTTTATACATAATAATTAAACAAAATGGGATTATTTCAGAATATATGAAAATTTTTTATGTAATAAAAATATTGTTAAATGTAATTATTATGAAAGTGAGAAAATTGCATATAATATGAGAATCATTTTGTTAATGTATCTGGCATATTCAAAATATCTTTGGTAAAGTTTGGTGTCTATAAGCAAATTTGTCAATTTTAAAATTCAGTTTTTTTATTATGATTTTTCTCTATTCTTATAAACTTTTATTTTTATACAAATACTATTCTTAACCCGAAATATCGAATGCATATCATTATGTTTCATAAAAAAAAGATATCTTAAATAAATTGATTAAAGTAGGTCATAGAGACAGAATAAAATGCCAAGAGTTAAGTTCATCGTAGTGGCGGCTTCAAAGAACTTCGAAATAATCTCAGCTTTCTCCGAACAAAAGGATGCCATAGCATATTTAAACAATTCAAGATGGAGACCTAACGAACACATTGCTGGTAGAAAAGCCATAAAATTTTATGACTTGCACCCCACTACTCGTTCAACCTGTAGATATAGCCTATTTAAGTACCTATGTAGTTTCACACAGCTTTAGGAAATATAATTTAAATAGCGAGAAAAGACAATTTATCCCCGTATCATATACACTTTTATGTCCATAGCGCAGCTGAGATCACAGGAGGAGAATCAAATTGTGTCATCAGACTGCTTCCGTGAGGAGATTGAGGATTACCACAAATCATATTGACGTGTTTATAGTTCATTTATGAGGAAATAATAATCAACCATTAATCAAATTACAATTCAGTAGTACATACACATACCATTGGCCGTACTTGATTATTCAATAGATTCCACTTGGCAAAATTTAATATTTATTGAAATTCAATATAAAATTTAAAAAATATAATTTTAAAAAATTGCAAAAACATTTTTTCTTTTTCCAAAATTAAATTGACGAAATAAGAAAATTTGGTATTTAATCATCTTAATGTTTTTAACATGGAAATTCATTAAAAATTATTTTTAATAAATAAATCTATATTAAAATTTTCACATCGGTATGGGGACTGCCAATTTTATAATTTTATTTCAGACTGAAATTTTTAATCAATAAAAACTGTTTCTTAATCAAAAGAATTAAAACAGAGCCCCTAATGTTTATATCTTAATGAAGATATAGTCTTAAATCAAATTAACCCTTGAAATTTTAAGAGATTTCAAATTCTCATAAATAGATTGTTTGCGACTTCCAGTTATTATTATTTTTCTTATATATTTTTTTGCATCCAAAATTAAATTTTTTTTATCTGAAACTTGCAGGATAAAATAAAGAAAATAATTTACAAAAGCATTTGCTTAAACAATTTCTTAATATGCTTATGAATCTATAAACTTAAGACATTTGACTTACAGAACTAAAATATTTTGGCATATTAGCGAATAAAAATTTAAATTTCTCATAATGAAGAATAGTTTTCTTTACTTTCTAATTAAAAGTAACATTTCTTTGTAGAAATTTCAATGCAGGAAATTAAGAACTATACGTTAAAAAATCTTTCTTCAATTATTTCAATAGAAAAAAATTGAAAAAATAATTACTCCTAAAAGTAGTGTATTACCACTGTAACATTTTCTCAAACATATTTATTCTTCATTTCTTCAAAAAACTACGTTACACAATTCTTAAAAAAGTAGAAGCAATTACGAAACTTGAATGACACTTAGGACGTTTTATTTGAGGCAATACATTTACTAAAACATCTAATAAGGAAAAAAAGAGAGAAATCTTATAAACGGACAATAAATGACATTGATTAAATGAATTTGGATGCATTGAATCAATGTTAATAAAACTAAAAATTAACCGATGTATTGATTTATACATTATTCCATTGATGTTAAATATATTCAAGCAGGATGAATAAGATGAAGCAGATGAAGATAAACTTCGTAAATCAGTTTTTAATGAGAATAATAAAGTATAAAAATAAATGCCATTAATTGCAACCAGATTCGGCAATTATCAATATTTATTCAGTACACGTTTGATAGTTTAAAAAAATCTTCATTTTTATTACTATTTATTATAAAAATTACTAAATTCAGTGCACGTTCAGCTATGAAAATTCCAAGACAAGATACCTATCCATCTAACTTATATTGATATTTTCTTTTAAAAAAGTAAATTTTTCCGAGTAAAAATGTTTTCTTTATTTGAAAATATATCGAATATCACATTCTAAAATAAATTTTGTCGTTCTCGCGATTGAAAAGAAATATTTTATACTAATCCCGTTCAATCAAAGTTCCTCATTTTTAACATTAAATTTCCTTCAGATTAGATTTTTTCTTGAAAACTTAAGAATAAAATTTTTATATTTTATTTATATTATTCTCATTAAAACCATTTGAGCGCTTATCCTTTAATCAAAAAATGTTTTTGCTATAGAATATTTCAGGTTTTGTTAAAGTATTAAATTCTAATACCAATCTTAGTTGTAATGATTCCACTTATCCAAAAATTTCAGCAAATATTTTTATACATAATCAATCAAGGGTGACATTTAAAAACATTTTAAGTAGCTTTTAATAAATATAAATTCAAGTAAGAATATACATTATTCAAGCAAGAGTGACAGAAAAAGTTGTTTTCAAGCAGATAGTTTTTAAGTTTATTTTTATTAACATAAGTCATATTTTGCATACATATTTTTGTTTTTAATTGTTTTACTTGATGAACTACAGCCGTTTTTAATCTCATCAATTCAAAGTTTCTTGAAAAGAAGGAAAGTTTTAAATATGCATATGATTATACCTTGCAATTGAACGATATAGGAAGGACAAATGATATCTGACGAACCTCATAAAAATGTACACTCGGTTTCTGCTTTGAAAACCACTTTGTAAATTCAATGCTTTGTTAGAATATCATGTTATACCTGAGATACGAAGAAGAAACTATTACTATTAAGTGTGGGTATTCATAGAGTCAGAAGTTTTGTCTATCTTATATGTGAATAACAGATCAAGGATAACTCCATCAACTGTATTTGTTGGAGACCAACCAATCTCGTGAAAAAGTAGAATCGATGGCTTAATAAGGATCATACTGAAAAGCATATAAGTATAAACTCAATCCATGCCAGAGTGGACAGATATATTGCGAGTTTATTTTTGAAAAACGTTCTATCATATTGCTGACAATTACTCAGGAAAGGAGTTGTTTAGAGCACGTGTAATGTTAGCAGGGTGGACATTATTTCCACTTCCTTGACAATGCATCACGGATACAAAGGGTGATTTTGGTGATCCCATGACAAAGCTGGATGCATGAAAAAATAATGTCTTTTCAGGTGAGTCTTAGTGGTGGGCACAGCATTCTAATACGAGTTGAGGAAAATACTTATTACCCAGTGGCATTCAATGTCAATGTTTTGGTGATAAAGGCAATGAGCTAGTGTGGGTAGTCATTGGAAATACGATTCACCCGACTACTTCACGACTTCAAACTGTTATGCAAGTGGTGATCAAAATATTTTTATGAATCTTAAGACCATTGCTTGTGTCGTATTTATGAGAATTGTGAAAGGCAATTTTTCAAAAAGATAATATAGAAGCATAATTTCCATGTCATGTTCTGACCTTATTCAATACAGAGGGTATTCGAGAGTGGCATTTATCTGCATAGTTCCCAAAAGCTTTAATCAAATTAAAGCTTTTGATCATGCTTTACCGTCTGACTGGTCCACCATGCTTCGACAGCTATTACTGTTGATGAAATTTAACTTAGATTTGAAGTTACACGGAATGATCTAGCCATTTCTGTGTTCAAAGACCAGTTAGACATCAAACGTATCCAGCTGATAGACGTTTTAGCGGTCACAAGTCAACTTTTTTTACTAATTTAGCACAACTGTAATAATTATTTTGTTTTCGCATCCTGAAATTAACGATCACTACCTGTATTCATCAATATCAATTTAATATTTTCAATTTTAATATTTTTCAGCACGATTGCAAAAATTCAATGAGAGGAGCCCATTATTTATAATACTAAATTAAAAAATATATAATTTAAATTGATATATTGAAAGAATTTCTGTAAAAATACTCATTGAACGGACTAAATTATTATCTATGTTTCTTTATAAAATGTAAGCTTCTAAGTTAATTTATGAATAAGATTACTGAAATTTTTGAAAATTCCTGAATTTTTTGCTATATTAAATAAGTTGTAATATACATTAAGCAAAACATTTAATTTCTTAAACAAATGTGTTAGAACCCAGAAACTTATTAATTTTTCACAAAACCAAAATAGTGTATAAAATGACACATCTATAATAATCTCCTTCAGAAATTATATGTAATGAAAATTATTGCTCATTATAAACAGTTAATAATACAAATCCATGAACAAAATACGAACCGTGTTTGACAGTGAGCAATACGAGTTCCTTGTTAAAACATTTCGCTGAATTGAATTTGAAAGGCTTTAGCATCATAACACAATTATTAATAGACTAAACTTGTCACATCATTTGCTTCAGTAAAATATATGAAATAATGACTTCATTTAATTCTAGAATAACAAAAATTTGAAAAAAAAATTTTGCACTTGATAAAATAGTATTGTTTCATAATTAAATAATTCATCCCTCTAGAAATATTTTGTGCATTTCAACTGGAGCCATTTTGACTTTTCTTGAGAAAGTTAATTTGCTATTATAAAGCTGATATTACATACTTAAACTTCACATAACTCATTTGCTATGTAAAAAATATTTTTAACAAGAAAAACTACTTCAATTATTTACTATGTGCCGTCTTATAAAAGGTATTATTTTAGGAATACTATCGAGACTACTTTACCAGCGAAATGAATAGAATTTAAGAGGATAAAAACATTAAAAACAAAAATATCTTATTAAAAAATATCACATTTTTCATAGAAAATAGGTTGCATTTTCAAAATGAAATAGTATTTAGAGAATATAAAGCCCATACAAATAGAGTTTATAAAGTTTTTGCATAAAAATTATAAGAAGAAATATTCTGAAAGTTGAAAAACAGTGCATGATGAAAAAAAACATGGTGCAAAATAGCATTATTTTTAGATTATTTTCTTTAAATCTAGTTTTTAACCATATTGCACCAATTTTTTTAAATTTTAAGTCGATATTCTATTTTATAAAACGTAAAAGAAATAAAGCAATGATACAACAAACAATTATTACCAGTGATACTTTGTTTTAATTAGAGAAATAAAATTTTCAAGAGGGAGAAAGAGTTTCGAATGCGGGAATAAGAGAACCATGTTAACCAGGAACAAATTTCAAACTTACGCTTTGAAGAAGCAAATAAATCAATCCTAAATTTTTCTGGTACTCTGCTGCCCTTGGAAAAATCCTGAATCGATTTGTTTCATTATTCTTTTTATTTTTGTATCGTCTGCCGCGAGACCGGACCGGTACGATTATGTCATCTACTATGAGTCGATAGGTTTCCAGAATATCTCAGTTTTGACCTTTTTCCTTTAAAATATAACTATCCCCTGAAATATTTAAAATTTAGAGAAATAATTTGTTTTAGCATAATTATAAATGTAAAAGTAACAGAGAAATATTTTCAAAGTTAATAATTAATTTAAATGCATTTAAAACATTAGTTTCTATAGTAAATAAAATGAGTTTTCAAAGTTGTGACTAATTATATAGACAATACATTTTTTAATGAAAATCTTTAATAACATTTTTTAATAAATTTATTTGTTAATTTTTAAGATGAATACATTTAATTTTATTCACTGGGTTTTGTTTTATTGGAAAAGAAGGCATTTGAAAACTATTCAACACATTATTATTCAAAAGTCAAGTGTTTAATGAGATAAGCAGTAACTTGAAAGACATTATAAAAGTATTTTTATATCAAAGAAAAATAAAATACACGTAACTAAAAGTACTTATCAAAAACACATACCAAATATATAACACAATTTAAAATATAATTATCCAAAAACTATTATACATAGCTCCATAGTAAAAAAATTAAGCGTTTATCTATTTTAAACTACAGAAAAAGAAAGAGTAATATCAAAATTTTACATTACATTAAAAAAAATCATTTTATTTTTTCTATTTTATTTTTTTTATAATGAACCAAAGAAAATCTTAATTGAATTATTTTTATGTCAATTATTTATTTACGGGCTATTATTTAATATTACTAATTTGAATACCAAAGGATTTTGATTCTATTTTATTTCTTCTATCATTATGCAACTGACTAGAGGCAATAAAAGATCACTTTTTCTTATTTAATTATAGAACAAGGCAGTGAAATAAAAATTACAATTCAAAATAATGCAATATCATTAAGCTACGCAACATATTTCACTAAAAACTTTTTCTTCATCATTTCAGCACTTTGCATTTATATTCAACTATATATCTTTTAAACATTAACTATATTAAACTCAATGTAAACTTATTATTACTTAACATCATTAATCTTATTCAAGCTTAGCAACTCCATAACAGCATAATAATAATTTAAATTATTAAAGTCATAGAATTTTTATTCTTGAATATTCAGTTCCTATTCTCATATTATGTTATTACAATATTAAAAACTATACGTAAAATTAAAAGTTCGAGATATTTTTTTTTGTATATTCATATCAATATATTATATTTTGTATATTAATATGTTAATATACCCAAAAAATTAGATACTTAGCAAAGAATTATAATGTAGAGAAATTAAATCATAAAATCTAATTATTTATATTCACCACATAAATAAGATTTACTTAACATATTCAACATAAATTTTAATTTTAAAAGAACTAATGAAACAAAAACATAAAAATTTCACCTTTGCGATGAGCATTTGCTTGTTATTAAATAAACTAATCAAATAATTTAAATATCCAATATTATACGATGTAAATTTGGACAGACATACTGAAATACAGTATGCTTATAGAAATAAGATACTTCAAAGAAAATTTTAATCCGATACCATACCTTTATTTAAACAGTACTATGGAAACTAATTTATTGACATTAGTTCGAAGAAATTGTTAATTTACCATTCAACTCTGAAAAATTCTAGGATGCGTTGTGTTTAGTTTTAAAGGAATTATTTACCTTCATAAAATTCTTAAATCTAATAGTTTTACAAGTTTCCTTATACTTAATTCACTATAACAAATTTTAATTAACTTAAATAGTCTTATTGGAATTTTTACATAATCATTGAGTAATCTGCTACTAAAATTTATCTTCAAATATTTTCTTGCAAATTTATTTATAATTTTTTTGATATTTTAACTCACACATTTTTAACCGAAATAAATATTGAACATTGTTAAAAATTAATTTTTAAATTAGTTTTTAATTATTTCATATATTTACACTTATTATGTTTTACTTATAAAAATTCATATCAAGGGCTGAATTAGAGAAACACTGTAATAAGTACAAAATAGCAAAAACAAAAATTCATTAAATATGCATCATTGAAAGGGAAATGAAACAGTAAATGGAAAATAATAAAACTTAATAAATTAATAATTAACTTAAACTAGTTCCAAAATATAAATAATAATACAATATTACATTTATTAAAATATTACTTCAACTAAACGTTAGGCTTGTTAGTAGATCAAGCCCGTAAAAGTCTTTAAAAATTTACAGTTAATAGAACTTTATTTTAAACATTAGCTTAACGAGCCTTTCATTGTACATTTCAAATTTAATTTTTAAAAATCATTCAATAAAAATACTAATCAATGTTCTTAAATAATGCTAGATAATTTTATGTTGCAAATGTTGCGCTGTGATTCTTAATTTATGTTTAAAAATTAAATTCCAAATTTGAAATAATCACATAAAGTGTATAATGTAGGAAAACTGTGATATTAAAATATACAGTTTTTCATATTGGATTTATTACATTCTGATGAAATTATGCATTTTTCAGTGCACAAAACTTAATGTTAATTAAATATATGGGAAAGTTGTAAAATTTTCCTTAAATTTGCTTTATGTATTTTATCTTTTTACTTCTCTCATGGAAAACTTGGTCAATATAACTAAAACGTCTAAGATATTATCTAAAATAATATCGAACATCCAAAATCCATTTTGATTTAATACTTGTTTTATCATTAGAATTTCCTACAAAGAAATTATTTTGAAATGACTCCCATGAAGATCTTAATGCCATCTAAACTTTTTATTGGAATTGAAAAAAAATAATATTTTCATTTAATTTTCGTAAAACTACTTTGTTGATAAAACCTTATATTAAATGTTTTAGAAATCTCAAAAAGTATATCTTATTAAGTAATAATAAATTGAATTCCTTAAAAATTTCTTTGGCAATTATTGTTCAACCACAGTATCTCGTATTCAATTAAATAATCATTCTTTTCTAAAATCAGGGGACTACTTCTTTTCTCAAGAAAAATATTTTCATCTTTCTTAGAAATTATCATCATTTTTTATGCATTTTCTTTCAAACAGTTAAAATATGATATGAATTATATATGTATATATAATTAACTATATATATATATATATATATATATATATATATATATATATATATATATATATATATATAAAGAAAATTATTTTATTTTTCATGGTGTGAAGTTTTTTTGAGAGATATCGGTGGATTATATTGAATTCTTATTAAACGCTCTAAAATAGACCATAAAGTTTCAACTATATAGAGATGTAGTGTTTGTGCTGGCTTAGATAAAGACTTAAGTTCTTACTCGCAAAGTCTCTCAATTTATGGCTATGCTACTCCTGCTATATGGATAAGTATATTATTCTCTTAGAAGATTTCTCATCTGCAACAGAAAACAAAATTTCCGTCATTAGGATGGATCAGGTCAGAAAGAAATTATTCTTCTCCCCAGTGATTCTTCCTTACAGGATTACATTTGTAAATGCAGATAACAAATATTCGGCCTGCTTATAGCATCACACATGCATCTTCATAGTTGATAGTAAGAAGGAGACAATTACGATCATACGCTTATGCAGGTGTTTTCAAAACGTGACCTCTTCTATTGTAGTATGTAAGACGATTCTTCAGACCCTATTATTTTCTCCTACCTGTAAATCTTGCAGTTATTATGACAAGACTATTGGTGACATTTGATATTACCATCTGCGATTAGTAGTTTGGAAATTGTTGCTTTACTATAAATTTTCTGTTTATGAAGGGGCCTTATAACAGTAATCTGGGACACTTGAAAATTCTGATACTGTTTAAGCTCTGCGGTTACACTAATTGCAGTTGCTCTCTTTTAGTTGTTGAGATCCGTTTGAATACGAATCAATCTTTTTCACCGAACTTTTCTTTCCATCCACTAATTTGTTTTACTTAGCTGGTGTAGTCATGCTGTGTATGCTGCCATGACATCAGACAAAGCTCCTTAAGGAAAAATTATGAATAGCATTGTTTCGGTAACACTTTCTCTATCTAGATAAACTACCTCAATTTATCCTTTTTGAAAATCCAAGAGGCCCAAAGTTTTATCCTTTTGAATAAATCCGATGTTTCCAGAAATTTAATAAATCTACCTCGAACTACCAGAATATATACATTTCTATTTATAAAATAAAACTGGTGTGTTTATTATATTTTAATTCTCAAGCAAAAATGTCCCCTTCAAGGGGTGTCTTCATTTTCTTATTAACCACCTGTATGTATACAAATTCATTCGTAGATATTTTTAATTATATAGACATATGTATATATATATATATATATATATATATATATATATATATATATATATATATATATATATATATATATATATATATATATATATATATATATATATATATATATATATATATATATATATATATATATATATATATATATATATATATATATATATATATATATATGTTTGTTTGTGTGTAGGTGTGTGATGTATTGGGTTGGCAATTAAGTAATTGCGAATTTTAATCATAGATGGCTTCAGTTGAATTTTTAGGTTTTCAAACGTAGTACAAATGTAAAACACTTTTTGTTATTTGATAGTTGGCAATTCAGCTGTCAATCAATAAAAAAAGTTCTTTGATCGGTTGCGTAGTTTTCGTTTGGCGTTCGTTGAAAAATGGAAAATCAAAAGGAACATTTTCGTCATAGTTTGCTTTTTCATTTTCACAAAGGAAAAAACGCATCGCAAGCTAATAAAAAGTTATGTGCTGTTTATGGTGACGAAGCCTTAAAAGAACGGCAGTGTCAAAATTGGTTTGCCATATTTCATTCTGGTGATTTTTTACTCAGAGATGAGAAATGCTCTGGTCGTCCAGTTGAAGTTGATGATGACCTAATCAAACCAATAATCTATTCAGATCGTCACAGTACAACACGTAAGATTGCAGAGAATCTTCATGTATCACATACATGCATTGAAAATCACTTAAAACAACTTGGTTGTATTCAAAAACTCGATACATAGGTTCCTCATGAACTGAAAGAAACGCATTTAACTCAACTCATTAACAGCTGTGATTTGCTAAAGAAACGTAGTGAAAATTATTCATTTTTTAAACGACTGATAACTGGCGATGAAAAATGGGTTGTTTACAACAATATCAAGCCGAAATGATCGTGGATCAGGCCAGGTGAACCAACTCAAACAACATCAAAAGCTGATATTCTCCAAAAGAAGGTTTTGTTATCAGTTTGGTGAGATTACATATGAATTGTCTACTTTGAACTCTTACCACCTAACCGAACGATCAATTCTGATGTCTACATTGAACAACTAACAAAATTAAACAATGCAGTTGAAGAAAAGCGGCCCGAATGGACAAATCGAAAAGTAGTTGTATCCCATCATGACAGTGCAAGGCCACACATATATTTGGTCACTCGGTAAAAATATTGGAGCTTGGTTGGGATGTTTTTCCACATCCACTATATAGGCCTGACCTTGCACCATCTGATTACTTTTTGTTTCGATCGTTACAAAACTCCTTGAATGGTAAAAATTTCAATAATGATGATGATGTCAAATCGTACCTGATTCAGTTTTTTTGCTAATAAAAACCAGAAGTTTTATGAACGTGGGATTATGATGCTGTTTGAAAGATGGAAAAAAGTCATTGATCACAAAATCGGCTATACATTACAGAATAAAGTTATTTAGTTCCATGAAAAAATTGTCATTGATTTTCTAAAGAAAATCCGCAATTACTTAGTTGCCAACTAAATATATCTCTGGAAACATAAATGACCAGGATCTTTTAATGGATTGTTAATATTTCAAAATAAAATGTAAAAAGTTTACAAGAAACATTTTGTCTTTATTTGATTTTTTATAGCAGTTAAAATACAAAATTCTTTTAAGACAAATTACATTTATTAAATACCGCTGAAATAAAAACCCGGAATCTTAAGGATAGAAGTAAATAAAAAATGATATTCTTTTATTTCCGGTGATTTTACATTTCTACATTGAGGAAACGTTAAATTTAATAGAAATTTTAGGTGCTTCTTTTTTCACAAATGTGCATAAAATAAGAGAAATCATTGAAAAGGAAACGATTTTCTATCGAAAGGCACATTTTATTACTTGTTTATATTATATAGGCTGTTAATTTTATCTAAAATTATTTTTTATTCTTTTTCTCTTCTTCAACATTTTTCTTCTTGAATCTTGTAAGCTACTTACAATTACAAACTAGGAATATATGGAAACAGGAGAGAGATCATTCGTTCTTAAATCATCTGTTGTATGGTACACTTTTGATACGGTTTAAAATATAGCTTAGCTGGAATAAGTACATAGCTAGAAGTAAATATATATTTCAGCTTCAAGCGAATTCCAGTGAGAAAATAAAGTGAATATTGAAGAATAGCTTACATACATTTATTACCCAAGATTGCTTTAAACATATATTTTTAGTGCAACAAAATATACCGTAAAAGCAGTTATATGCATATTTTTGCACACATATGTTTTTTTGGCAGAATATTTAATTTTATTGTATAAAAGAGCGAATATGAAAATATGATTGATACTATTACATTATAGGCATACATATTAATTTTCAGCGTATTTATAACATAAACATCATAAATAAATTCAAACTTTTTCATAAACCTTAATAAAAGAATTCATTTTTGAACCTTTAAGATAATAAAATGATTACCAAAAATATATTTTATGTTACTTAATCTTGATTAAAAAAATGTATCAAGTTCTATAGTTTATTTTAAGATTTGACTTTGTTATACAAAAAATCAGTTAAATTTACTACTGATTAATGTGGAGAAATAATTACCTTCAAGTAATTGTTGGATTACGCTAGTCTAATTTTTTTTATTAATAGTCACAGTAAATATAAACCAAAATATAAAAACATATAATTGTTGAAAATTAAATTAATATCAGTAATTGTATTGATGATTCGCATTAAATCCAAAATGCTAGAAGAATACCATTAAAAAATTAAGAGATTAACTTGTTCAAATGCCTTTCGATCAGCCCTTAAAATGATGACCTTACAACTGGTAGGTGGACTCTTTCTTGAAAGCAGTATTTCATAATGCAAAAGTTATTTAAATATACGTAAATAGTATATAACTATATGAAAAACATCCTTGATGATATATAGATTGTGTATATTTAGTATTTTGAACACGATTCTTAGTTATATACTGAACGACAGTACAAGTTTCAAGACAAATAGCGCAATGTGTAGCTCTAGTGTGGATTAAATACAAAATTATAATCACAAGTAATTTATAAATGATGAAAAAACTTAATTATATTCCTACGCACAATTTTATTTTTATAAATAATGCCACATCAACAAAAATTAGTACGCATTAGCATTTTAGTGTATTCTAAATTTCAAAAAAAAATTCATTTTAATTGTACTGTAATAATAATTTTTATATTTTTTTATTCACATTTTCTTAATTTAGTTATTACCTTGAAAATAATCAAATCATTTTAAATATTCATAAAAAGTTAAAATTCACCTTTTTATGCGTAGCTTAATTATCTAGAAATTAGTTTTGTAAGCACAATAGAAGATGTAAGTTAAAATATAATCTCTAATCTCATTTTTTGAATAGAAGCTTATTTTGCAAGTTTAAAATTAATTTGAATATTACTATACATAAGCTTATGATCCACTTTGTGAAATAAAGAGGTAGATTTAATTTGTATTCAAAAGAAAATCTAATGGATAAGCACTATCGTATTTTCAAACTAATATGTGATTGAGATGGGTTATTTTAAGATCTTTTCTATTATTCACTTTTTATGAATGTAAAAATACCTGTCTTAATTTTGATTTATTATTTATTAGAGATATTAAATTATGAATTTTTTATGGAGATTTAAGCATTTAAATCCCACATCATTTTATAAGATATATATTTTTTAAATTAGAATAATAGCTCGTATTCAAAAATTTTTAAATCTATAAATGAAGAAATTATTTTTTTATTTAAAGAACTCATAAATTTATAATACCATATTGGATGATTTATTTCTCCTAAAATAAAATTGTAATAGCAATAAAATATAAGCAGCTATTGTAATATAAACAATTATTGAGTCAGTTTTTTAAAATGCGGATGCATAGTTTTATTTTTCTTTGGAGTTTTCTTAAAAAATTTTGCTTTTAAATTGAATAAATTATTTAAAATAATTCTTTAAAAATAGTGTTTATTTATTGTAAATTTTAAAATGTTATCTTTATTATACAATTTTTAACTAGCTCTATTTTAAATAATAAAATAATATACGTATGAATATTTTATATTTTATTTAATTTAATCAATGATTATCATATCTGCATAAAACCATTTTTGGAAATAATAGTAAGCAGAAGTAGTATTTTTCATTTGAAAAATTAAAATCGTTTTTCTTAAAAAGATCAGTAGTAGTGTGGTAATGACTCATGTTTAGTAGTTATTTTTTATAAAATCATTTTGTGTGTAATATATATATATATATATATATATATATATATATATATATATATATATATATATATATATATATATATATATATATATATATATATATATATATATATATATATATATATATACACACACACTGCTGGACAATTACTAAGGACCGATCACAAATTGCAATGTAGCATAACATTAAGCGAGACATGAAACCTAGTAGGATAAAATATAGTTGCCCCACTGTTCAGACATTAGAATAAAGAATATTTATTGTTCTGGAAAGTACAAAAGCTGTGAAACATTAGAAAGAAAAAACGTTCATTTGATGCTGCATTCGGAAAAATGGAACAATGCATCTAAAAGTCAGCAAGCACCTTGAAGAAAGGTATCAGTACGGGATATGTCCACCGTGGAGTGTGATGCAACATTCCACACGTCGTATCCTACTTTGTACAACATTATCCAGCAGCTGTTGAGGCGATTTATCCCAATCCTCTGGGAGTGCAAGGATGAAGGGTGTTCTTGTTTGTCGGGGGATTGTTTCGACCAGCAACTTGCCTCCCCAAAGCATCCCACACATTTTCAATGGGGTTTAGTTCTGGAGAACGTGATGGTCATACGAGGCATTGAATACCCTTTTTGTCTAGACAATCCTGAACAGCGAGTGTTCGATGACATGTTGCGTTGTCGTCCATAAAAACAAATTTATCACCAACAGCACAACGGAAAAGACGAACATGAGGAAGTAGAACTTTATTAACGTATCGTTGGTCCATCATAGTCCCATTCGCAACCACATGTAGGGGCGTGCGGCCATTGATCATGATGCCAGCCCACACCATGACATGGCGTGTCGGATATTAGTCCCTTTCCTGGATATTTTCTGGACGGTAAGCAGTACCACTCTCGTGCCAGATGTTAGAGAATAGCATGCGTACTATTCTCTAATCTGAGAATAGTACGCATGCCCAGTCCTGTTCAGTCCAATTGCGATGCTCACGACACCATTGCAAATGGGCAGTACGGTGCTGTCTGGTCAATGGGACACACACAACAGGTCTGCGGGCGTATAGTGCTCCTCCCCTCAAACGTCTGGCAACAGTTTTTCGGGAGATCTGCTTTCTTGAGGCAGCAAGAAACTGATTTTCCATCTGCTGAGCTGTGGTGCGCCTGTTCCTTTTTGCTTATAGGATAATATATCTGTCTTCAGCAGGCGTCGTACTTCTAACACGAACTCCCCCTTATCGCCTACTACACATTCCAGTAGTTTTAAATGACTTCCACAGCCGTGAAACAACGCTGTGAGCGATGTTGAACTCCCTGGCAACATCTGTTATTTTTCGCCCTTTTTCGATCTTTCCAATAATTCGACCACGCATAAAATCATCTAAGTGATGTCAGGAAGACAAGACAAAAATTTCAAGTTCGTCTATTAAATCTTTCCTGTAAAACTTTGACTTGAAACAACAACTGTCCACACGCATCAAAACCTGTAAAGCTGTTATGAATGCTATCACGTGATGAACAGACATGGAAAAAAAAATTGCATACGCATATTTCTTCTTACTATATCCCGCACTTATTCTAATTTTCCACATTTTGCCTCCTTTCAGTCTGTGGTTACTATGGATGATAGTGTTATCCGTCCTTAGCAATTGTCCAGCAGTGTATATATATATATATATATATATATATATATATATATATATATATATATACATTATGTCCACTAAAGTCCCTTGCCACCCTCATGTGGTGTCTAGGTATAGTAAAGTAGCCATGCGCTACTGTCATTCAGTAGTCTGTTTGCGCCACCTGGTGGAAAACTTCGGAGTTAGCATTCTTATCACGAAAACGGAACGAGATGGAGAGAAAAAGTGATTTACAAAGTTGTAGAGCATCCTCGATTTAGTACGAAAAGATACCTTGTATTCATTAATGTGAAGAATACTACAGTTAAAACGCGTATTTGTTGCTTCGTGCTGTGACGTGACAAAACGATTTAAGAAAGGAAAAAAAAAAAAAAACAAATAGCTATAACTTTATACTTTATTTAAGGTGTTCAAACTTCTCACCGTCAGCTGCAATGCACATTTGGATCCTCGCTTGAAGATTACGTTGCACACGTTGGAACACGTGACCGTAATATGTCGTTTAAGGTCCTGCACATTTTGTGCACAGACTATAAGTGATTTGGCACTGAACATATTTGAGGCCAACTTAAGTGACCACTGGCAAAGCGTAGAATACAAGTCTGTTGGCCTCTTGGTCCCTCAAAAAGCAAGGCACCAGCAGGGAATTTTCTAAGATACCAATTATGAATAGGTGGAATCCTCCAGTCATCCATAAGCGTTTTTTTACTCTCAGTAAAAATCTTATTAAAGGTGGATGCCAAATCAGGCTGTGAAGGTTCCAAAGAGGCAGCTTTAAACATCGAAACAGCAATCTCGTTTCCTTTAGTGTCAATGTCTGATGAGATCCACTGAAAATGAAAATTAATCTCACAATTCTTTGAGAACCTATAGATCATTTTAAACATTGAATTTTCAGCTCTTCCACCAAATTTCATCCAATTGCTTAGTTGTTAGATTGAAGACTTGCTATCAGTCAGAATCCATACATGCTCAAAATCAGGCTCAGAAATATTCTCAACATAACTCAGTCCATTTTAAATAACTATAAACTCCGATATGAATACAGAGCAAAAATCAAATTTTCTGAACTTGAGACTTTGGGTAGATATAGGAGATGTGATAATAAATACACTACCAGAGTGGTTCTCGTTTCTTTTGCTACCGTCAGTATAGACTTGGATAGCATCAATTGGAATTTGGTGAATAGTTTCTACAGCCATTTGTCTCATGAATTTTGGATTGTTGATGCTTTTCTTGGCAGGTTACAGCAGCTCTGTGTGGAACTGGATACAATCAAAATCAGTGTCAGTACTAAAACTTGATCTCAAGAAATGAGGTTCAATGTCTTATGGAGGATACATAAAATCATTTGTAGTGGCCAAAGATAAGGGACCATTTCTTTTCAGTCTGTGATCATTACTCCAATTTATGAGATAAGAAGATGTTCTATTCTGGTGTGTGTAACTAATAAGCTTATTGTAATAGTTATTAAGACTAGATTTCCTTCTAAACTTCAATGGTTGTACGTCTTAAAAGAGCATTTCTGTCTGGGCAACTACGTCTCAATCCAAAAATGATTTTTGCAGCACCCAAGTAGCCCCAGCTAGCATTTTTGTAGCTCCTGGTAGGGTCACCAAACCATGAAGGCCATTCCATTATTCCCAGCTAAAGCTAACAGGCGTTCCTCGGAGAAAAATCAGACTTCCACCATTAGCTTGTGATAAAGGGAAAGAATTACAGAAGTTGTAACTCTTTCCCTATATTATGAGTCTATGTAAACTATAAATGCGATAGTATATTTTCTAAGCAAGTATACGCAGGGTTTGAAGATTATATTTCATTGTAAGTTGCATAATTCAACTTTAAACAATTTAACTGGAAATTGACATGTCTTTATTTGAACATTTTTCTTTTGAACAGTAAGAATTTTATAAATATCATCACGATTTTTTTTGTTTTAAAGATAGTTTAAAATTTTTTGAAATGCAAAATTGTAAATTTATGTTTTCAGAATTAGAGCATTTTATTATTTCTTATGATGGTATTCAATATTAATATATGAATGCATGTTATTATAAAAGTATTATTTATTAATTTGATTTTTTGTCTTTAATATCTATGGATAATGAGAACAAAACAATTTAAGTTCAAGACTATCATTTTATTATTAGTCACTTTATAATTGTCAAAACAGAATGTCACAAATATTTAAAAAATTGTGAATAAATAAATTAATATATTAATTAATATATATTTTGATGTTCAAAGAGAATATAATATTTATTGATTACATAGTAAAACACAATTTTTTTTATTTTGTCTAATTTATTAGTACTTCGACGTAACTTCATAATTTATTCGTACTCTAATTTTTCTCAGATTTAGTTACAAAAAAGTAAGATGTTAGAATTTTCTTAATTTATATGCATAATTGATCAAACATTATGCATGAATGTGCAAACTACATTAACTTCCTCCTCTAAAAACATTCATGTTATACATTGCAGAAAATCTTTTTTCAGTTTTGCATTCAATTCGGTAAACCTATACAAAAATGTACAGTCATAATGAAAACAATCGACATGTTTAATTCATTTACAGGTAAGCTTAAAAATAAAATGACTCTTAATCTTGAAATGCAAATTAAGGTCAGTTAAGTTTAATTAACACTTCATCTGGCCTTTTCTTCTTCGCAAAATGCTAGTGTTAAAATATTAAGCTATAGGTAGTTAATAAGCAATTAATATTATTCTGGAAGTTATTGAAATTAATTAGCAATATTAATATTTTAAATAATAATTGAAATTATGCATGTATGGAATAAATTCATAACTTCAGGCGATCAGATTTTTTATTCATTTTTCAATTATAATTCTAAAAGTATTGAAAAATATCTTTTTTATTTCTTACTCTTCTTCGATTTATAAATATGAAATAACATTAACAGTTAAGGACTAATTCAAATGCTTTTTCTGTATCCTTGCAGCGCCTTACTTATTTCGATTTTCATTCTCCAATTTTAATTTATTTCCTTACTGAACGTGATTTTATCATTACTGATTTTCATGAAAACGGTATACAGACTCTATCTTATGCAGTTTATTTTTCAAAGATTATTAGAAATCTTTCCATTGAAAAGCGAAATCAGTAACGCCCCTTTTTGATGATTGTCTTAGAAATATTTTCAAGTAAACTGCTTCATCACTGTATGATGTTTTACAACTTATATCATTTTAACATTCACAGAATATTACCAACATTGGCTTAAATTGTAAAACCACTACTTAATCAATCCACTGTGTTCTTGAGTTTTACATCCGGCTTAACGTTTCTAATATATATATATATATATATATATATATATATATATATATATATATATATATATATATATATATATCATATATATACATATATATATAATTAAAATATCATCTTTTTGCCAAAAATTTGAAAACTTTTGATGATGTATTTTTAAACATATTTTATCAGTAATGTGGCAAGTTAAAATTGAAATTAAAATGCTTTCGTGCAATAAAGATTACAAAACTAACTAATTCTCAAACATATTATTATCAGAATACATATGATAAATTGTAAAATACTTATTTAAATTATTAACTTGCTACTTAACGGCAAAAAGCATGACTAATAACAAACGTTTAAAGAGATGAATATAACAATTATATTTAATTTAAGTTAAAGGACAAATAAGAATAAAAACTGACATTTTTGCAATTTTATGTTGGGACTATTTTTTGCTCCTTCCATTATTTGAGATAAAACTTTTTTTAAAAAGAAAAATAGGAAAAAGTTTGGTGATACATGGATTACAGAAAAACAAACCCCTGTTCATGAATAATCAATAAATAGGAGTCAAGTAGTTAATAAAATCATATTCGAAACACACATAAAATAAAATATTTGCTTATAAACATATAATAATACAAAAATTTGTTCTTCAAACTGTATTAAAACTTTTTCTTGAAATCTACTAATTGTTAATTAATGACAAGTTTTTTATTAAGTGATGTATTTTTCATAAATAAAGCTATGTGGAGACAATTTTCATTTGTATACAAATCTCGAAACTATTACGATGATTATCGATAGTATTACAGGATGTGATTAATGATTATCGATAAACTACATTACGCCAAATTCAGAAAGATACTTTTTGCAATCTTGTTAGAGTATTACTAGGCAATCATGGTTGCATGTGAATGAAAATGAAAGAGTCAGTTATCAAATCTATCTTTTCTCATCGTCAGGAGAATAGTCATTTCATCCGTTCTATAACTTTGTAAGCTAAGTTTCTGTATAACGAATAATGTACATGTTATTATATCTTGATATGATATAATCTTAATAATCACAGATACGAACATATATTTTCATGATGTTGTTAATGTGTTTATTGTTTAATGAGGTTGTGTGTTTTATTATAACAAAATATTCCATTATCTTTTTTGCAGATCTTATTATTCGTGAAAATTTTTCAAAAAATTTACCATTCACACATGTTTGTGACATATTGCTCAGGCAACATAACCTTTCATGAAATAGCATCCAGTACTTTCCTCAAAAGCTGAATTTAAACAAGAATCATATAACCAAAAGATTGTAAATATTTTTACTTTAATTACATATTTATGTTTTATGAATGATTATTTAAAACAAAAATTATTTTACAAAGTTCAGTGACAAAACAAAATAGTCATATTGATTATCTATTGCGAAGGATATGAGAATAAAGATGCTAAAACTTAATGCATGTGATCAAAAGATATTTCATTGAGGCTTTGTTATTTATTTGTCTCTGATTTACCTGTATTTATATGATTTACCAGACTTAAATTCATGTAAAATCACTAAGAAAAAATAAATTTATATTTTGAATTTCGTTAAGAAAATGAAACTGAACTTTCTTCATCCCTATTAATTGTTAACACTACATCATATTGCAAGAAATCATTAATTAAATTTTTCTTTTGAATAACCCGTATTTTGATAAGTTAGTCTTCAGTCCAGCTATAAATTAACTAATTTAAGATACAAATAAATTTCTTTTTTACCAGTTTGACTCCAATTTTGCATTAAATATTTCAGAGAAAGTTCTTTTTTACTTATTTTAAGAGTTAAATACTAGCAAAAACTTTTATGTTTAAGGATGTCCTTTTTAATTTTCTACTTACTATAAAATATTTTAATGATTTATTTACATAAATATATTCTAAGTTAATGACTTAATACTCTACAAAGTATGATGCAGATATTTAAGCATGGCAAAATCAATATTTTTAATAGAAGTTTTAAGTCGTAAATCAGTTTTAGTAGTCAGAGTTCTCCATTGTTGGTGACATCAGGGGGAAACATTTTTGATGTTTGGAAAAATGGAATAAAGAGTAGTGAAATGAAAACTCTCCCTTTATTTGAAGAGTTGGAGAGTGGTGGTTGGTCTTTTAAGAGACAAGAGATGATACAAAGTGTGAGTGGAAAAGAATGTTTGTTTTACATTGAGGTCAATACCGCTAAAATCTGTGTCAACGGATCTTCTTTACCCCAAAAAACGTTATGAAGATGCTGTCATCACATTTTTTCCGGAGGTCCTGACCCAGTTCCATGAGATTCTTTCCCTAGACAAGCTTATTATGGAAAAAATGGGCTCTCTGGAGTTTTTCCGGATCAGATAACCGAGATTGCTTTGCTTTATACTGAAGGGGAATTTCGCCGCTGGAACATGAAAGCAGGAAATTAAAAAAGGAAAGCGGGTCGAACGTGCCCGTCTTGATAAATGGATCATATTTTGAATGGTTGGGAAGGAGGCCTCACATAGAGAGGGATACAATTTGTCTCTATTTGTGGTACTTATTGGACGCCGAAAAAATAAATATATTTTGACGCTTGGTTTAAACAGGAATTACCAATTTTTCACGTCATATGTTATTATCTCGTCTGTAAGAGATAACACTTTTTGATTGGAGGATTATTTTGAGAGGTTAGAGATTTTTATTTATGCTTTATTTGTAACTTTTTTGTTCATGCTCAACTGGTCCTTATAAAATTTTACGAAAATAACTTTAAGTAGAAGCGGAAATTGGAAAAAAAAATTCAAAAGGCTTTCAATAAACTGTTGCATTTTTAATAATATTTATAAATAATATTTTCTTTAAAGGAGTAATTTTTTCCCCATGACTAAAGCAAGATTTAGTTGTTCGAAATAATAAATCGTTCTTTAAATAAAAATGTTTCAATATAAAATTGGCATTGATGTATTCAGTTTTTAATACGTATTGCAATATATTTCAGTTTCTTAAATTACTTTGAATAAAATAGTAGCTACACAAGGGCATCCTTATTTTTGAAAGAAAATTTATAGTTTGTATATTAAAATAAAATATTAACAGTAAAAATAAAATGTAAGCAATGCATTACAGAAAACAGAAATATATAACAAAAGCCATAAACTAATTTGAAGTAAACAATAAATATGAATGTGAAAGCTTGCGTTCTGATTTATTTTGTATCAATTTTTATAAATACGCATCTAGAAATTAATGCTCTAAAAGCTCTTCCAAGTTTTTAATACAGACAAGGCTCATTTTCTCCGACTTCATAGTTTGCTAGTGTAGGTAGAGTAAAAAAATTAATGATGTCATTATGAATGAAAAATGATGTATTGGTAGGTATTTAATATTTTTCTCATTTAAAGTTTGTGGATAAATATTTAAATAAAGTTGAGAAAAAATAAAAAAAAATTGGTAATGCTAGAAAATAATAATTTCACAGCATGTATTTTATTTCATAATGAAAAAGTAGGAACAAATAAAAATATTACATATTTATTTTGAAAGGCATATCCCTCTAATGTACATATCGTTTTCATTTAGAAAGCGTTTGTAAGCAATGATGATAAACTAAATTATTTTTAACATATTTTCCTATATTGATCATTAAGAAAACAATTTAATGTTAAATTCAAAATATATGAAAATATAATACTCAATTGATGAGATATTAAAATAAATTTCATGGAAATATGGTTGGCAGATTGTTATCTACCACTTTAAATTTTCAATAGGTTATGTATTTTGATAGATTAATCTCTAATGAACTATTGTTAGCTACCACTTTAAATTTCATGTTTTTGTTGATAAACCTTATTGTAATTTTAATCACCTCTAACTTGTTTATGAAATGTACAGTGCAGGTTTAGAGTAGAGACACTCGTAGCTGCGCCGGTGTGCCTACAGAATTGAACTTCTAAATAAATTTTCAGTGGTTATTAAATAAGTCACTACACTACTGATCCAAACTAACTGCTACAGAAGGAAAGCATAGGGACAACGTCAACATCAGGAAGGAGATGGTCAGCTATGCAAATTAAAGACTCTTTTCTGACATGCAAGAAGGACAAATGTCTTAAGATCTTTGAGCAATTCCCCAGAGGAGAGTTTGTATTAAGAACTATCCCTTTGCTTTGCTCCTATTCTTCGTATTTTATATTGTTTTTTTCTTGTCAGTGATTTTCAAATTTTATCTACTAGTTTTTATTATATATATATATATATATATATATATATATATATATATATATATATATATATATATATATATATATATATATATATATATATATATATATATATATATATATATATATATATATATATATATATATATTAACTTTTATTGTAAATTTAAATCTGTAATGAGTTCTCTCTATGTAATTCATAATCAAAAACTTACTTACATATACCTTTATGTTTATGTTTCTTACATTTACATTCATTGCCTAATTGAAATATATCTAATAGCCATTACTGTCACAGGTATTTGTCTTTTAGCTGGAAAGATGAAACTGTTTTTGAGTAATAAATATTTCATCAAATCCACTTATAAAGAATCCAAACAATGTTCTTATGTAAAATTGTTCTATTTTATATTATGTAATTTGCCGACCGATGGATGACTGAGTGGTTAGCATTCCTGATTCCTGAGCTGTGGGTCCCGGGTTCGAATCCCGGTTCAGGCATGGACTTTACTTTCATTCTCTGTTCTCTCTATGTTTCTCTGTTCTTTCTTCTGTGATGTTGTATGAATGTGGCCCACCCTATAAACGGGTATGGCGCAGGCAACGTTACTCGCCTCCGTGACTTGGTTCACATGTGCCCGATGGGCAAAGATAAATAAATAGTAATTTCTGATCTTGTTGTGTGGCATAGGGTTCATCACTCAAGTGCTCACCGTTGGAAATAAATATTATATAGCTTTTCATATCTAATCATAAGCTTTCTTTTATTAGAGTTTTAAAACGTTTATTATATAAATATAATTAAATGTAAATTTAAAGAATAAAATAACTTTTACTCTTAAAATTTATCTAAGTAAATTTTTTGGATTAAATTAAGGAGCATTTATAAGTAAACTTAATAAATATTTCAGCAAATATTTTAGGAAAATAATTTATCAGGAATTTTATTAGAATATCTTATATCTAAATCATATATTTCTCTAAAATAAAACTTTTTTTCTAACATCACGGACTTAATCTTTTCTAACATCGCTAATTAATCTAACTTAAAATAGAATGATTTAAGTTTGCAAATTTATTTTTTCATTTAAATTTCACATTTATTTTTGTATATGAACAATTTTTTATTTTACTTTTAACGGTATTTACATAAAGTATTTTTAAATAAACTCTATTGTTATTATTTTTATCAGAAAAACGTCTCAAAGTTGTTCTATTAAAATATATCATGTGACTCAACGTATTCAACATTATTGTGCTACACACTATTATTAAAATTAAAAAGAAATTAAAGTAATTGTATTTCTTTAAAATAATTCCTCCACAAGGGCATTTAAAAGTTTGTTGCAAATTTCTAATGAAACTAGATTGCATATTAATATAATAGAAAAATTGGTTTTAAAACATATTTTTAAAAAGGGATTCTAAATTTTATCTAAATATATGCCTTATTCCTTTTTTTAGGGGTTTATTTACATACAGTTAGCATATTTTTACTATTCTGTCTATAAATAAGAAATCACAACGAATCTTTATGAATATATTAAATCATATATTTCTTAAAAACATTTTGTGAAAAATTTTCCTTGTCAAGACTTTGTAGAAAAGAAATAATTTCAATGTCATATTTTTATTTTATCATATCGTAGTTTAATATAATATGTCATATAGTTTTGAAAAAGTATTATTTGGAAGATTTAAATAAAATAGAGAAACTATCAAATATTTATTCCTTCTAATGTAAGAATAAAATAATAATTGGAAATACACTTTCTTGTATAAAAATTTAAACTCCATAGGAATTTTATTATATTTCACACATTTAATAGCAAGCTAAATTGAAAATGGAATGACATTACTGTTTTCTTTTTAATTTTGAACTCGGTTATACAATGTTAAATTAAAATCTTTTATAATATGAAATTAAGGTTGATTTTTGACTTCATATTTTATAATATGAAATTCATTTTTATAATTTAAATAAGAGCATTTAATTAAATAAACAAACAAAAAATAAGGAATTTGATTTTAAAAACAAAACTCTATTTTTCAAATTTCCATTTTCAATAAATAAATGTATAAAATTTAATTTTTTCTTTTTGTCAACTTATACAATATTTTTGTAAACATGGACAATATTTTTTAGTTAAAATATAAACTCCAAGAAAGATCAGTCAAAGAAAAAAAAAGAATAATGTTTTATATATTGCATTCAAAAAGAAAATAATATTCTTTGCATACCTCTGTTGATGAAAAAGAACAAATAAATTTTTCTAACTATTACAAAATTTTCTACCATACCATTTTAATGATATTAGATTTTTGTAACACTCGTTCAAAGTTCAAATACAGAATTATGTTGCTCTGTAGACTTACTCCGTAATAAGCTTAATCAGAAGAAAAAATTTAATTTTAGTATTCATTCTCCAAGTTAATGATGATAAAATTATATTCACATAAATCAAGATATTATATACCAAGAAAATATTAACAGTATGAAACAATTAATAAATTACCAGCAATTGAATTCTTTCAAAAAAAAAAAAGCTTGGATTTTTTACTCTAAATTAACAATGCTTATTTGGTTAAAAATGCATAAAAATACATTCAGTTATAAGGTATTTAAATAAAATTAAGAAAATTATATGAGAATTTAACTGTTGAAGCACTTTTTGCAGATTTAATACCATTTTGTAGAATGAAGAAAAATGTAGTAATCGAAAAATTGTTAAAGTAAACTAACTACTGATCAAGAAAACAATTAAAAAATATCTTGTTATTTTGCTAACTGAATAAAAAAGGAATCTTATAAAGAGGCACACAAAGAAAAAATTGCTTGAAAGCTTTAGGTTAGATGGTGGAATAATATTAATCAATTTCGAATTTCCCTCTTCTTTCTGTTGAAATAATTTATTCAATAATTTTCTCTTTTCAATATTATATTTTCTGCTTAAAACTGTCCCATTTTTACAAAATTTGTTACCACAATTAACTATTTTTTGATATTATTCCATAAAATAATTTTTTTTTATCTTACCAAAATGAAATTAGTCAAAGCCTAATTCGACATTATTACAAAAACTGTATGAGTTTGAATTATTTAAAGCATATGAGTGAAAGATGATTTAATTTATTAAATATATTTGTGTCAAATATGTATAAAAATATATAAATGAAGTATAATTGCTTTTTTATTTACTTTGCATCCCATTTATTATAATAATTTATTTCTTCATACCAGTAAAAATATTTAACGTTTGATAGTTTTTTTAAGTGACATTTGAAACTTCAATTTTAAATACGTTGTTTTAAGCTGTTAAACTAGGATTATCTTTGTTTATTGGCACTAACATGCTTTTGGGTGTAAAAGACTTCAATATAGATAGAAGCTCTTGTTGAACAATTATAGTTAAATATTTTGTCTCTGAACATTTCATCTTGCACATCTATAACAATGAGTACACAGTTTTATGATGGTTTGTTTGTCGCTCAACGGTCACTTTTTGCACATGAGGGCTAATTAGACTGGGACCTACGGTTTAAAGTGGATTCCGAACCACTACAAACATCCATGCCCAAGGTGGGATTCGAATCCACGAACTATTGAACCGAAGGCAAGAGTGCTAACCATTCGGCTGCCAGCTCGGCACACAATTTTATGAACACTCTTTGTTGTGATACATATACGTTCCTCTGTCCGTGAAAGGTACTATTGCAATAGACGATGGATGTGAAAATATCTTATAACGACTCTCTTCTGTAAAGTAGTTTTCAAGCTTCACAAAGTTAGTCAAACAATAAACACACAGTGATTAAGTGGTAAAGCTGCTCTTTTCTAAGTGAAAAGTTTGAAGCTCGATCCAAACAAATATTAATGATTGACATGTTCTACACTCACATCCATATTGCAGCAGTGCTTCATTTGCATGATAATATTAAGAAAATATTTCTTTTTTACTGCAAATTGTGAATGTAGCCTTTTATCTTTTCAAATTCCTTCCGGGATGTTATAATGGAGCATACTCAAATACTTTAGAAATTCAAAACAGAGTATTCTCCTTACTTGGAATAAAAATTGTTACATAAAAGCCTGACGTACTGAGTGGTATTATAAGGCTTTTTGGAGTGAAAGACCAGGTTTACAGTTGTTGAACAGTAAGAGATAAATGTTTGTTTGTCTAATTTTGTTTTAAGTACAGTTTTTAGGGAGGTTGCTTGTTTGTTTCCTGATTTTCGTTGTTCGTAACTCTGGTGCAAAACCTCTGAAAAGTCCAAATGGAAAACCAAATGCTATGAATATATTATAATAACCTTCTAAAGTTAAGTTATTCGCAATATGGTGCAAAACTATTGAATAAATGACTCACTGTTTCGTAATACTAAGGGGAAAATATTTAATTTCATCTCATTTACAGTTGAATACTGGAGACTGATGCCCTATTTAATAAATTAAGAATGCCATTAAATTTTAAAATTTCCTCAAGAATTTTCAAGATTCTCATTTTTGCGACATAAGAGTAAGTACCACAATTTGAAAAGACTCTTCAGGAGAAGCAACATACTTAGAATGTTATGATACATTTACTATTATTTGAACTGTTAAGGTAACATGAATTCAAAGTTTTCAATTACGATGCATGATGTGTTCTGTATGATGAACAAGAATTATTATTAAAAACTACCCTAGCATACCTTCACTGCGTTTCATTTAAACCCATTTATAACCTGTTTTATTAATTTATTGTTTACGTCTGATAACCCTTTTCTTAATCAATTTAGACTTTAACAACAGAAAACTTGCATTTAGATTCCAGGTATCTCATCTATTTCTGAAATGAAAAGACATTAAGTTAATGTAATAAGAACAGAATCACTATTTATATTAGGTGTTTTATTAGGTTTATATTAGGTGTTTACGCATCGCGCGTGCGTACTATATAAAACACATAAAAACTCAAATTAAAACTAAATAAAACAAACTATTTATGACTGAAGTTCAGTTTAAAAATGAAAACTTGAAACTACGAAGTTCAACACATAGATATACACATTATAACTTAATAAACATCTTTATAAGAATATTTTGTATCAAAAATTGAAATCTCATGTATATTTTAGCTAATAACAAATCATATCAGGCACATGATGTTTCAAAATGATTTTTAATTAGGAAAAAAATAAAATTGAAGTCGGGACACTTTTCAACCCTATTCCAATGCCTTTCCGTGCAAGGAACTATTGGCAACAGCTTATAAACACATTTATATTAAAAAGTACAAAAACGATACTTATTCAAAAATAAAAAGTAACTATCGCGTTAATTTATAAAAAAAACAATTAAAATGTGACAATTTATAAAAAAAGTTTGATCCGCGAAGCAGTAATTTTTTTTCTCTGTTCCCAGAGGTAATGCGCAGATAAAAATTTAAAAAAAACAAAAGCCTTAATGCGTTTTTTATGTGAGGAAAATTCCGGATTAAAATGCTACCTCACTTAATTTATTTTCAAAGTGGCATAAGAAACATTACTGGGATTTAAAACTAGGGAATATGTTTTAATTAAATACAAATTCTGTAATCAAGATTTTAAAGAAAAAATATATTTTTTATTATAACTAAGCCAGAGACCGACATCCTTCTATAATTGTCACCTCATTCATTAGACCAATCAATTCACTCACAGACACAATTTTATTTTTCACCAACAAACAAATAATGACTTTATTTATTTAAATTTTGTTTTTATTTCTGAGTAAATTAATGTATAGTATGTTTCATTTTTTATTAGCAATTTAAAGATTCCTTTTAAAAAATATTTTTTGGCCATGGAATTTACAGTGTTTTTGGTAGTTTCACCATCTAATATGTCATATATGTGGTGAACTACTTAATTGCCGACGTCACTATTTCAAGTGCCTACTCAGGAAGGGGCTTGAGAAGCGCGACAACTTCTCCAGCGAGCGCGAGAAAGCCGAAAGACTGAGACGCTGTAAGACGTTGCGTTTGATAGAAGCAAGACGACTGCTCCTTTCCCCCATAACTTTAAACTTCAATTCCTGTTATTATCATTAAGACGATTAATTGTAAATTTTCTAAAATTGTAAATATTTGTAAATATGTGTTAATTAAATATATGTCTAGATAAGGATTGTTAATTAAATTACGCCTTGGCCCCTCCCCATTACACACACACACACACACACACACACACATATATATATATATATATATATATATATATATATATATATATATATATATATATAATACTTTATATTTCGAGAAAGTTTCATGGTAATAATTATATTTCTAAAAAATGGATGCGATAAAAATGGTACAGATGTTGAATTTTTTTAGTAGTAATATGACAGAAACAGTTTTGGAGCTTTATGTTCGTAGGCGTATAGCTCGCATTGAGTAAAATTGAGATTTTTCACAAAACTCGTCAAAAATTTAGAACACCATTTTGGAACTAAAAAATGAGCAGACTTCACAGACTTCCAGATGTTGAAGAATAAGGTAAATATTCCAACAACACAAATAGCTTTTACTGTTGCCACCTAGTTTATTATATCATCTTTTAATAGGAATTTCTGCAAAAGAAAAATATTAATTTATTTAAACTACTAAGAAAGTCTTTTCCAACTACCAGGAAAAATTTTGAAATAGAAAGAAAGATGTGTATGTACTTCTCTCCATACATATTTTTTGTTATTTTTAATTTGCAGATAGTGAGGAAAATTTTTTCTTAAATCAAATAAACTGCTTTTTTGCATGGATGAAAAAGTTAACAATTCTCAAAAATTACAAAAAAGAAGAGATTATAATTTTTTACCTTACAAAAAAAGAAAAGATTGACAATACTGTGAAATTTCATTTCCTTCAGCGCAAAATAACAATTAATTGAATTAAGCTAAATCTTTTCTTTATTTTATTCAAATATGCAACGCGAAAGAATATTTTAATGTACATTTTAGATGCATAATTTCTTTCATTATGTTGATGTGAAATTTAAATAAAATAAATTCTTTGATGACACCGTTTACTTTTTTTATTTCTTACACAATTAAATTAAAAATTTTCAGGAAAAGAGTGTTTGAAAATAAAAATATATTATACCAGGAATTGCATCTGAAAAGTATAAATTAGACATATACAGGAATGATAATTAAATCACTGTTTTCTTACTAAGTGAAACGTTATCTAATTATATAGATAAGAACTTACAAAGTTCTTCTATAATTTCGTTTAAAATTAAGATACATTTATGAAAGCAACATCTATATTTTTTCTAATATTAACTAACTTTTGATTATATGTAATTTTATTTATATCTGAATTAAATGGAACTTTGAGCATCACATTTATATTTTATAATGTATATATATAAGGAATTCACTTGTGAGTGATAATTACTTATAAAATTAGACATTTTAGTAATTATATTAACCAATTTTCATAAGTGAATTTTAATCATTTTTATAGATAAATCTCATTTACTCTTAAAACTAAAGTTAAAGATGTAAAATTTTAACCTCCTATTGCAGTATTCAAAAATTTCATAAATCAAAAGTTTCAATTCTTTGAATGTCACGAACTATTAATTGTTACTGCATTTTATCTGATTGGATCTTAATTTTGCTTTTATGTATTTTCTTATGATTTCTAGACCAACACATTGATTTTAAATCGCAGTTACTTTTTTTACAATTATTTTATAATTTCCAGACCAAGACCTTAAAATACATCAGATAAAAGATACACCCTATTACTTCAATGAGTAGGTGTTTTCAGATGTACTTTGAGAAATTTGAAATACGTGTAACTTGAACTGAATCATAGAAATTTTAACAAAACGTAAAATAACTTAAACATGCTACACATTCATGCGTCAAAAATGAATAATTTTACTCATTTAACATTTAGTTCTTAATTCCAACTGCGATGTATTTAAAGAAACACGAAATTAAGTGATTTAGTAAAGTAAATAAGAGAGAAGCAAAGTAATTGTGTGTGCAATAATATACACAATACCAGAAAAACCATAAAAAATGTTAATTTTAGTAATATTGTGTTTTAAACTGTTAGCTTAAAAATATATAATTTGGCACATTTGTTTGGATGCATAAGCAATTTATTTTTGACAAAGGTAAATAACATGTTGAAGAAAAATTATCTTGCAATTCATTTTACTATAGTTATTTAACAAAACTCAAATCGAGCGAATACTAATTTAATTGCTGTAGTTGTATATTATAATACATACAATTACAACAACTAAATTTTGCTATTCACGAAATTCGATAGAAATTTAAGCATTTTCAAATAAAAACTTAAAAATAAAAGCAAATATTAATTAATAAAATTCCAGAATATATAAAATCAATTACAAATAAAATCAATTTTATATATAATATCATTTAGTAAAATTGAATTACATAATTTTTATTTTAGTGCGTGTTTTTTGAAAAAATTAATTTAAAAATCCAGTTTTTCAAGTTTGGTGATACATGTTAAATACTTAATATACACTGCTGGCCATAAAAATTGCTACACCAAGAAAGACAAGAGATATCACCACAAAATTTGTTTTGTAAATAACATATTGACAAATTATCAAATGATTCAATTTATAGACTTCGGTGAAGTGTGATTCCTGCAAAAATCAGTGACCGGAGTTATCACCATTGCCACACGCCTCGGCATTTATTCAAAAAGACTTTGGACGTGTTCTTGGGGTACAGCAGACCAAGCAGCTTCCACATGTTGCCAAAGTAGATCTATTGGGGCAAATGAGGATGCAATCTAGATCAATTGTTGAGCAACCATGGACGACATGTTTTCTATCGGCAAAAGATCCAGAGAGCGAATCGGCCAGGGAAGCAATTAAATCTGGCGATTGACGAAGAACACTTGGACTATGCGTGTCACGTGTGGTTGTGCATTATCCTATTGACATGTGGCTGTGGACAAGCCCTGAAGGTAAAGAAGGACAACTGCCCCCAATACCTCGGAGATGTAGCACTGGCTGTTTAAAGTACCGGCAATTTGTACTAGAGTGCGAGAGTGATATACATTACCACACCATACCATAATACCCGGTGCATGACCAGTGAGGCGGTACATAACGCAGCTTTTCAGCATCCTCTCTCCACGCTGTCTCCAGACTCGAATGCGACCATCTAGGTGTTGCAGACAGAAGCGTGACTCGTCAATCAAGACAATTTTATTCCATTCTGCCGTTCACATCCTACTTTCATCGCACCATTCGCGGCAGAGACGTTTATGATTGTGCGTCAAGGGTAGATGAAGCAATGGACGTTTTGCGGACAGACCACTCTGTAAACGGCGTCGAGTGGAACGCACAGACACTGCATGATGCATTACAGACTGAATGTGTTGTGTGTATGGTTAGTGATGTGGATGAGCAATCCATCACTTCTTAGCGCACAATTTGCCTGTCATCAGGTAAAGTGGTGCGCTGAGGTGGATGTGATCGAACACGTCAGTCCGTCGTACCCTCCTGCATCCAACGATCACATATTCACATTACAGTTGTTTGGTTTCGTCCAACACGACTACCGATTTCCCTGAAAGATAATCCACAATCTCGGTTGACCACTATTTTTCCTCTGTTGAACTCGGATACTTGATCAAAAAATAATCGCTGTTTTCAACAAGGCATATTTGATCGTTTTTTAAAAAAACAAATCACAAGAAAAATATAATTGCCGAACTTGAAATCGTCGAAATCTCCAAGCCTTAAATATCGCTTTGAAGTGACGCCATAGGCACACGTGATATGAGTCTGCGCTGAAATTCTAGTCATTTGCATATCTCCTCCCCCCACCTACATGATGTAAATTTCATGTTATTTGCAAGCTTCTTTTAGGGTGATGCCTTTAACGGTGGCCAGCAGTATATAACTTTATGGAAACTGTTGTTTCGTACTTGATATTACAATAGCTGCAAGATAAATTACTTAAAAACAAATATTAATGTAAAAACTTTATATCAGAAAAAAGTAAATTTTAGAAATTAAAGGAATGTTTTTTAAAGAATTAATCAATATATGCTCTTATTCTAAAAATATTTGTGTCACTGAAGTTCTGTAAAATCAATTCAAGTAATTTTTCTTGTAATTATTTTAAGTAATTTATCCTTTTCACATGCATTTTCCATACCAATTATATTAAAAGTGATAATATGCTGTATGATTATTTTTTGCCATCATATACACATAATTTGTGCACTAACAGTTTTCTGGATATGATTAAATAAAATGTAAATTTAGTGTATATCCATTATTTGTAGAAAGCTAAAATTTTAAAAATGTATCTTTTACTTGCTTACATTTATTTAAATGTTACTTGTAATGCTTTAAACATTATAAATATGCCATATCATGTAAATGTGTTTTAAAATCATCCTTAAATTATTTTAGAATATTTAGAATGTACCTTCATTATGTTTCTTATGAAATAAAAAGGTTAGAAATAAGTTTAAAATATTTATGGTAGAAATATATATAATTATAGTTTAGTAAAATGTAAAAATTACGATTCTCCTTTTACTATAACTTTATAAAAGTAAGAGATATTATTGTATTTAAATCTCTCTCTCTAAAAAAACTATTAAATGTTATCATGGTTATTCTGACTTTCTTTCTTTGTCCTTCAACGGATTCTTTGCGGACATGGGCTATCTCGGTGTTTTCCCATTATGCCGAGTTTCACCAAAACAAAACTGATATAAACTTTAATAATTTATTTAATATAGTTTGTGATAATACAGATATGATGATTGGAATCAACAAAGTCATTGTTCGTTGAATTGATTATTTGATTGAATTCTCATTCCAATTTTGCTTGTATATTTTTACATTCAAATAAATTAGTTGCTCAAAATTATGCAGTTTACCCAAAATTATAAAAAATAAATTATAAATATTCTGAATTTTGAATATGAAACAAAAATAAAATCTTATAAATGATTATCTGTTGCATTTTTCTTCAGTACACACTAATAAATATATTTAAGTTAAACACAAAATGTAAAAATGAAGTACTAGTAAAATCAAAAGTACTAGTACAATATGATAAATTTTGTATCAAACAAAATTATGATTGAAATTATTTTTTCAAAATAATATTTAATATTTTATAATTTGAATGATGAAAAGTATAATAATTATAAATTTAGAATTATATGAAACAATACTAAATTCTTACTGAAAAATAATAAACCTATTATTACCAATCATATTTTTTTAATTTTATTATTATATACTAAACTAAGTAAGTACCATATTTCTTATTTCAAAATTTTAAAAAAGTAAAAAGATATTTCTTTTTGTATATGTTATGCATTAGAAAAAAGGCATTGACACTCAAACTATTTTAAGAAAAGTAACTGAAAATGCTATTAAAATGGTACATACTGTAGACATTTAAAAAATACATTAATCAGAACTTTCAATGGTAAATACAGCACTTAATCTAATATTTTTCAATCACAAGAGTAGTAGATAAAAAAAAGTATGATAGGAATTTGAAACATCAAATTATATAAGGTTCGATTTTGAGATAAAATTTTAACTGTACATTTTCATATTAATGTACAGAATTTTTGATGCCCAAATAAATTCAATGCACCAGTAAAATTTTATTGCTTATAAGGTAACTCAAAATTATGAGAAGAATACATTATTTCATAAGCTTTTCTCAATTTCTAAAGTTGACTTGATGCTATTTATTTAAATTACTTGAATCATTGCTTGTCTCAAAGCACACTGCATTTGTTTATAAAAGCTATATCTTCCTTGACTCTGGAAAATAATCTTATTTGCTAATGTTAATACAGTTATTGTATTTTAACTACATTTTAATATCGATATTAAAGCAAAAAATTAGCATTTTAATTTAATTAAAGCAGTAAGCATATTAGTATTGTAATCAGAACAAATTATTTTTTAATAAAAATATATTTATACTATTTTTAAGATAGGATAAATAAGTATAATTTTGATATTTTTATATAAATGATCATTTGAATTATATTTTAATTTTCATGCTTTCTACATTTTTCCTTTAATTTAAAATTGTTTTGTCTTTTAATCTAATATTCAAACGTAAAATTATTTAGCCATGTTGAATCTTCACGTTGATAATTTTACTTTTTTAAGAGGAGAGTTTTGAACAAATTCTGATATCTACGCAGACTTCTTTGATCTTTTTTACTATACCGAGGTATTTGAATTTTATATATGAATATATCTAGCAAAATATATGACTAATATATTTTTAAAAATATTCAGCAAACGTCTCATGTATAATAAAACATATAATGTTCTACATTTTACTGTACTAGGGAAACTGGTAACATTGATCAAACTATACCTGTTACAAGATAGTAGAAAATGCCTTTGAAAAATTAATCTTCAATAAGACGTCAATTTTGTAAAGATATATTCAGTAAAACATAAAGAATATTCAGTAAGACATAGATACAAAAATTTAAAGATTACATTTTATACTGAATAAATTTTAAAGTTTGATTTACAAATTTAGCTTTTCTATATAACCTAATTCTTAATGCAAAAAATCCTTAAATTATATAGTCAAGTTTTAAGCATAATCTCTTAGTAAAATTTCATTTAATGAAATGTATGATATTATTCCTTAATAAAGTTAAAATAAAAGTATATTTTGAAGAAACAAGTTAAATTATTAAGTCAATAAAATTTCTATTCACATTCTCATATTCACATAAAAATCACAACTAAATCCTTTTTGGTTTGTGCCAACTTTGTTTATACGGTATGTACTTTTATGGCATTTAAATGATAAAATATGAATCGAAGTATTAAAATTCGTCTATGCAATTATAAATATTATTTAATTAATAGGCATGATGCTGTAGCTAGTAATAAATCACAATTTAACTAAATTATAAATAAGTTGGAATATATAAAGTTTTAATAATTATTCCAGCTCATTTATATAATTCAGTTAAATGTATGAATCATATAAATGTGTGAAATGTGAAAATTTCAAAAATATGTTTATAAATTAGAATTTATAAATTTTTTGAATAAATGTCTTGTTATATAATTGTTATAAATTTTGCATAAATGTCTTGCTAAAGAACTCTATTCTACTTATAGTATAAATTATTTAACAAATCTGTATATAAAACTACACTAAATTATTCTTAGTTTTGTGTGATATACTTTTTCAAATTTCCTTATATTATTAACTATACAGATTTTTAACAACTTTTTGCACCTTTTAATGATAAATAAATGTTTAAAAACTTATATATATTTATAAACTTAATCCTAAAGTCGAACAATAAATATACTGGAGAAATAATTTTTTTTAAATAAAATGAAGAAAGAAATTTTGTAAAATTGTGAAGAAAAGTCTAATTTTAGTCAATAATTATACATTTTTTTAGGGATTCGAATCTTTATAATTCATTGTATGGAAAAAAAAACATTTTATTGATATTTTTACTAGTACTCTGATACAGAATAAAAGGATTCCCCCCTGATCATTTTTGAAAAAAAAAAATCCACATTTATCAATCATTTTTAAAATACATTTTCTTTCTGATATTTATAAAAAATTAATTTTCAAACATTTTTAATAATTATAACAACTCCTAAAACAAATATAATATATATTTTAAAAAAACATCAATATTTTTAGATTTTTAGATACTTTTACTTAAAATTATTCAATTAAATATCAGAAGTAAATTAAGAGTTTTTATTTTCTGAAATAAAATAAAGAAATTATTTCTTCCCCTAACAGGAATACTTCTTTTAAAAACGTTTCAATAATTTATGTTAGTTTATATAGTTAAATTAAAAATACACTATATACATACAATTAAAAATCTATAAGGCTGGATTTTAATTATTTTATATTTACCAATCTTATCCAAGTCTGGAAATTATTTCTAGATCCTCGAGTAATTTAAAGTCAATCGACTGAAGGAATCTTTTAATAACATTTAAAATTTTCTCAAGTGGGAATATTTATGTTTGATTTTACTAATTCCTTCAATTTATAGGAAAAAAATAATACGAATTGCAGAACATTAATCTTAATTTAGATAGTCTTCTTTAATGAAAATGATAATACAACCTCTAAAACAGAATTCAAATAAATGAGATCATATAACATTCATTTAAAATAAAAAAGGCATGAAGTTACCTGTCACATTTAATTTAATCTTCAATTTCAGTTACAACCACGTAAATTGGATTTTTGGGCATTTTAGACTGCACTTGTCGTATGTAAGAAATTGAGTTAAATTATATCCATCCACATATCTTTCCGTCTAGACTTTATCTCTTGGGTCTTGGAGAAGGTTTTATTTTCTTAAATTGTTTTTTTCTTAGTGTTCCAATCGCACATCTTTTATTTAAATACATCCTTAATTTATACTTAGGTCAATAAAACACGTTAAACAAGTGTAGAAAATAATTCTGGCTATCACACTGTTTTTTTTATTTTTAATCGAAAATACTCATTATCTCATTCACTTAATATTTCCCCAGACTTTGATACAGATTGATTAAAATTTAATTATTTTTTTAAACTATTTCTTTAAAGTTTTTTTAGTTCTCCCATCCAGAGGTGCAGATCAAACTTTCATTGATTAAATTTCATTTTAAGCATTATCTTAAAGTAATTAAATTTTCCATGGAAAATTTCAAATTAAATTGAATTGTAATTCAATAAGAAATGTTAGTGAATAAATTTGAAAACACTAAGAGAGAAAGATACTCTGGTTTTCAAAATTTAAAAAGCAATTGAAAAACCACAGTAAATTGGCTAAAAATAGCTGGAAAATCTTGAAATTTGCGTTCGTTATAAATAAAAGCAAATTGTGTCAAGTAGCAATATGTAAAAGCATGGTACTGAAGTCACTTTATTTCAATATGATAGAGCTTAAAATAAAAATTACGAAGGGTATGGATGTTCAATGAACAGCAAATAGATTAAGCGATTTTGAAATAGCTAAATTGCAGGAATGAATTCTATATGTAAAGAGTTGCGTTATATATAGCCATAGACCAACTCGCAACAATCGAACAACACTCTGACGATGCAAGATGGCAAAATATCAACCATTTTGTGATGAACTGGTTCTCGAATCAGTATATAATTGTTACTTCTGCGTTTGGCAGACTTACTGGAGGTAGGTCAAGAATTACAACTTCTACAGCTGACAAGTATTTGCAAGCGGGGGAAATTTCAATTCCACCTGAGATCTGTTATTGGTACATAAAATACATTAGCACCCCTGATAGTAAGTAGAATGCTGAATGAAGAAGGTTTTATGCTAGGAGACTGGTACTAAGCGCCTCTTTTACCATAGGAGAGAACATTTCAAATTGGCACACAGTCATTTGCTTACGCATTAGAGCACTTACGATACCATATTTTTCCAAGCAGAAAATGCCAGTTCTTACGCTGCCTTTTTTATATAACAATATCTTGGAGCGGAAGTTACAGTCCATATGGAATTGCCCTCATGCTCATCCAAACTTAATGCCATTGATCACATGTGGATCCTACGTGTGGATGTTTCTGGCCTCCAATATCTTCCCTAAAATTTACAGGAATTTAGAACTACTTTATGTTAGAAATGGTCATTTCTAGCCATAGAAATCATCAATATCATGAAGGACATCAGACGTTGTTGGCAGATCAGTCTTTTTGTTCGAGATAATTATAACCGTCACGGAAATTCTTTTATGTATAAAACCTGTGCATGTGTGTATTACGGAACTTTTTTTTATCGTGGTTATATCATCAAATATAAACTTTATATATAATTTTTTCTTCTGTTTTTGATTTACATACATTATAATAAAAATTATCTCCAAAATAATTCAATTTTCCTTCCTTGCATTTTTAGTTACTTTCAGTTATTTTTTGTTCTTGTTTAATTTTTGGAAACCAGCATATTTTAAGAGTTATGTTACAAGGAAATATTTTAAATTTACAAAATTGAAAATGCATGATTCATTTACTCATGATGAGTATGTGGGGCAGTTAGAGAGAGAGATATTTAAAAAGAAATTATAAATACATAAACTTATCAGTGGAATTTAAAATAAACTTCTTGCATATATATTTTATTATTATGAGTATAGATATGCTCTGCTAGTCACACAGAATACAATACCCTGAAGGCAGCATGCAAATCAGGTGAAATTTGCAACATGTAATTGGGATGATATGATATTCAAATCATTAGCATATGCAGCATTTACGCACAATAGGAGTAATTCTACCTGCAAGTATTAAAAAGGAAAAAAAAATCACCGGTTTGAAATATGATTTTTCTTTTTTTCTTAGATCATCTCTATTGAGGATTTCTGAATTCAACAAAGAAACAATAGACGTCAATAGGAAAGCGAATTACCCTTCAGAGAAATTGGTGATCATGTTGGACAAAATCAAGAATCTGTGTTACAGATCTGTAATTTCTTGATGACGGAGAGAGCTAAGGATCGAAGGAACCAATCGTACCCACTTCTTTGCACCACCGCACGTGATAACAGACATATTGTGCACGTGGCTGTGTTGGGTCACTCAGTCCCGAAACTATATCATAACCGATTCAAATTGTTCTCTTATAATTCGGTGTCCACTCATTCCATTCGACATCATTTGAAACTGAGTGGAATATCCACAAAGCGTTCATTGATTTATTTATTTTTAATTTTAGGCTATGGATTCTTGAGCAGAAAAAAGTGTGTTTTAGGATGGACATAAATATCAAAATGAAACGACATTTTTTAATGGATAATCCCATTTCATCCTGTAGCACCACGATATTCGGATTACAATCTAGGGACAAGTTATTAAGAATTAAACTGTAGCGTTATGCATTGCCACTCTTCCCCGTTTCCCGGTATCATAGTTTGCAGTGATAGTGAATTTCATTCCCGAATCCTTCAAATACCCATCGCCAGTGCTCTAAACAGGCACAGCTTCGTCTTTGAGGTTTTGAAGCGTATGGTCATTCTATACATTTAGCGCTTTTTATCAAGTATATTCCGATATCACAATTGGCATGCAGTCCAAGAATTTCTTATGTACCAATGAAATTGAATTGCTTCCTTGGCCTGATTGTACTTCCGATCTTAAGTCAAAATTGGTGACCCATGATTGAAAATCAGCAGCCTGCGATACACAACCTATTGCCACATCAGATCTGCTTTGGCAAATATTTATGGCAAAGAGAGAAACTGCTATAACCCAAGGTTGCATCCAAGGCTCATTAATTTTAGCAGAAAAGTAGCAGTGTTCGTAGCCAATAATGAGCGACTATACTAATGGTAATTGATGTAAAAATGTACCCATAATTTCAGAAATAATTATGAAAAAAATGTGATACTAAAAGAATTCCTTAAAATCCTTTAATATATATATATATATATATATATATATATATATATATATATATATATATATATATATATATATATATATATATATATATATATATATATATTCTAGGTTTTAATGATATATGATTGCTAAAAAACTAATATTAAACTAATAAACTCAAAAAAAAGAATGTTAAATATTTAAGCTTTATTTCATGGCTTTCAAAATATTAAGGTTTGCTAGCATTCGCTGTTAGATTATTTATTTATAAATGTGTCACTACTTATGTATTATTGAAAAATTTGCTTCTTTAACAAATGAAGTAGAAACCGAAGTTCTCAATGGTAAACCATGGATAATTTTATACAGCAATAAGTTAAAACACAATTACTCGAACTAATTATTAGATTTGTTTTTTTATTAAATTTTTTTCATTTGTTTTAACCAAAAATTTTTTTCTGTAACTAAGATAACTAGATCGGAAGAAAAAGTCTCACTCATAGCCACGAAGTAACGATTTTGATGTGTTTACCATTGAAGATTATTGTGCTGAGAGAGTTTTTACAAGTTAAGCAATGAATTGAATATTTGAAAATGTTTTAAATGCCGATAAAAATTTGTCAACAGAAAATATTTCTTTGAGATATTTTTTATTTTTCTTTAAGAATGTGTGGGAAAAGGCTTTACATAAAAAATTTATATAAAAATATTGTCACAATTTTATAAACAACAAATATGTTTTTAATATGCTATGCATTTCCTTTATTTAAGAGTTTTTCTTACTATTTTACCAGCAGAATATATCAAGTGTTAAGACAAACTTAAAAAAACATTTATTTTACATAAAATGATTTTGAAATTCAATTATAGTATAAGATGTGTCCTTATTTCATTTATGCATAACCATTACTATTATCATATTATTATTTACTATAAATTCCACAACACATTAAAATGTGGTAGCAATATGGGTATGTACAATTATTCTATTAAAGAAATGTAATATTTTCTTACCTATAACATTCAGTTAAGAAGCTAATTTAAAAATCCATTTATTAATAAATTTTTTAATAAATTTAAATGGTGCTATTTATATTTATTCAATAATATATTTTATTTTAATACACAATTAATTTAACAATATATCTTTGTGCATCTTCTAATTAGGAACACAATTATTAAAGCATAGCTTAATGAAAAAATGAACAAAATTATTTCACTAATGCAACTTAAGTTTTCATCCTTGATTCTAATATTTTTATCAGGTATAAATAAATAACATATATAAATTCTACTTGCTATCATTATATATAATAGTAATCTAATTTTTACATATCATTGTTTTATCAGAAATACCATTACTGTATGATAAGAAATGCTTTTATAGAAAAATCTTTATATATAACAAAAGAAAAATATGGAATTAATAATTCGAATTTTCATTTTCTTTACTTACAAAAACAAACTCAATGCATTTTTGCTGTAACAAAAGAAATGAAAGCCGCAAAAACTGACAATAAGCCTTCATGGACATTTTATCACCTAATAATCAGTGTCCATCTATAGAGATGCTTCATTTAACCGCGAAGGCTCACTCGTTATCTCTTACGGCTCACTTAAGGTTTGACCTGTGAATCAACTGTACCAATAACGAAAGATATCAGGAAAAAAACTTATTTTCCGGCACATATTCGAGGATTTATTCTTCTTTGTTTACTTTTATTCAGAAACAAGACGGAAGGAGCATGAGATTCACTTTTCTGTCATCCAAAGTTCATCGAACTTTGAGAGAAACCAAAAGATGACAATGACCCTTATAGTTGGTTATTCAGAGGAGAAAGAGGGATTTTAAGAAGATATCCCTGATAACGTATGCTTGTCTCAATGGTCTGTGGCTCTCTCCCTTTATCGTTGCACCATTCAGCTCCTTGGTTTTATTATTATGGTTAAAGGCGGAAGCAGTGAATCCAATCGATTGGCTTTAAGTTTGGCGTCATCCAACAAATACATGGACTACACGGAAACACATTTCTCAAAAGTTACGCCAAGCGTAATGTTGGATTTTGCTTAGTAGGAAAATTCTGATTTCAGTTACTATCACGTTCTTTAACATTTGTGTTCAAGCAATAATGCACTTCCTCTTTACAACTTTTTTTACAATTTTTATTTATAAATATATATATGATGCAGTGTATCCAGATAACAAAGCTTATTAAACAAAATAAATACAAATAAATCTGAAAAGTACTTAAATTTATAATTATATTAATCATTCTGATTACAGAATATAAGATTTGAACAAAAACTGCGATACCCTTAAATATTTTCTTCATTAGTCTAAGATTTGTAAATTCATTTTTTAATTGAATGAATATAAAAGTCTCATTTTCAATTAATTATTTTTCGTATCATTTTTAATTTATGCATTATTTTATCAAATGGATGTTTTTAATATATTTGTCTATATTTCAATTCAGCTTTCAGTCAAATAATAATTAAAAATTTTCAACTTTATTAAGAATGTTTAATAACTGTTCATGCAATTACTGTCTTATATGGTATAAATTGTTATATGTTTTGAGAGATATTAATGGTTTAAAAGTGTTTTAGGATGTGAATCCAGATCAGAGTAGAAAATACAGTTTGTCAAATTTATAATTTATTCATATGTTTATATTTAAAAATTTAATAGATGCACAAATTTGAATTTATTTTACAGTATTTTCTAATGAACATAAATTATTTATTGTAATTTATGTATTTTTAAAGTAATAGTTTCTTATAAATTGAATATAATAAGTTGGAAATAATCTATAGAATCATAAATCAAAATCTTTGTGTATATTATTTAATTTTAAATAGTTTTAAATCATTTTTCTTGCTTAAAGTGGAGCTTGAATGTATTATTTATGGAATATTTTATCTAACAATTCCATAGGCAAAACATTATATGTTATTTTCCAAACATTAAGATTATATATTACTATTCGTTCATTATAAATGAAAAAATATGTATTTGAAAAATTTAACAAATTATTTAATAAGTATACGATAGTAAAATTCGCAACTATTACTCAATATAATGGAAATAAGGAAAATTACTGAATATAAGAAATTTTTTAATTACTTTCCTCATAAAATTTACAGAATTTATCTTTGCTAAATATCGCAGAAGTTTTGATGTTATTTTTTTAAAAGGCATTGTTTAGTTTTATTTACCCAGATAAAACTTGAACGTCATTGGGAAAAGAGAAAGAAATTAAAATGCCTTTAGGTTGGGCAGTTTACTGTCATAGCTTTTACATAATTAGCTTCAATTTTCATCAGTCTGAATTTGTATTTTTGTTTTTAGTGTAACAAAAGTTTACGAATATCCTAAATTATAAAGTAAGCTAAAAACTAGTCTGAAAGAAAATAGTCCATAAAATATTTTTAAGATATATCTGTATAAAAACAATTTCAGGAACATAATTTTACTGAAGTACTTAAGTGCTTTCATTTGCATTATAATTATAAAATATGAACATGTGCTTATATGCATTAAAGTTTAGCTAAAATATTTTTTTTTAAATATTTTAGAGGAAAGTCACAATTATTGATTTTTGTGCTTGTACATTAAAAAGGAAAGTATTTTTCAAAATTTTATGAAATAAATATTTTATTATGTTTTCAATTACATGTTAAACTTTAAAAAGTATAAAGAATTATAAAATATTATGACTTGTAAATAAATCTTGTTGTGCTAATTTCGTGTCAATAATAAAACATTAAAAATTAGTTAATGAAGATTGAATTTATTTATCAAGTTCTGCACTCAAACATATTCCAGATAAAAGCATATTTAAATTTTCATAAAATAAGTGTATAATATTTAATGTCTTTAATTAAATTGTTTGTTTTAAGTTTGCCATTAAATATAATTTCCAGTAAAAAAATTAACCTACTGTAAAAAAGTCAGGCATTGATTATTAATTCTGATTTTAGACTGTGTAAAAATCATGAACTACTTTTAGATTTCTAAAGTACAATAAACTTACTCATCTTTACCAATTTAAATATTTCCTTAGAGAACAAATTGTGATTCTTTGTTATTTTTAAATGTATTAAAAATATAATGGGAAAATAATTTAACTTTTCTGAGAAGCATTTATCTCTTTTATTCTTTTGTGATTCTTCCCACGTCAAGAAAACTAAAGTCATTTAAAAATATTCACAGAATAAATTATGCCTTTGAGCCAAATCTATAATGTCAAACTATTTAATGAAATAAACAATATAAATGAAAATTTCTCTAATTTTTTCATTCGATTTCTATATAACTTTGATAAATATAAATAACTTCTGGTTCTAAATATATTAATAAACATTTTAAAAATTTAGGTATAGCTTTCTATCTAAAATTACTCTACATCTAAGGGAAAACAGGATCTTTCAATTTTTAAAAAGTAATGTATTTTTCTGCATTAAGCGTTTATTCATTGATATTTCTCTATACACTTGTTTACACCAATTTATACTACACTAGCTTACAAACTATGCACAGATTTCATTACGGTTACTTTATTTACTTACATTTCTAAAATTAACAAATACATATTTTATAAATTAGAGTAGTCAAAATTTTCTGCAAAAAGCCAAAAACATGTATTAACAATTTTGAACAATAGAATCCATGCAATTGTAATTTTATTAGAGTTTCAAAATTATGTTATACACAGGGTAATAGAAAATAAAATATAATCCAACTTAAAATTTGAAGCAGCTGTTCATTGGATATTTAGGCATAAATTTTTTTTATTTTACAAAGTATATTAGGACATAATGAAAAAACTGATAATTTAAGTATCGGTCTTAATATTCATATGTAGCCTACCATGCACTACTCTGCTTCTAACACTTAATCTTTGGAGGATCTTTCAAAACCAATGATAATGATCAGTACCATTGATATTTTATTTTAATTTAATATATTTATTTTTAATTTTGAAAATTCAAGACAATGTAAATTTCGCTTATCAATAAATCAAATTGTGTGATGTAAAATTGTTAAGAACAAAAAAATCCTTGTATGAAAAACCCGCGTAAAAACATTTCATAATTTAATAAAAAATTATAATTGCATTTCAATTCACAATTATTATAAATAAACAATATTACTATTATCTCTAACTTTTTATTTAACTTCAATAAAAAGCCCACACATAAATTTTATGCTGTACTTATGTATCCTAAATAAACCATGAATTATTTTAAAAAGTGGAATATACTTTTTGATGCAATATTCAGCTTAGATTGTTTTAATAAGATTATTTTAATAAAATGTGTTTTGTTAAAATTATAAAAGTAAAACTCTATTTTATTTAATTACAAATGATTGTGAAACAAAACAGTTTCAATACATTATACCATTATTCTTTAAGCTATAACGTTAAATAATTTTAAATTTATTAAATCTTTATTAATCATTTCTTTCATTCAGAGTTAGAAAGTTGAATTTTAATGAATATCAGTTCACATAAATAAATCTGATTATTTTCATTATTCCTCTTATGAGTTTTATAAACCTATTTGAATAAAATTAAATTATTAGAGTTTTATTAATAGTTTAAAAATCGACGATCTGCTACATAATGTTACTGCCTTAAATTAAATTTCAAAATAGAAAACTTTGAATAAAGACAGCACATTTTAAGGATTATCAGAGTGCCTAAGAAAGAGGAATTTTGAACCTAAGAGGGAAAGATACTCACTTCCAGTCACCTGACTGATCAAGTATGACTGATGATTATAGCTTCTATTTCCAGTAGAAATATGTCAAACAGAATGTTATGACCACTGAACTATCACATAAACTTATGTTGATGACGTCAACTTATGCCATAGCAACAGACAACTCTCTTATAGTTCAAATGTCATTATTGTTTATTATTCATGTGCAAACTTTCCTTCACAGTAAACTAAAGATTAGGTAATTGCATGCATAGCAAAAATAAATATAAAGATATTGATGATAATATTATATTTCTTTGACGTATGAATACCGCTTCGCAGTAAAAATCATTCGAATATTAGTAAGCATTGTAAATAAATATTTTGGCCTTCTCCACATTCTGCAAAAAAATATGTATATATTCATTCATAATAAAACATATTTTAATGTAAACAATAAAGAAACGAATCAAAATTACATGACTGGTAATTAATTAATCTAATTTCAAATATTTGTTATTGCTCAATAATCCTTTATATTTGGAATGTAGTCAAATTATACTAAGATATAAATAAAAAATATTTCAGAATTAATTAATAAATTTATTTGCTTACTTAAAGATGCATATTGAAATAATTTATTGTTATCTTATACATATATATATATATATATATATATATATATATATATATATATATATATATATATATATATATATATATATATATATATATATCCTTTATATTTGGAATGTAGTCAAATTATACTAAGATATAAATAAAAAATATTTCAGAATTAATTAATAAATTTATTTGCTTACTTAAAGATGCATATTGAAATAATTTATTGTTATCTTATATATATATATATATATATATATATATATATATATATATATATATATATATATATATATATGATACTTCTTCGTCCATTTTATGATATATCTCACACAAATGCTTTGTCTCATCTAAATTTTGTTGTCTGGGAAGATCAGTTAGAAATAACTTATTCAGAAATTTAATCGTGTAAGTAAGAATGTTACTTTTATAGTTCAAATTGGTCATGTATTTGCAAAACTTTAGCTTTAGAATCTGTAAGCACATTTTTATTCAGTAGTTTTTAACAATAACTACCAAATTTTTATAATTCATTCAAAAAAATTTTTAATTTTATATTTTTATGAAAATTATAAATTTTATATGCCTTAAAAATAATTTAATGAAGAAATATTATAAAAAAATCGTATAATATTTTATTTTTGATATTATATTCAAGTTATTTATAAATTTTCTTTGTCTAAGTAGTTTATTCTTTTATTCAATGGTTATATTAAAATTCAGATTTTACACTAAACATTCAAAATTTTCAAATTTATTATTTTTAAGAAAGGAAATAAATTCTATTTCATAAAATATATTCTAGATAATACACAAAATTAACAGAAAGAATGATAATGAATTAAAATTTCATTAAAAATTTAACGAAGAAAGTATGTTGTGAAATTATATTTATAAAATTGCTCATAATTATATAAATCATGAGCGTCATAATATAAATGCAGAATGTCACTAATTCTACATCCTCTATCTTTTTTCTGTTTATCGTTATCTATATCTACCAATAAATTATAATATATAATTTCAACAAAATATAATATTTTTTACTTAATATTATGACTGATTTGTAGACCATAAAATTTTTTAAATAGTTTGAATGTATAAGCTAAAGCATGTAACTGAAATATTTACTGAAAATGTTAATTACATTAATAAGTCTTTAAATATTAACTTTTACTCTGGAATAATGAATGTAGTTTTGTTTTCCATCAGACAAATATTTCTATCAATTCAATAAAAGTTGTGTTCCCAATGTAGAAAAACGCATAAATTAGTTTTTCTGTTATTTTTTTAAAAAAAATCAATCCTTATGAATATAAATGAATAAATACAAAGTGGGAATACCAGTTATGTATGACTGCTATTCAGATGATTGCGTGCGGGTTTGTCAACGTTAAACGATCAAATAATGGCTTGCTCTTCCCATTTGATTTCACCAAACACGAAACCTAGAGTTTTTTTGATATTTAGTACTGTTACAATTTCCGTCTTCGTGTATTACTGATAATAAATATTTAGTTTTTGATATCATTAAATAAGGTATAATCGCTTTCTTCTTATAAAAGAGAGACCTTTTGTGTAAGATATGCTGTATACTTATAATATACGAATAAATTCATTAAAATAAATTGGTAACTATAGATAACTTTATTCTTCAAATAGTCCTCTTTAAAATAATATGTACTAGTTTCATTATTCAATTTACATTATAAAAAACAATGTGCAAATGGTAATAACTTAGTTTCATTTAAATTTCCGATGAAAATAGATTGTTTTTTCCAGTATTTGCCATAAAAGCTTTCTAGATAAAAATGAGCTTTAACAGAGGTTTTTGAAAATATAGCAAGTCAATTTGTTACTTCTTTGTTTCTTAAAAATGAAAGTTCTTCATAATTTAAGGATATTTGTAACAGTTAATTTGCTTTAAATTTTTTATCTCCTTCAAAAGTTTTAGAGTTTTTAAGACATTGAAAACATATTAACTAGTTATCTTCACATTGATATAGTGTTAAAGATCATGGTAATTTTCCAACAAGTTGTCCCACAAATGTTCGGACGTATTCACGCATTCATATATCAAAAAGGAGGGAAAAAAGGTTTAAATTTAACGTAATTTAAATACTTTATATTGGACAGCCTAAGTGTTTAAGCACTTAGGCTGTATATATAATCCCAATTTGCGTGATATATAATCCCAAGTAAACTGCCTTCCAGAAAATTTTTTTGTAGACATGCAACCATATTTACTTATCGTAAATTTGGAAATCAGGAAAATTTTCAAGGATCTCCAACATCTATCTCAAATTGCTCAACAGGTGTTGACCATAGAATCCTACAAAAGCCATACCAAAGCATAGATAGCTGCCCTACCAAAGCATCCACGACAGATTCTGTTGATTCAACATTTATAATTTTTCTTCTATTCTGTGTATATTCTCTGAATATGCTTATCATAAAATTTTCGATATCTTATAAAAAATCCTCATTCGATTCATTTTAAATTAAAAAAAGTAATTAACAATTTTTTCTTTAATTCAATGCATCTGTCATACCGTATTAAATTTACTTATATAAGCCGCTATTTAAACACTAAATATTTGAGTTCAGAGTTAAGAGCAGAGTTTTCTTTACAAAATAGTTTCAATTCTAGTTAAGAAATTGCCATAGGGATATATTTAACATAAGTCTGGTTTCCATTTTAAATATTTAATATACTTATGCAAATGTCCCAGAAATACTTGTCGTACAACTTACTTATTTCCTATAGAAAAATTATATTTTAGTCAACGTGTGTGTTACTCGATTTTACATTTTATAATTATTTCTGTAAGGTAGGTGCAGGGAAATATACTGGAGCAATAATAGCAAATTATAATAATAATTATAAACTAATAATATATACTTATAATTATAAATTATATTCATAACAATATCAAGCTTTTCAAAATTTTTTATTATTTAAATTGGGAATTTTTGTTCAACAGTTTTGAACTACTGTTGATAAGAGACAGTAAAATAATACTTTTGAATAAATAATGTCATTAAATATATCTTTCATGTTTTCATGGTTTTTATAGACAATTTTGGTAGAAAAAATATAATTTTTAAAGTACTTTAAGCAAATAATTGACATTTTTGTTGTTTTACATTAACTTTGATTATTCTAAAGATTTATAGGGCATTTATGTTTTTAAGAAACGTATTTAATGTTGTTTTCTTTTAAATGTTTTAAGCTACAGTTTATTTACATTTAATTACTGATTTTGATGGCATTAAACATAATTGTTTCCAATAAATTATGCTGACAAATAAACGAATAATATTCCCAATGCTTTTTAATTTCACTGAGGTTTACTATTCAAATTGATTAAATTTTGATATAGTTTCTAACTATAAAAATTTTCATAAAGTGTAATAATTAACTATACAAACTTTTCTCCGGAGAAATGTTTCCTCGAGAAAGTAATTATAGCAATGACATTTGAGATCAGAATTTTTCAGACATAAAAGTATTTAATCATTTAAATGTCTGAAAATTCTTGTAAAAGTTTTGTAATTCATATAAGTTTCAAACGAAAATAAATGTTTAATCTCGTTTTAATGACATATTAATTAAGATTTATTAGCTATGATAATTTTTGTTCCTGGTAAAAATTAAACGTTCTCAAAAAAAGTGAATTAGATAGAAAAGAAAATATGCTTTTGATTTTGTATAGTGTGCTTTCGATAAAAATATTTAGTATCATTTAATATGTATTAAAACAATAACATCTTGGGACAATAAGAATGAAAGTAACAGACTACTATTAAATAAATTAAATAAGAGATGCTTTAAAACTTGAAATTTTTGCATATTTTAAGCGTATTTATATAACGAAATAAACATGATTTAAAATATATATACTATACGTTTTAGTGTAGAAATAAAATATGTAAAGAAATTGCATTATTAAATGGTTCCTATTCTAAAGAGAAATCAAACAACCAAAATTTATTGTATTTCATCCAAATTTTTAATCAAGTATAAAAAAATCTTCATTAATATAAAGTGTTGAGAATTTCTGAAGGTCTAGAAATTGAAAGAATCTTCATATTTAATATATGCTCTAAGTCTACATATATGTTTATATGGCTAAATTCATAAGATTTATAATAAATATATATGAGCAAATATAAAAACAAAATAAATAAAAAGTTTATATAATAATTTTCTTTTTCAAAACAAAATAAAGAAAACAGAATATCTCACATATCATTTAAAACATTTTATCGTTATTTAGTATTAAAAGTTTTTAGTTGATATTGTTATCATGATATATATTATAAATAAAATATATTCATTTAATAAAAAATATTCATTATAGTATATATAATTAATAATACAAATTTAAAATAATATCCATTAATCTTATAAAAAGTAATATAATCGTGTAATTTTTTTTTCAAAGTTTCTCGTTTCAATATTTTTTTCAACTGAGAAACAATTTCATTTTATTTCAATAGTTAAAAGTTTTCTGCCACAAAAGTTACTAAGTATGAAAACCGTTTAAAAATATTGGGTTTCAACATATTTGTATTGATTTTCTTTCATCTTCCGCATGTAATTTAAAGAGAAAAATTCAAAATCTTAATAATAAAACTTTTTTAAGAAATTGATTCAGTTCTAAAAAGTTTTGTATATGTATTAGAGTTCCTTTAGATAAGTATTTTTTGAATTTGAAAAGTATTCAGAATGAATAACGTTTGTAAGATATTGCTTGAAAATTATAACTTCTTATTTGATTTGATATGATTAAAATCCATTAGCAACCTATGAATTAAATTTTAATGTAAGATTTATATTTCAACAAATTTATAATTTTTCGACTAATAAAATGTTCTTAAAATTTTTTTATCATTTGATAACACCAATTATTTAAGCAATTACTTATTTGCTCTTAAACAGAAAATAATGCAGACTTATTTTATGACAAATCTCCTGTAACAATTTTCATATTTGGCTTTTTATAAACCCAATGACAATAATTTCATTTTCAAGATAGTAATATATAAATTTCAGGTTTCTCACTCTTTTCAATAAAATTTAAATGAATTCATTTTTGTAAAAACCCAAAATGAAATTTCTCACTTAGGTTTCTACCAAAACCAAATAGAAGGTAAAGAAAAAAGACAGAAGAAAGGAATAAAATCAACGAAAAATTTCTATAATACTTAATTTCTTCATATTTTTTATTAAATCACAAGGTTTTTAATTAGAATTTATATTAATTTTATACCAATAACTTTTATATATTTTTACTTACATTTCTTTGTTTTATTTTTGAATAACATGTAATTTTCCTCATTCGTTTTATTTTAAAAATAAATGTTTATTTTTTTCTAAATATTAATGTTAATGAAGTATTTTTTATATCAATATTCTTATAAAAATCATAAGCATTTTAAAATATTATACTGATATTCTATAATTCTTTCTAATATTTCTACTAAAGTTTACAAATGTACTGTCTCGAAATATAGCTTCATCATAACTTAAGAACATGGAATAAAAATTCTTAAATACTTTCTTAAAAGTTCATTTCATTATACTTTATTAACACCTTGAGCAATATATGATAATATTTTGATAATAAAGGAAAATATAATTTTTTATTGTTTTAAATTCCCATTCTGATTTGTACCCCGGAATGAAAACCGGATTAAAAATTATGAAATTAATTAAATTAATATTTTTTTAATCCAATTAAAAATATTTAAATTTTATATTAAAATTTATTAAATTTGAGTTGTTTTCTATAAAGGACACCCTAAGTATTGAAATATATCCAATTTAGGCACCAATCCTTTGTTATTTTTATCTAAAATATTGTAAATAGGCTAATAAAAACTATAAATATGAGTTAATTGAATCATTTGTGTAATTTTATACTGCTTCATAATAATAAATTTGTAATGCGTTTTATTATTTCTAATTAATTATAACAAAGGTTAGTGGAATCAAAAATATAATAAAAAATATACATAGAATTTGAAAAATCATAAGTAAAGTACTTTATTATGCCGTAAAAGAAAATGCTATTTTTTGTATATTATCACGATGCTTTGCGTGACGGAGGTTGACTGTACTATACACCCTTGTTTTAATTCCATTATTAATTCTACACATGTATTTCGGCCGATAGAAACAAACTCATTGTATTATTCAGAACAGCTGATGCATTAAATACATTTAGTGGAAGGATCGGAAGTTTAATATACAATTTTATCTCTCATAAAACAACTTGACCTTTTGCAACGATATTTTCTATTCAATTAAATACGGAAATGAATGTGATTGTAAATAAATAAATAAGTTAATATAAAATAAATAAAAAAGTTAATAATGATTATAAATAAAAACTAAAAGCTCTTATAAAGGAAACTAAAATGCACTTGAATTATATTTATTAAAATAATTTATTTGTGAATTTTTGTAAAATATCATTAATATTATCTTAGGGAATAGTTTTCATAGGAGATTGATTGTTAATATGAAAACATAGATTTCAATAGTGGAATATGTATTTTAGGATTTACTTCAATAAATTATTTTATAATTGTTATTAGCAGTAAGGTATGCGACAACTCATAATTATCTATTAATCTTTCATAAATAAAATACAATTTATTGCTCTTATTTAGGAAGAAACAACAATGATAAATCAGGTTAGATTTTTGTAACAAAATATATGCAAACATATAATTTACAAATTTAAATTAAATTCTATTTAAATCTTAATTTTAACAAGATTTCATTGAATTTTACAAAAATTAATTACGCTTGTAAATGATGCAACAACAATATTACCAATTTAGGTAATAAAATTTATTTATTTTTGAAAACTTATTAAGGTTTACTTAGAACTATGATCATAAATTTCTTAAACGTAATGAATTTGCATATTTTTAAGCTGATCAACATACTCTCTATTTATAAAAAAGATATATCTAACTTAATTATTTCCATCGCTTTCATATATATGTGTGTGTGTGTGTGTGTGTGTGTGTGTGTGTGTGTGTGTGTGTGTGTGTGTGTGTGTGTGTGTGTGTGTGTGTGTGTGTGTGTGTGTGTGTGTGTGTGTGTGTGTGTGTGTGTGAAATATGGACAAATATATTAAGTATGCAAAGTATGAAAGTATGTATACATATGAGTTAATATGTATTCTGAAATAAGTGATGAATTTTTCAGAATCTTAAAAAAAATAAGTAAACGATAGTACTAAGAAAAAAATTAACAATACGAGCAAACTCAATCTGTACAAGCAGTTTAATGCCAATATTATTATGTCTATTAAGAACAAAATGATAGTATCTTTTGTGTTGCGTGCCATAATGCTTAATACGTTTTAAACGGTAACTCAGACTTACATCATCCTTAAGTCTCACCGGAAAGGGTTATCTTGCATTGAAACTTATCTCTAGACGAGAGTTAAGATTTATTATGTCTAGTCTCCGAACTTCCGCTTCAAAAAAACTAGAAGACTTATACAAGAAACAAGAGATAAATCAAAATAATGTCTTTAAACTTAGATTTTATAAACATAAATTTCAAAGATTAAAAATTTTAAAGATTACCTAAATATCAAAAGAATTTTTTCACAACTAAAGCTATATATTCTGTAAATAAATCAACCATTGATCACATAATTTCTCAAGAATTATTGAAAGAATAATATTATAATGTCTGGATAACTATATTATATCATAGAAAAACTTGAGGTATTCTCATCAAGGTAAAATATGAAAAAGGTATTCTTAGTATATTGTTTCTATGTAATATGTAAATGAAATCGAGATACTAATTCCTTATCGCAAAATAAATAAAAATAAATAAAATATTCTTAATTTATTTGAAAATTGTATTATATATATATATATATATATATATATATATATATATATATATATATATATATATATATATATATATATATATATATATATATATATATATATATATATATATATATATTTGTATGTATATATATATCATAGTTTTCGAATAATTTTAAGATGTTGGAAGAAAAGTACTCGGTAATAAAATTAGAAAAAATAAAACCATATATGTTGGACAAATGAAAATTATCAAAGCCCATTCAGTAAAAACGTAGTCACCATATATACAATGATACATAGTGTGATTCCAAAAATCAGAAAAACTTTAATAACTCAGAAATAAATGAAGATTAAGTTATGTAATTTGCACTGAATTGATAAGAAGAAATCTATATTTATGTGATTAAAACAAAAAATAATGATCAAATAGTTCTGTTGGCAACCAAAAGAAGGGACTACTGGATCACCCATATCACATAACAGAAATCAGAGGAAGGTATAAAATGAGCTGTTGCATGAGATTAATGTTGTCGAAGTTGTACACAAAAATATCATTAATAGAAGACAAGATTTTTCTATTGGAAGAGTATGGAAAGAATAATGGAAGTATAGAGTACTCATTTTGTAACACGTAGGCAATTTTTGGTGACCAAAGCAAAATAAGTATTCTGCAGTGAATTAATTGATTAGAAGTTAAAAATTTTTTTAAACATTTTAATGTAATAAATACCAGATTGATTAAATTATCGTAAAAATACTAATGCAAAAATTTACAATTTCCTTTGAATGATATTTTATGTATTTTTAGAATAAACATTATAATTTGTATAAATATTATTTAGTATAAAATATTTCAATAATTTACTTTACTGTTTTGGTATATTATTTACTTTTCATTTATATTTTTTGATAATTTGTATGATTTGGTTATTTAATTTTCTTAATATTATTTTAAAAACTACAGAAGGCATTTTCGGAATCTTTAAAAAGAATTATTTATATAATTTTTTTAAATCAATTTAGGAAAAAATTAACATATGTTATTACAATATTCTCCATTTGTATAAAAAGCAGATTTATTGTTTTTCTTTAAATTTTCTTTAAGCTCATTATAAAGTTGTCATATTTTCAACTTTCTTAAAATTTCAAATAAATTACATTATTTAAAGAAACACAAAAGGGATTTTTTTCAACAATGCATAATAAATTATGAATAAATGATAACTAATTTTCATATGAGTAATTGATTAAACTATTTATTTGCAATACTTTACACAAAGTATTTTGATTGTTTTTAAACATTATTTATTCATATGAAATATTTAAGAACAATTGTTTTTTAGGTAATCAAGCATTTTACCTCCATAAATCTTAATCCTGAGCAAAAGCCTTATCATTTTTTAATTTATCATTACGTTTATTCATCTTAAATGCATGAAGAGTTATTAAATATTTATCGATTAAATTTTTTGCAACACAATTGTATTTTGCATATTTGATTAATTTTCTTATTGCTGTTAAATTTTCCTTATGTACCTTTTTTAGTCCACAAGCAGCTTATTTTTTTAATGAAAATAGGCAAAGTTTTGTAACATTGCGAAGAATGATTTTGTATAAATTATTTACAATATAAAAATAAATTTCCTTACTTTTACACATTCTAATTTGAATTCGTTAAAATTCATGAATTGATTTAAAATACAATTCCTTTTTCTAATCACATCTACACCTTATAATTCTTTCTATAAAAATAAATTGACAATTTAGTGAATTAGCTAATGTAATTTATTCCAACGTAAGTTGGATATAATTTCTCCCGATTTTATGAAGATAAACTTTATTTCGATGTATTAGTTGAAGAAGATCAATGAAATTGTTAATCCTGTCATTTACATGAAGTGATATATTGCATTACCTGCTATTGATTTAGTTACATGGTATGTAGTATTTGCTTGATATTTAAATCGTTATTATTCTGTTCTTAATAATTAAAATGCTAATTCAATATTGAGAAAATTTATTCTCAATAACACAAGAACACTTCTTAAGGACCCAACTTATTTAAAATAAATTATATAAAGAATAATACAGCAGGACCTTAAAATTTGAGGCGAAGCTAAAAGAGACTGTATTTTTAAAATTGATGTCTTAACACAAAAAATTAATGAAAAGTTGCATATTAGGTGATCCAATTCCTCCTGTACAAATCATTATTAATTATCTGGTAAATCTTAATGATCTCAAAGATCTCAAAATAAATATTAATAATGAATACAATACTTACACTGATGGCTCAAAGACGGTAGATGGAATGAAAGCAGAGATAGCTGTAGATAATAAAGATCAAAAAGTCACACACTTGGAGCATGAAACTGAAATTAGATAACTTAATTTTTCAAATTGAATTGCCATCCATTATCAAATCTTTCAAGTTGTTGACCTTTATTTTTGCTCTTATTACTACACTATTGTACAAATTAATTGGGAAATACTTTTTAAAGAAAATTATTCCCTTCTCGGGAATAGTCTGCCTTAAACCAGTTTCAACTGCATGATGTTACATCGTGTGACTGCCCTTGACTAGTATAAAATGGTTTGATCATGTGATTATGACGTTGAAATTTTTTCCCTTCAGTTTTGCCTTAATATCTGTAAGTAGTGGTCGATTTTGGAATTGTCTGCATCTGACATGCATTTGAAAAATGGATATTACTCCCAGGAAAAGGACAAGAATTGTTACCCTTAGCCAATAAACTTCTATAACTTAATATATAATATTGTTATAGCAGTTAGAGTTGGAAAATTCAGTGTTTATGGAATTACTAAACAGAAAAAGTATTTTGGGACAGTCTCTCTAAAACGAAAGAACTAAATGTCGACGCAAATGCAAGACCGCAGCTCAATTAGACAAATTTCTGGTATGAAATAATAAAATGTGTACTCGCAAAACAAGTATAGATCTTCCTAGCGAAGTATTAGATACTGGTGTGAATGTGGATTTATCGATATTTTAATGATGGCTTATTTAAATTTAGAAACTTTGAAAGAACAACAATCAAATAATAATTTTTAACACCTGCAATAAAAGGAAAAAAGTAAAGATTGGGTCTGGAAATATCAATCCTGGACTGCATAAGACTGAGGTTGTATTCAGTGGTTTTTTGTGCAAGATATTCGACCAAAGCTGGTCAAGTGCTGCGATGAAGAACCTATAAGGGAACAACATCTTATAAAAACAGCTAAGCATCCTCAGAAACACATGTTTAGTGGTTATTTTTTTCTAGAGTACCTACCAGCTTAGTATCATTTGAAAGGATCATGAACTCAACAAAAAATATTTCTTTAATAGAAAGAGAATGTGTGCTATGATGCAAACGTTTGTTGGCGGTGTTGATATTTTTCAACAAGATCTGACCCCAGGCAATACTTCAAGGAAACTTTTCCAAAAGCAGAAATTAATGCTTTTGGATAGTCCTGGTAATTCTGATGTAAATACCATTGAAAATTTCTGTCAGCTTTGTATAAACGCGTGTGAGTAAAATGGATTGCTCTACAAAAAAAAAAAAAAAAAAAAAAACGGTATTATAGAAGTTAAGTATCGTGAAAACGAGATCAAAAATTTGTGTTCCTCTTTATTGGAATCCATGCCGATCTGTGAACAGAATCTCGTTTAAGCTATGAGAGTATATTTTATATTACTTAGCTGTAGCATGCATTAAAGTTAACCAATGCCAATTTAACAAACTTTGTGAAAGTTTTTATGCTTGTTCCAATTAATTCATACAGTAATGTATATGGTCCGATCATTTATCCAGGCTGAAGAAAATTGCAAATCCACATAACAGATATACCAGAGTCCTAGTCATACAGAACCACATAATAGATACTTATAGTCATCTAAATTAGATAAAAGCGTACATTATCTTCAATGGATACGAGAGAGGAGATACATTATAAAGAGTGCTATTTGTTCGCAGAGTTGTTCCTCACAGACACCATCTCAAACATTAATTAAGGATAGCAACTATCCAAAAATGGTAAATGGAAAGAAACAACTTAACCGGTCTTGCAGTACACGATATTCACCCAGGAGTTGATTTCCCTTCTCTTTCATAGTCACGGCAAGCGATTCTGTCTTTCGCTGATCATGGACCCTTCCTCTGCTAGGAACCAAGGATTAATACACTAAAATTTCCAGTCTGCACATGTTGATTAATATGCACCTTGATCCACATCACCGAATTTGCCTCTACCATTTTCGATCACATTGCTTCCTCCTTCGAGAAACAAAAAAATGCATGAGAAAAACTTGCTGAAAAAGTTGGCTAGAACTAAGCTTGGAAGAATAATCCGGGTTTTTTTGTGAACTATAGAGAAAGAATTATTATCTTTCCCTCCTAATGAGCTTTGATAATCGGATATTCAACAATATGTTGCAATACTTCCTTGATACATACATAATTATCTCATATTATTTTTCCTATTTTTGGAATTTTTTAATTTTAATTTAATGTTTTCATTTTTAAGATATTTTTTTACATCATTGTCCTATTTTTCCAAATTTTAATTTTATATTTAAATAAAATTTTTCGGAATCTTAACAAATTAGTGTAGCTCTTTGGTGTTAGGTACATTGAAATTTTCTGGTTTCAACTATCAATGAGTGGAAGGATGAAGTAGGAACATATTAAAGCTATTTGTACTATTTCTTATGTTGCAACTCTCATAAGCTGCTTTTCAACGTGTAATGCTCATTTTGTTCTTGTAATTTATTGATGATTTTCAACATAGAAATTTATGACAGGAAAATCCAGTGTTCATTTTGACTTATATTAGCAGACTCATATACATTGCCTAAGTTATTATATGACCTGAACGCTTATTGCTTTCTGTTCAGCTTATATTTCATAACAATATTTAAAAAAAGAGTGCTTAGTCACAATATCCTGTCTTAATCTTATATCAAAAGAGTTCTTCGGGCCAAAACATTCCTAAAATCAGCTCTATATCTTCACAAATTCAGATATGTCAGCTGTTTATAAGCCATTCCCTGTTTGCTCGTCAGTATGGTTGATGAGATCCTGCAAAAAGCTAAAGCCGCATAAAACTAAGTTGTCATGTTTATGATTCAAAGTAAACATGATTTGATGATTAATTTGGTAACAGAATTTTCTCGCTCCCAAAAATTTAAGATCTTTATACAAAACTCTAATATTAGACACACACATCTACATAATCGAAAAATTTAAAAGTTAAAACAAAATTTCCAACTAGCTAAGGATGTACTAATATTTTGATATTGACAATGAAATCAATTTTTTTGAGTAAATTTCTTATAATCATCGATATAAGCAATACTGTTATGTTTGTTTTGTCATAATCTTCATGATATTTAAGTTAATTATTATATACATTTCCTTATTAGCTTCAAATTTTTAAATGACAAATTAATAAAACTATTTATCACTTTTATTACCCTCATTGAAAGCATTGGAACTAATATGTGAAGAAAAAACATTTCAAAAAAGAAATTAATCTTACCCCCTTTCCTCTTTTTTATTTTCATTTATCATGAAAGTTACCTTAATTAGGATTTTAATGAAGTGATATTCTGATTTAAAAAAAATATAATCCCATGTGAGTTAAGTAATTTTAAATAAGCTTTGAAAATCCTTTACTCTATTTAGTTCTATGGCATTTAAAATTTTACAAACTAAAAATCTTTGAAAGTATGTATTTTGTTTTACGAAAAAATGGCTTGTTTGAATATTTAAAATGTTTCCAATTTGCATATTTATTGAGGAATTTTTTTCAAGACAAAAACTTTTTCTAGTTCATTTTTTTTCACATTTTGAGGCTTTTTCACTATACCAATTTTCTACATCTAATTGAGAAAAATGATTCAGTTTTTCCTTTTATTTATTCAGTTTTTTTAATTAAAATTTCGTTATTTCTTACTTACTTAAATATTTTCATATTGCTTAAATAATTTTACCTACTTTTCTTAGATACGACAAAATATAGAAAAATGCTGAAACTATAAATAAGAACTAAAAAATGATATATAACATCCGAAATATATTTGCATTTGACGATTTAAATTTTTTTTAAATTAAAAAACACATTTGCTCATAATTAACATAATTATACCTGAAAATCAAATATTAAATAAGTTTTTATTTCTTTGAGATAAAGCTCATTATGATAAAAAAAAACATATTCAAGTTAATCAGTTTTCAAGATTTTAATTAATGCTTAAAAAAGTGGGTATCTATACATTAACATCATTGTTTAAGTATAGTAAAAAATAATGTCTATACTTCACTAAATATATTTGCAAGTGCTTACAAGAAATTTTAAAGGATTTTTAACTTCATACCTCTTTAACATATCAGGAAAAGATACAAATTTTATTATCATGTCCATATTTCTAAATTTAATTTCATAACTTACGAGATTAAATTTCTATAATCTTTTGATCATTTTCTATTATTATCCGAGAGAAATTATTTAAAAGGCATTTTTCGCAACTATACGTGGATTACTACATAAACCCATGTATAGCATAATAATTTTGATTAAATTTAATAAAATATTTTAATTAGGAAAAAATACATAATCTATCTCAAACTTGAATTACAACAAAATTAAAGCTGTCTACGTGAATGCATATTATTGACTTGTGAAAATTAAAATAAATGTTATTCATAAAATTAAAATAAATAATCTTTAAGAAAAATTAATAAATTTATTTTCAAAAGCTTGTTGCAGTATAAAAGTTAATATTAATGAAGCAACTGATTATTACTGTTGCATTAAAATACATTTAAGATGCAAACATTATTTAAATTAAATAATTACATTTTCCCTATAAATGTCATCCATTAAGTTCAACGTACGTTAATAAGATTTTCATATAGAACTTTTTCCCCCTTTGGTGATTGGGGGGCAACTATCACAAAAATCGACTTATGAGTGTCACAAAAAGCGACAAAATTAAGTGTCTAGTATCTAGGAGATATATCTTACTCTGTGGATTGTATTAGGGATTCATCCTTCAGGTTGGGTGTTAAGCGTAATGTTAATGAAACGCACCACTGAGTTAAAAAGAAAAACCAATGTTATGAAATCTTAAGTAACTAAGTCTGGACTGAACTTTGAGGGAAGACTTGGCAAACTCTTTAAGTACATAAGAATCGGAACCCTGGGGCTTGAGCAGCTATCAGGTGCGTCAGCAGGTGGTGGATAGCCGAATGTCCTGTAGAAATGACAGGATAGCCTTGAATATGGAATCAGTGCCGTGAATCAGCTCGCGTAAGCCCTGGTATTATGCGAACCGTGCCTAGGGTTATTTGGCACCGCGGTAATGGTGTCTTAACGGAGCCTCTAGTTGCCTGGCGAACTTCTAGAGTAATTTGCCTTGCCCAGTAACTCAGGCAATGCTGGGTGAACTGTCATATTACCTGAGCTTATTAACTTTTATTTTATGGCTTAAAAGACAATGAAAATAATAAACCTTTCTGCATTTCCAGGTGAAACCTCTGAAGTAGAACTTGTTGAAAAAGACAAGGGAACCCAGAGGCAATTTAGTGAAGGGGCAGCAATGAATCCTTCACATGAGGTAGAAATGACCTCCAAACCATCTTCTTCTGGTGAGAGTCAGAAAGCTATCGCTAGCATGACTGACTCTCTGACCAGAATCAAGTTTAAAAAGAGACTTTCTGGTGCCCAGAAAAGGAAGCTGGTAAAGGAACGCAAAATCGCTGAGAGGACTGGGGTTGAAAAACCCAAGGCAACCAAAGGCGAGAAGCGTCCCGCCAACCGGATGGACCAGGACAATCCCGGAAAGGCTGCCAAGAAAGAAGGGCCTGGGGGAATCACCTACAGGATGGCTCTCACGGCGATCAAGATGGCTGTGCTCATAGAGGGTCATCCGGAAAAACGGCTAACAGAGGAACCGGCCCTCGACATGGAACTCTTGTTAACCAAGAAAATAGGAAGGAATGAGGAGGGTTTTGCCCCAATCTTCCTATCCTGTAAACTTGAGAATGGGGCACTTATTGTCAACTGTGCAGATATGGTGAGCTCAAAGTGGCTGGAACAGAATGTCAGTGACATAAGCCCCTGGCAAGAGAGCAAAAACTCTTTGTGGGTGAGGCAAGGAAACTTGTCAGAACCACCAAGATAATTGCAAAACTGCCGAAAATCTGTAATAAACTGGAGTCTAAAGAGATCCTGAGAAAAATCGAGGCACAGAACGGTGGGGTCACTCCAATGGAGTGAAACGTTCTTAACATTAAGAACGACCCATCTGGGCGGACCATCGTTCTTAGAGTGCCTGAACTAGATGATGCCATACTTGGTGTAAGGGGATATAAGTTTCATATAGGACTTCACCAAGTGCAAGCTAAAGTACTTGACAAACCTGCTCCTGCTGATGGGGGTGAAGGTAGTGCAAGCCAACCTCCACCACAGTAGAAGGGGTTCCACTAACCTCAGTAAGAAGTTTCTTGCTGGGGATATACACCTGGCCTTGATTCAGAAACCCTGGCTGGTTAGGGGAGAATCAGTGGCCACAAAGGAACTAAAGGTAAGCTTATTTATTGTACCAATAGCAACGCCAGAACTTGTACACTCTTACATAAAAACATTGAGGTTTTACCGCTCTCTGAATTTATCCTTAGGGACCTGACAGCTGTGAAAGTCAGACTCAACAGACAGGGTAGGGACAAAGAAAATATTTTTGGCTCTGTGTACCTGCCCTATGAAGAGAAGGCTCCACCTGATCATTCTCTGCACAAGCTCATGAACTTTTGCAGAGATAACAAATTACAGGTAGTCCTAGGACTAGACTGTAATGATCACCATGTTGTCTGGGGAAGTACGGACACAAATAAAAGAGGTGAGTGCCTTTTAGAATTCATTCTAAACTACGGGTTAGATATTCTAAATGAGGGCAACGAACCAATTTTCATTACTTCCAATCTATCTGAAGTAATTGACATTACTATAGCGACATCGCTTATTAGTAAAAATATCAAAAATTGGAAAGTAGATAGCAGACCTTCTGGCTCAGATCATCAAAACATCCATTTTGAAATTTACTTTAATGTGTGTCTGGATCGCATATTCAGAGACCCAGTTAGGACGGACTGGAAGAAATTCCAGGAGGAACTGACTGGGTTGGTTGAGCTCGGGAAAAGACCTATTAGAGACAACTACGATCTAGAAGTTACAGCAGGCATTCTGCAGAGTAGTATTCTAGATTCTTATCATAACAATTCCCCTATTCGCACTAGGAGAGCTAAACACCAATCTTCTTGGTGGAATGACTCTCTAGCAGCCAAAAGAGCAAATGTTAGAAAACTTTTTAATAAAGCCAAGAAAAATGGTGAATGGAAGAACTATAAAACGGTCCCACTAATTATAACAAACATGTTAGGAAGAGCAAAATTAAATCCTTGAGGAAGTTCTGTGAAGAGATAAATTCTATTTCTGAAGGAGCTAGACTCCAGAAACTCCTTAAAAGGGATGAACCTATTTTGGTTGGCACCCTAAAGGGCGAGGAGGGTAATTTTGCTGCTTCCGGGAAAGGGGTTATGGAAATTATGACCAAAACCCACTTTCCAGGAGCTAGAGATATTTATAGCAACGAAGGGGAGCACTGCATTGGCTCTTTGCAAAGAGTCAATAGCGATCAATGGACCATCGCTAAAAATATCATAAACTACAACATTGTTAAATGGACAATCTTTGCCTTTAAACCTCTAAAAAGTCCAGGGCCTGGTGGAATTACGCCCATCATGATCCAGAAGGCAGAGCAAGTTATCATACTAGTGCTAACTAGAATTTACGGAGCTAGCTTAGTACTGGGTTACATACCAAAGTTATGGCAGCAGATTAGGATTGTTTTCATTCCTAAACCTGACAAGGTAACCTATGACCAGGCCAAGTCTTACAGACTAATCAGTCTTTCTTCCTTCTTTCTTAAAATTATGGAGAAAATCATTGATCTGTATATTAGAGATTACTTGGATAGTAATAGTCCCTTGCATGCTCTTCATTTTGCCTATCAACCCGGCAAATCTACTGAAACTGCTTTACATCAGCTAGTTTCCAAGACTGAAACCACTCTGGATCAAAAAGAAATTGCCTTGGCAACTTTCCTCAACATCCAAAGTGCTTTTGATAACACTTACCATCTATCCATCCTCAATGCACTTAAAGGGGCAGGGATTAATCAGACCCCGTGTACTTGGATTGAGGCCTTAATTTTGGATAGATGTATCCAAATGAACATCTTCGGTGAATCATTTGAAAAAAGACTACTAGAGGTTGTCCTCAAGGAGGTGTTCTCTCACCATTACTTTGGAACCTAGTTGTAAATAGCCTTCTAAAACATCTTAATGATATCTAAATGATATGCTGATGACATTGTCATCCTCATCCTTGGCAAAGATTTCGACATAACTTGTCATCTTATGCAGGATGCTCTAAGTTATGTAGGTCAATAGAGCATGGATAGGGACCTGATGGTTAATCCTCAGAAAACATTTTTTGTACCTTTTACACGCAAAAAGAAACGGAAGGGGTTTTTCATACCAAGACTTTTTGATGTTGAAATCAGTGTGGCTTCAGAGGTGAAGTATCTGGGCATTTATTTAGACCAGAAACTCACCTGAAATAAGCATATTGATGATAAATTAACTTCGAAAAGAAAAGAAATATGATTTGCAGGCGAATGCTTGGTAAAAATTTGGCTTTACATCCAAAACTGATGTTATGAATGTACAAAGCTATTGTCAGGCCCATTCTCACATATGCCTGTGTGATCTGGTGTTGTAAGGTGGAACATAAGACTATGATTAACAGACTAGGAGGTCCACAAAGACTGGTTTGTCTCTGCATCGCAAGAGCAATGTCCACCGCGCCAACCAGAGCATTGGAGGTTATGTTGGATCTGACTCCCTTAGACATCTTCATCTGCAGCACTGCCAGAACGACTGCATACAGAATAAAGCTGCAAAACCACTAGTACGACCAGCCTGTTGCCAAAGGGCTCAGGGGCATTACCAGGAAAATTCAAGATCCTACTTTCCTGATGCCCTCGGACATCATAGAAAAATCATACATGTTTGATAGGATATTTGAAATAGTTTTTCCAACTAGAGACGAATGGGATAACAACATGTTTGAAACTAAAACAGGAGATCTAATCTAGTACACAGATGGATCACTGAAAAACAGCCTCTCCGGACTGGGAGTATGTGGCGTGTCACCAAGAACCAGCCTATCTGTAAGCCTTGGGCGATACGCTATGGTCTTTCAGGCAGAAGTTTTGACCATTATCCACTGTCTGCGCCTAAATATGAGGAAGGGCTACTACGGTAAGCGGATTCTCATTTTTAATGACAGTCAAGCCACTTTAAAGTGCTTAATTCTTTCAAAATCAAATCTGAAATGATTTTGGAATGTAGAAACCTTCTTACAGAACTGGCAACTAGAAACAAGGTGATCTTTGTAAGGGTGCCAGGGCACAAAGGTATCGAAGGTAATGAAAGGGCTGATGAGCTTGCTAAACAAGGATCATCTTTTGTTCCCATTGGTGCAGAACCTTTTCGTGGGATCAATTTGAAGACCGCAAAAACCAATGTTCTTAGATAGGAAAAACGGAAGATGTAGAAGCTTGGCTCAACACTCCTGATCAAAAAAGGAAGGCGAAGTGGACTGGGAGATGTCTGTGTTTCTCTCACTGTGGTTCTAATTCTAATTTATTATCGCGTTTAAACGTTGATCTAATTAGAATTCTTACAATTTTGTGTGTGCTAACGCTTTGTTCATCTTGCCAAAAAATTTGGTATCAATTAGTGCCAAAACAGCGAAGATATAAGCATTATTGTGAATATTTCACAAACATTTACAATATGGCGATTGCCCCATCCTAACAAAGCAGGGCATAGCAACCAAAGGCATACCCCTAGCAACGGAGGATAGTGACTTGTGTTCACACTTCATTATTTCGGCTGCTATATCTTTCTTCATTAAATTTCAGCTGCAGACCTATCAAAAACCCTTTGAACTACCTAGGTAAAATTTTGTGTGCAATTTGGATAACTTATCTTCATTCCCAGACAATCCTAACCCAGAACTTCTGATTTTTCTTCAAGCATTTTTCTCTACGTGCTACACATTAACAACATCATGAGTGGCTAATGAATTAGGTAAGTGCCCAGACGTTATCTTCTTTCGTTCCGCGTGATAGTTCTGCGCATTTTTATGCATAGATTGTCTAGATAGGATAATTAGGCCAGAAGGTGTAAGCATTTTAATGAATTAGAAAAATTCCTTTTTGTCGGCACTTTTTCGCAATTTTTTTTACCTTAATTACTATTCAATTATAATTTCGGCCCTAATTGTCCTATCATCTTTAAACTAATTTTAGATTGGAGTGGACATTCTAACGTTTCTGGAAATGTTTGTATTTTTGCTCTTCGAATAACAGTTAATTTTCCATAAATTTTTAAATACTATTTTTATTGTTAAATTTCCGTGTTATTTTATAAATTTTGTTGGTTATTTTCACTTTAATGTTACCATAACTTTTTAATTTTTAGTCAATCCACTCTAATCTTTCTATGTTTACTCGGAACAGATTCTTGTGACTCAAAAATTGTATTACAGTTCAAAAAATAAACATTAGTTAATGAGATATAGTTTAATTAGTGTGTTTGAATATTGAATATTTTTCTTATTTTTCTCCCAATGGTTCTTCGTTCCTCCCTTATGTATATGCATTGACTCTGAATATTTTCTAAGTCCCGTTTCTTGCTGCCTGCCATGTCCCCCTGCTCAATTTCGTCTTAACCCTTTGAGCACCAATATCCCGCGCCTAATTAACTAAATTATTTGAATATTAATCAGCGTTTTTCTCGGCTCCTAATTGTCGCAGAGACCTGGGACTACTTTCTAAATTCCTTTTATTAAATGTGCTTCCAATGAGCCAGCTTAAAAATTATTTATTCTAAAAAAAAAAAAAAAAAAAGAAAAGAAATTAAGCTAGCTAAGATTAAAAATCTAAGACTTAAGCCTTTTCCATCATTCTCTCTCGGACTTTAACCCTTTGGCCATAATAGCTAAACCTAAATTTGGGGACTTTAACAAAAATAAATAAATAAATAAAATAAAATAAAATTGTCCCAGCTGTTCTATATTTTATTCAAATGACTCTTAATTTTAAGTTTATTTCTTTTATTAATTCTCCTGCTCTCGATTATAAATTTACAGCGTTCTTAACTAAGTATTTAAAGTCTTATAAAGTCAAATTCTAATTTATATTGACAATAATTTAATTAAATTATCCATTTAAATTTTATTTCAATACTTAATCTAACATTTTACTTTAATGTATAACTCCAATTACATTTTAAATTAATCTAGTTCCCATGCAAAAGATAATATTGCGGTTAAAATGGGCTTGGGGAGGATGTATGACCAAAGGACCGTATTACATCAAATAAATAATAATCTACTAAATTCTCCAGTTTCTCAATACAACTAGCTACTTGGTCCATGTCTCTTTATGAGAATGTATATGTGTGTATTTATATTTCTTTAAGAATCTGCCCCGATCTATGCAGTGAATGCCGGGATAGTTGAGTGGGACGGGATGGCGATAGCATCTAGGTCACTTCTATTCACTTATGAATTAAATTCCAAACCTTAACAATAATAAGTAAAATTCTAAATCTACTACTGACTTCATTTCCCCCTATTGTTTCCAGCAGTAGCATTTCTGCAATTTTGTATTTCACTCCCACCTAACAAACCATTCCATTATTCTTTTGGACACCATACTCCGAAATAATGGATAAAAAACAACTCAAGAAATCAATCTCGCTTGTCAATCTTAAGAACATTATAGTATCACAAAATATATCTTCAAATCATCTAAACTCTGGAACAATGGTAGAGGAAGATGACAAACCACACGAAAGATTAACCAATAGCTCGACTACAGTGGAAGCAAGTGAGATTACCCCATTAAATCAACACTCAGAAGATTCTAGAAATACTGAACCTTCTCCACTCCACCTAATTGAAGGTATCCAAGGAATTATTCTGTTAAAGAACAGAGGGAAGTACCATCTACCTGGGTCCAAAAGAAACCATGCGATGGAACTGCTTGATAAACTGAAAACACTAATCCCTCCCTCATCCACCACTTCTAAACATGACGATGGGTCATCTCTAAAACAGCAAATGGATCAACTCAACAACAACATTCAGAAAATCAAAGAGCTTCAAGAAGAAACCAAATCACTTCTAACTGCATCCAAGCAACAAATTTTTCCACCAAAACCCACCTATAGTGACATATTAAAGAGAAGAACAGAGGCTGACATAGAAACATCAATCATCATCAAACCTGCTGAAAACGAAAACCTTACAACCCTAAAATCAAATCTCCTAAAACTAAATAGTGATGTTTGCCCCAAAAAAGTGAACATGGGGGAAACATGTAGCTAAGGTAAAGTGCTGTTCAACTGCAACAAAAGAAAAGCTGAAAAAACAACTGGAAGAGAAACGCTTTAATATTCTAGAGCCCTCCCAATTAGTTAGAAAAGTAATATTTCTAAATATGCTAGCTACAGTTAATGATGACAACATAACCCAAATAATATTGAATAACTTTCCAGAAATGGACAGAGACACGCATATTAAAATAACAGAAATTAAGTCGCATAAGTACAAGGCAAACCTACAATATATAGTTATAGAAGCAAACAGCATAGCAGATAAGATACTTGCTGCACGGAGGCAGATACACATTGGTTTTCAGACTACATACATACGCAACCATAAAACTATAATCCGATGTTACAATTGCCAAGATTTTGGACACTTTAGCAGGGACTGTAAATCTCAAAAGGTTTGTGGTAGATGTGGATGTGGACATTCAGAAAATGATTGTCAGGCTCAATATCAAAATTGCATCAACTGCCACATTGCCAACAAAAAAGGAGCGAATTTCCCCTCAAACCATGAAGCTTACTCTGCAATTTGTCCCATCTACAGGTCTCTACTTAATTCAAACAACAACTAAATATGCCAAGCAACATTTACCCAACCTGCAACAATGCCCCACAAACAAATAATCTTCAAGCACAAGTGAGCAGCAACATGCACACAACAAAGATTATCCAAATAAACCTTATGAGGTCAAGTGCCCCAACTGACTTATTGCAAGTGATTGCCTACAGTCTGAATGTGCAAGTCTTTGTGGTACAAGAACCACATATAAACAAAGATCATCAGATAATGGGAATTCCAAGCACATGGAAATACTGGCTCTCGGGTAATGGAAAGGCTGGTATAATCACCACAGTTGATATAAGCCCAATCCTAGTTGGACTTAAAGAATACGCAGTAGCAGTTAAAATTGCAATTAATGCTGGCCCACTGACAATAATCTCTGCATATAGCGCCCCACCAAATCACAGGCATACTACGAGCGAGTCTGGCCAAGCGAGAATCAGTGAAGCACTGCAGGATATTGATACCTTCCTACAAAATTTAAGAAATGAAAAGATCATTATCGGTGCAGATCTTAATACCCATCACATCATGTGGGGATATAAAGACAACGACCAACGAGGTGAAGCACTCTTGGATTACCTGATAGGTAATAATTTACATCTTCTAAACACAATGGGTGCTCCTCCAACTTTTAATTCCTCAACCAATGAAGGATGGCCGGATGTGACTTTAACTCCTAATGTCGACATTGCAATAGAAAGTACATGGGAGGTCCTAGACACTGAAACACTCAGTGACCATAAATATATCCAGATCACATTGACAGCACCACCAGATATGATACAAATTACCAGATTCAAGACTAAATATGGAAATCATCATAATTTCATCAAAAATATATATCCACACGTAAGCAATATATTACAACTGTTAGAGGATAGTCAAACAACTGATCAACTTGACAATGCAGCCGCAATCATGCAAAGACAACTGATTAAGTGTTGTCGAATTTCCTATAAGAAAACGAAGCCGCGAAATAATTTAATGCCAAACTGGTGGACGCAGTCTTTTGATCTCAGGAAAAAGAATTAAATGCCAAAAGACGAAAAATGCAAAATTTAAGTAATCCAGACAAAACTAAACTCAGAATTGATTACAAAAAGCTGAAGGCTGCATATATTAAAGATATACGAAGAGCAAAGCGCACATGCTGGCGAGAACTGTGTACTTCAGCAACTAACCCTTATGGGAAAATTTATAAAGCCACCTTTAGGAAATCCTCTCCACCATCAGCCCTGTTCTGCACGAATTTACAAGAAGGTAACGCTATTGACATCGCCAGCAGAATCTTAGAAGAGCTGTTTCCTACACAACCTACCACTCTGTTTCAGCGATCTCTCACCAATGACAGTTATGATCCAGAACCCAGCAAGGGAGAGATAGAGAGAGCTATCGCCTCACTTCCCAATGGAAAAGCACCAGGACTTGATGGAATTGACAACATTATACTTAAAACATTGGACCGTCACTATCCAGAGCTTCTCAGAACCCTAGTAAAAAATGCTGGAATTTGTGCTATTTCCCAAAGTGCTTCAAAATTGGCATAATCATTCTCTTCCATAAGGAAGGAAAAGACAAACTGCAAGTTAAATCATACAGGCCAATCACCCTCTTACCAACGATGGGAAAATTACTGGAGAAAATTGTGACTACAAGATTGACTTTCTTCTTAGAGAGCCATGGTCTTCTTCACCAAAATCAATTTGGTTTTCGTCAAGGAAGGTCAGTGGACGATGCTCTCCTACACCTGAAAAGACAAATCGAGATTGCAAAAGCCTCAGCAAAACATTGCGCAATAATTTCTCTAGATATTAAAGGAGCTTTCGACTCTGCACCACATCCAGCTATCAAACAAGCACTCGAAAGTAAAGGATGCCCAGAAACCATTAAAAACATTCTCATCAGCAACCTGGAAGATCGAGAGGTTGCCCTCAATACTAATATGGGCATTGTGAAGAAAACTCAAGCCATTGGATGTCCACAAGGCTCCTGCAGTGGACCCATCCTATGGAATCTGCTTGCTGATGAGCCGCTACAATTTGACTGGTCCACAGTTGGTAAGGATATTGATCCTAAAGCAACAGTTGCTCTCCAGGCCTTTGCTGACGACTTCACCTTCGTAGTGTCAGCTGATAGTGAAAGGAAGCTTGGACGCGTCGCTACAGAAGCCCTTAAGATTTTTAGCAACTGGACCCATAAGCATAACCTTGGAATTTCAATTGAAAAATCAAATTACCTCCTATTCACGAGACTGCAATGTGGACCACAAATATTTTTAAATAACTTAAGAATAAGGAGAAGCAAGAGTATTAAACTTCTGGGTGTACTCCTAGATGAAAAGTTGAATTGGTCAGCACATATCAAACAGCAAGGTGCCAAAGCCTTTCGAATTCACCAGAAATTACTTAGAATAGCAGGCTCAACCTGGGGATTATCCCAAAAACAGCGCATTGTACTGTACAAAACAGTGGCAGAAAGAATCCTAGCCCATGGTGCAACACTCTGGGGAGCCAATCTTCGGGTCAAAAATCAGCTACTTCTAGACAAAATACAGAGAAAGTTTCTGCTTAATATAACTGGGGCCTACAAAACAACATCGACGGCAGCTTTACAAGTCATTACTGGCATACCTCCCCTTCATCTCACCATCAATACTGAGGCACAAATAAAACAAGAAATTAGAACCACAAGCAGTAACATTATGGAGGCAAGAGTACCCACACTTTCAATACATCCAGGAATATTCAGAGTTGATACGATTGTCAACCCTAACACGGAGTACGATCCTACCCTGAATAAGCAGGTCTGCCATATTTTCACTGACGGCTCCAAGATGGATGGAGGTGTAGGAGCCGCGTTTGTCACAACATTGAAGGATATCATAATTCACAATGAAAGTTACAAACTGAATGCCAATTGCTCAGTCTTACAGGCTGAGCTCTTCGCAATTAAGCAGGCTATTGAGTGGGCCAGAAACCAAGAACAGATTTGCCTCGTCTGGTCAGATAGTAAAGCAAGTCTTTATGCGCTTTGCAATCCGAAAGCCATCAGTCCTTTAGCCAGGCAAATTCAAGAGGAACTTAACAACCAACAAAACATCTCCCTCTGTTGGATAAAGGCTCATGTAGGATTTGAAGGGAATGAATTGGCAGATCGCCTAGCAAAAACTGCTGCTTCTTCAGATGAATAGGAAATCTTTCTCCCTCTTCCTCGGTCTCACTTCAAAAGGATCAGGAAAATTGCTTTAATTCAGGATTGGCAAACTCTGTGGGATCAGAATACCACCGGACGCCTAGTATACTCCATCCTGCCAAAAGTGAATTTGAACCAACAGTGCTGGCCAAGACAAATCACGATTTTTGTAACGGGACATGGCCCTTTTCCAAGTTATCTGCATAGAATAGGAGTACAACCCACTCCGAACTGTGCATGTGGAGAAGAAGGTACTCCAATTCATTACGCTACGTCATGCCCCATCACGAGTTCCTGGCACTTCACTACGCCCAGTGACAATCTGAAAAGTGTCTGGCTCAAAAACCATCACCATCAACAAGGCTGCAAAGCTAAAAATTATTAACCTTATAAACTTTCTCCTTGAATATAGGGACTTAATAATTCCAGAGGAATAGGAGGATAATGATGCCCGTGAGGGTGATAGACTTCACCTGGAAGAAGATGAGCAGCATACTCCATCTCTCTCATGTTCTACATTTAGACATTTCCCTCTCTACCTGTAACATTTCGCCTGTTTTTCATCTCCTTGTATATAGTTCATTATTATTTGTTTGCTATTTTCTCACCATCATTCCAGCGCTCTCACTTAATTACTTAGTCACAATTATTGTCATCATGTTATATTGACCAATTTTAATGCATTATGTATTACCTATCTAAACTTTTTGTATATATAGCTTAGAATTTTATATGACATAACTTACTTTGAGCCGATACACCCAACTATCAAATCCATACTAAATGCTTTATTTAATAATCATTATTACCTCGTTAATTGGCAGTAAGTGCAGGTATATGTTTTCAATTTTGTTTTATCATTTTTAATTTCCTTTTGTTTTTCCATTTATTTTCTTTATTTCTTATATGCATGCAATTTGATATGTATTTCATATGCCTGTCTTACCATTTCCTGCCATGTATTTTGTCTGATACCTATTTTGAATGCTTCTTATGTGTCCACGTGTTAACTCTCAATTGCAACCCAATTTGTGTTAAATAGTATACTTTACAAACCCTCCTTACTGTGTAAAAGTAATAATTTATAGTGTCTCCATATGATTGCAAGCATAATTGTATTGTCTTGTATGTACTGTGTTCCGTTTTCTTTTCTCTCCAGCGGGTCCATCAAATCTGGTAAAACCCTTTCAGGGTTAGGTACAGGGACCTCTGCTGGTGTTTACTTTACTTTACACTCCTGATCAAACCCACGCTAAAAGTATGATCTGTGGATCATCAGCGAGGATTGCCTCTGAAATTTTTAGATGCTCTAGTTAGAAGATACGTTAAACGTAGGTTTCATAACTGGGCACTACTATTTCAGAAAACACCTCCATAAAATGGAACTGTTTCAACAAGACCCTATCTGCAGGAAATGTCATACGCAAGAGGAAACGGCCAAGCATATCATTTACGAATGCTAGGCTCTTGCCCTCCCTAGATTAACTTCTTTGGGCATTATCCATACTAGAAAGTTAGACCTAGACTCCATTAAAGGATTATCGGACTTTATTAATAAAGTGGGTGACCCGAGTAACTGGAACTAGGAAACATTGGATTTGGAGTTAATGGTACGAAATGCTGATTAAAGCAGAGGTGCTAATGATATATAAACCCAACCTTCAGAAGAAGAAAAAGAAGAAGAATCGCGACATTCATTCTTTGTATCAAAGCAAAGAGTTGTAATTCTTGACTGAACAGTTGGATAAATATAAAGCTGTTATAGTGGTTCTAGGATGGATGGATGATTGACAAGGAATTACTGAAAAGAGAAAACCGCACAATTTTTGTATAGCAACACAAGAGGAAACATGTTTTTGTAAATAGTTTGGTCTTAAATAAATACATCACAAAATCATGTAAAATTATGAAAGGGATTGCAACCTTGTACCTAGAGAAGACAATGCTGAAAAGGATTTTTTTATGACAATCTGCACTTGCTCTACACTTTTGACCTAAAAATCGCAGTCTAGATTATTTTAAGTGACTTTAATGCAAAAATTGAGAAATAAGCTAAGTACAGATCTAAGGGCAATGGGCAAATGTTTATTCCTTTAAGTGCTTACACCAATATGATCGTATCTAACGCAATACTTCAGTACAAGAAAATTCCCAAGATAAGCTTAGAATCTCCAGATGAGGAAAAGTTAAACAAAATTGATAATATTGTGATTGACTCTAGACACGACAGATATACAAGACATTAGTTCTTATCGTCACGCTAACCTAGACTATGACCATTACATGGGTAGGCTTAAGGCAAGAATGTTGACTCATGTAACATCATGTTCACAGCACATAGAAGTTTTGATTCAAGCAGTTAAAAAATCTGTCAATTAGGCTTGATTTTTTAGCACAAATTGCAATAAAACACAAAGATAGTTACTATTGCTGATATCATAAATGAAAAATGGGGTAGTTTCAAAGATACTCTTCTGGATATAGTAAGTAATAGTGTAGTAGGTGTAAAATTAAAAAAGCCAAGATTAGTCGCTGGTTTGAAGAAGACTATCATAATGCGACCTAAAAAAATGATGTGTATAAAAAGATGCCTGTCAAAGGATATTTTAAAGACATTTCGTGGAATATAACTTGAGTGACAGGATTTCAAACATAGAATTTTAAATGATGTCTTTAAATGATATCATTCAAAATTTAGCATTATTTTTAAAATCCTACTTTAGAATCAAGTACAGTATTCTTTGGGAATAGACAAATCAAGAAAAGTATCTTCGATATATTATGTATCTATAAAATTTTATAATAATATTTAAAAATGTATTGAGTTCATTCAAAATTACTTTATAAATCAATTAAAAATTAATCATTAAAAATAAATCGTCTTTTTACTAGGTAAAAATATTTTTGTAGTAGAACTCACATTATATAAGAAAGTTTAAGCCATGCTGTTTTGATTTAATTATTTTTCTAATAGCAGATATCATAATAGAGAGAAAATTTCTTAAGAACAAATAAACATATTCACAAAATAGAAAGATACTAATTTAATTTTAAAAAAATGATTCAAAGTTTTGTCTCAATAACAAATCTATTTGGAAGTAAAAGTGAAGTGAGTTATGCTATAAAAATAATTTATTGTGTTTTCCGGAAGTGTTTCAAGAATAATGCTACATATTAAACCTTAATAATGTAAGAAAATTGAAAATTTAAAAAGGATATATATTCCGTAAATAACCGACCATCTTGGAGTGGATAAAATCAAAGTCCCTATCTTCCAATCTCAATGAAGAATGATTTGTTAAGAGGGAGTTTTTCATTTTGCGCAATATTAAAAAATTGCATAAGCATTTAAATCCATATTATTCAATGTGAAATATATGCAAGATGATAAGTTTTGATGCTATAATTTTTTGTATCAGAGTTCATAATTTTAACCATTATACTTGATGTAAACTACGAGGGTCATCCGGAAAGTAAGTTTCCATGACTGATAAAAAAAAACAAAAACCAGAAAGAAAAGAAACCAAAATTATCCAGAAAGATTAATTGCAAAAGACACAACAATATTTCAGTTTCTTCTCAACATAAGAAGCGTAAGAATGATAGCACTTGTCATACTACGGATTAAGTTTTTGCAACATGCATTATTATTATTACACAGAATTACATGATAATTACATTTTCCAGTGAATATATATATACATACATACATACATACATATATCATATATATATATATATATATATATATATATATATATATATATATATATATATATACATATATATATATATATATATATATATATATATATATATATATATATATATATATATATATATATATATATATATATATATATATATATATATGTATGTATGTATGTATATATATATATTCACTGGATATTTTATATATATATATAATTTATTAATTATTTAATTCAAATCTCCATAGAATTCTCTAGTGGAATCTATTATAAAAAAAATCGCTATCAGTATAAAGGTGCTCTTTGACAATTCACACATGAAGTACTACTTACATCTGTAAGTCTATGTGTTATTAATCATAATTTTTCACCAAAGATAAAAATAAAAGTTAAAAAATTAGCCTTAAAAATGTCAATTTAATTATGTTGTCAACTATTTATATTGAATAGGGATTTACAGCAGATTTTTGATACAAATAACATTTGCAAATAGCTTTAAGAATTCATGTCAAATATCCTTCGTGTGTTGGGAAGTGACCAGAACTTCCTCAGTTGCAAGAAAAGATAGAAGTCTCTAGGAGCAAGCTCGGAATTATAGGATGGATGATCAAAAATTTCCTAGTTAAATTTTCCCAGCATTTTTTGTGGAATTCACCATGTGAAGGTCAAGATTGTCGTGGAGTAACAAAACATCAGTTCTGAATGGCTTGTTTCAAGTTCCTTAAAGGTTCTCATTAATTCTCAACGTTAATACTTGCACTTTGTTGTCAGTGGGAGAAAAATAACAGCCAACATATCTGATCACTATATTTTATCAAAATCTAGTTGGAAATTAGGTTTCAAACTCATGATAGCTACACTCACACTATACTATACAAGTACATCTGCATTTCGGTCGTTTTGTAGAGCTGAATCCATGAGAAACTTACTTTCCGGATGATCCTCATATTTTCCCATAATTTTGAATATACAAAATAAAAACCAAAATGAAAATTAAAAAAAGTTACAATTCATTGGCTTAGCTTATAGCTCTAATTTTTTACGGTAAGTCCCTTTTTTAAACAAACAGCTTTAAAAATCCGAAATTGCAATGCAATAATATTTTATTTAGTGACATTTTCGTAAATAGAACTGTCGTTTCATAAAAGATTTATGATAAAATAACTTTTATAATTTTGAATAATTTTATAAAGTTATTATCTAGGAATATCCTCGCTTTTAGGTCATTAAAGTATAAAAAAAAACGAAACATCGAAGAATTCACTATGTATATATATATATATATATATATATAAATAAAGGTAATATATGTCTATATATATATATATATATATATATATATATATATATATATTACCTTTTTATAATACATATAAATGCTTTCTCTTAAACCTTTAACCTTTTACACTAATATTTATATACCTTCAATAATAAATACCTTCTTTTTACTTGTTTAACATTAGAAAAAATATAATCGCTTTATTAAAGATTAAAAGATCAGACTTATGAGATTAATTTTCTATTTTATATTTAAGATTAAACGCTTTCCAATGCATTAAATGCCAATTTAATTGATTTTTTTGCATTAAAATAATTTATTTTATTAGATTCACACATGTTTCTTTTAAATAATTAATGCAACTCACTCTAATTAATAAATAAAGCTTAAAACTTAATTTTTTTATTTCACTGCGAATTTTAGAAGTATAAATTAACTGTAAAATAAAGAATATATTTAAATTTTATCGCTTAACTTTTCGCAAATTGTTTCAGATTGAAATTAAATCAGAAAAATAATTTTAGAATACTTAAGTCCCTAAGTAGCGGGGAAATTTCATAATCATCTTAAATTTAAAAAATATGAATTTGTGTTTGCACTTTAACTTAATTTAAAATGAAGAATTATAGATGTGAAACCTATTATTTGTCGATTTACAGCAATATTTTAATGAATTTTATAACTCTTCGAAACACATTTCTGAAAATTCGTATCAGCAAATTCCTGCATTAAATACTTTACATAAATAATATTTAAAAATTTTCTATATGAAATTTAAATTGATGTAAATATTCTATCCTGAAATTATTATAACAAATTCATATAATTTACCTCTATAATCAAAAATCACTGAAGAATTAAATTGCATCAGTGTTTGGAGCAAAAATTTACATTTCTAATGAGATTGTAGAAAAAAAAAAAGTTGAATAAGATTTGATTTTTTATGTTCTAAACTTTAAAACAGTTAATATATAAATTTCACAAAAAATAAAATATAAAAATATATTTCAGAATAACAAATAGTTTTATACTCCAACCAGAGCAAAAATATATAACATTTATTTATAAATTAGAATTTTAAAATTTGAGAAATTCATGATGACAAGTGATGTGCAAGCAAATTTAAAATAAGGCTAATTGGAAAAAATATTTGATGTTTCCATCTGAATGACTATTATTTAATATTAAGTCTATTGAAAAAATAACTGCAAAAATCGCATGAATTCGATGTTATAAAATAAAATATATAAGTATTATTAAATTTAATGTATATCGATTTGCAAATTTTTCTATCAAGAATTTTTTAAATAAACTCTATCAATTTCGTTTCAACGAATGAATATTCCCTTTTTGATATTTTATAAAGGCAAAAAAGAATGCTAAATAAGAAACTTTCTTTCAAATCATGACAAGCTGTAAAAAACACTAAAAATTTTACTTTTTCAAAATTCTATTTAACTTATAGGAAATTAGTATTTTACTTATTAAAGATAAAATCTAAAATTAGATGTTTTTATGTAAATGTTTTAAAATATTTTATTCTGAATCGTAAATTGAATCTAAAAATATATCAGAATTTTTCTTAACTTATGTAACATATTTAGAAATTTTTATGCATGATAAAAAAAATTGAGAATTTTCGACGGATTTAAAAGCTTTTTATAATATTATACGTAAGTCTTTATTTCCTATCATTGCTTTCTAAAAATTCAGTTTACCAATAATAAACTAATTTCATTTTTTTATTTATATTCATTTATGATTTTCTGTTGTCAACTAACTTATTTATATATTGTTCTATTATAGCATTAGGTGAAGACATTCTGATACAAGGAAGACCTTATGAGAAAAAACGACATAAAATCATCTGCAATATTAAATATGAAATACTAAAGACAGAAACTTGGTAAATGTATTACGTTAATGCAAAATAATGTGGAAACATGAGAGATTGTATCGTAAAAATAAAAACAGGCTATAGGGTAAAATTTGAGAATTAATTGATTATAAATAATATTTTACTTAATTCAAGGTTGCAAATTTATAATTTTATAGATTCTATTTAATTTCAGGAAAATTATAAAAAAATTCAATACTAAATTTAGTATTCTAAAATATTTTTAATATGTTTCATCAAAATATCAGGTAATCAATAGTATTTCAATAATATCTTATGAATTGTGATGAATCTTATTGAAACTTTTTAAATGAACTTGCCGTAAATTTATCAAACAAAAAATCAACTTTGGTATGTAATTTGATTTATTTTTTATACATTATGTACATTAAAAATAATCTCTATAACAATAAAACTTATAATCTGCTTAAAAACTTTTCACTCATTTTTAAACATGTACACTAATTTCACATTTAAGAATTAATGAGTCTTTAACAAAAAAAAAAAACTTCTTTCAGAAAAAGTCGTTTTAGGATGATAGATAGCTTTAATTCACGAAAAAAAACCTTTCTATAAAAGACAACTATTATTATTTACACAATATATCACACTCAATCTTACTGATTCATTTTAAACTTAGAAATATACCATACAACGATACACATTATTTCATAGGTACTCATTATTTCCCTTTCTATTACTCTAATCAGTTTTTGCATTAATTTGTGAATTTGTTATGCAATGAATGTTTTTTTTAATAATTGTTAAAAATGTAGTTTAAAGAATGAAATACACACACTGGTAGTGTCTAAAAATTAAATGATTAAAAATGCATTGCCAAGCAATTTTAAAACTAAAAGAAAAATTTCATTTTAGGAAAATATTTTTTATTTAAATAAGATTAATATCTCTAATTCACGCAAACCTTTTATTCTTCTGAAGAAACAATTACTATTTACATATTTTATTATAACCTTCCTAACTGAATAATTTTGATAATATAATTTTAAACCATCGTATGGAACATACTGTGGTACAGGTTATTTTACAACTACTCTTTCTTATCATTAATTTGGTTGTTTTATTCAAGTTTTGGTTAAATTTTTAAATATATTATGTAGTGAATCTGTTTTAATTTTTTGTTAATTGTTAAAAATTAAATTTTGAGTAGTCAAAATAATCAAATTTCATATGTACAAACATTATTCGCTTAGAAATTAGAAGTAACTTGCCGAAAATTTCAATACTGTTTTTTATTTTAAAAAAAAATTGTAAACTGATGTAAATTCTGAATTTTGTCTGAATTCTGTCTTTTTCCTAAAAAAGTAATTAAATACAAGTCTTTTTAGCTAAATAAAAGTTTATTTAGTATATTAAATAAAAACTAATTATAATATTGCTTTTTCTATAAACTTTAAAAGTATTAATGAACAAAAAATAAAACATATGATAAAAGAAAATAATAAAAACTATTTGCACTTTTAAGCTGTTCCTTTACATTTATAGAAAAATACTCTGCAAATATTTAAAATGTTTCTTCAAACTTAATTTATTAAAAATGAATTTAATGCCATTAGTTTAAAATAGTGAATCAAAATTTATAATAAAATAAAAACAATTATTCAGAAATATCATACATTTTTTCGAAGAGCGTGTGATAATCAATGGTACAAAAGATTTACATACAACAATTTATTCACATCCAAACAATTTAGATTTATTTCCATTAAATTAAAATCAAATAAAGTTTCATTTAAATTTTAAAAACATATGAAAGTATTTACATTAAGACAGTAAAATCATTTATTTCAACTTTTATTTTAAAATTTATCGACCATTTCCTTCGTTAGGAGTCACAGAATTTCATTAATATATTATTTGATAGGTGTCTCGAAAATCACTTTGTAAATTAAGCGAACCATTTTATTACACTAAAATAATACCTATATTATTAATGTTTGTTTTAATTAGGAATTTCCAATAAAAATATTCCAAACTTTAACAATTATAAAAAAACTTACAATAATTTCCCAAAAATAAGACAATAAGCGGAAATCTTTATGTACCGACAATATTTACCATCGATAGTAAAATATTCTGATTAGCTAAAAAGAAACACTACCCTAGAAATATTTTCAATTATGCCTACTGTGAAAAATATGACATTGTAAGTTTTATTAATTACTCTCAGTACTATTATTGTTTTCGTATTCTTTTTCAGATTAAGTTTTTACCACAAGCTACCATAGATATGCACTAAAACAATGACCGGCCTTTCATATAAGCCCATTTGCAATGTGGCAAACAGGGATTAATCTAGAAATAACTTTCCTGTTTTTCCATCGCACTATAAAATGCAATATAAGTAACTCTGCTGAAAAAACTGGGACGATTACTAATACGTTCCTACGATTAGTATGCTATAATTTTTATATCTTTATCCCTTTTCTTTTTTCTTATAAGGTAAAATCATTCTTCAAAAAATTTTTTAAATTAAAATTGAATTAAACTTTCCTGCTCCATAATCTAATCTCTGGAAAGAATTCTTAAAAAAAAAGTTAAATCAGTACATTATTCCACAAATCATTAATATTTTACCCTCCTGTAATTGAGCCAGAAATGGTTATAAAAAGGACATCTTTAATATTGTTTTTAAAGACAGTGTTGTATATTTAATTATAAAACCATATTCATTTAAAATTTTCATGCCAGAAAAACGCGTAGACTCATAAAAAATTTTCATTTCAAAATACATTTAAAAATTTATTATTTCTATTTATGGTATACAATTTTCAGTCATATTAATATTACCACCTGTTGAGAGCCAAATAATCACATTTCGTAAAGCGGGCTGCTGTGAAATAAGCAGGAAGAGAGTAAATTAGTTTCCTAAAGGTGTTCATTGGGAGGTTTAACCATATCGACTCCAAGGCATTGGTCAGCTACGAATGATTACGCTGGTGAGGCATGCTACGAACAACTTGATTGAAATGGCTCCACAGAATCTCATTTCGGCTTAAGCCTGGTGAGTTTGCTGGCCGAGGAAGAATGGTAAACTCATTTTAGGGTTCTTCGAACTTTGCATGTACATTGCTGTATGGTAACTTTACATGGTTCTGCTGTTAGTAGCCATTATCCTGATAAAAAACAATGCACATATAGAGGTGCATTGTTTTTAATCCACAAAGACAGATGCGTATTTGTATCATTCCATCATGCCTTCTATAATGATGAGTGAACCCAGAGAATGCCAGGAAAACATTTTCCAGACCATAATACTTCCTACTCCATAATAATTCCGCCTCCAGCCTGAACTATTTCGGCAAAGGTTGCATGGTGTTTGCTTCAACATCCAACGTCCATCTGTCCGATCAAGTATAAAACGTGATTCATCAAAAATTTCTACCTGTCACCACTCAATGGATGTCCAATTGCGGAACTCACGTGCAAATTTTAGCTTTCGTCACCGATGATCAGCAGTCAGCATTGGTGCATGAACCAGACGTCATATTCGGAGACCCAGACATAGCAACGTTAGCTGAATAGACATTATTGGTAGACCCTTGGTTCATTAGGGTGGTCAGTTGCTCAACGGTTGCACGTCTATTTGGCCAAAAATCTCTCCAACTCTGTCAGCTATGGTTCATGGTACACCACGCTTGTCACATCGCTGATTTTGAACAGTGAGGTTTTGCCAGGCACAATATACTTTTACCACGACGAAAAGCGAATAGTTCACAAACTTAGCCGATTCAGAAATGCTTCCACCCTTGGCCCAAAAGCTGATTAGTCTTTTGGACGCCAGAAAAACAGCTACGTTTCTGCATTACGCCAACGATTGAATTGCTTTCCGAAACTCTCGCACACCCTTTATGTAAGCTAAATTACATTGTACTTCTACCCACTGTTTTATTATTTATATAATATTTCATTGCACATTCAAAGAACGTACTAATCATATTAATGTTATTCCACTGAGTAGTATCTTGAAAATATAAATAGATTGTGCTCATCCTATATGCTTGAGTGGTTAATAATGTAATCCATAGAAGCTTCGAAAATTTTTATTTTAAAATAAAAAAATCTTACGCAGATGCAATTAAATATCAGTTATCTCAATTAAATAATTTAATAATAAACTATTAATTTGTCTCATGATTGTTCATATTCATAATTTTGAATGAAGAAAATTTAAGAATCTCGTTTGATTTTTACATTCTATTTTTATCCAATTAATATTATATAAATATTCTTCAAGTTCCTTAAAAAGCCTTTTTGAGTAATCAAAAATAATTAAAATTTTAATTAAAAAATTTTGCAATATTATTAAGTTAAACAAGTAAGGAAATTATTTTTTTATATAAAATGTAAAGAGATTAACGATATATTTTCTATTATATATATATATATATATATATATATATATATATATATATATATATATATATATATATATATATATATATATATATATATATATATATATATATATATATATATATATATATATATATATATATATACAATATATATATATATATATATATATATATATATGCATATATAATTCATTATTTTTTATGAATGATTCACTGTATAAAACAATTTTTCATTAAATGTTGCTGTATTAGGACTTAAATTATTTATATTCATTCACTAGAGCTTAAATACTGAGAAAATACTGTAAAACAAATAGATGAAATATAATACTCAAAAATAATTTTTCATTTGTTTTTCGTAATTTTGTCTTTTTTTAAAAAATCATTGAAAAAACTAAAACTGATGAAAAGTTTATTAAATAAATTGAAATACTTTAAAAAGAATAACAGTTTAATTTAAATGAATCTTGCCCAAAAGATTCAATCAAATTTATATTTAATGGAGAAACAAAGTAAAACGTAAGCATGAAGCTGTCAATTTTTGAAATATTTAATTATCTTATTGCAGATGACACTTTCATTTTTTGCATAAATTCTTTTATATTAAATGTTTTTACTGACAACATGCATTCAAACCATCATAAAAAACAGTGATTATATTTTTAGGATTATTTAAATTTTTTAATATATTTCATTTTAATTAAATTAATAGGTTTAAATTTTTATTCCATTTCATTGTTAAAAATATCTTCTAATTTTTGAAAAATCTAAAAATGATCATTAGCTAATTACAATGAATATCTAATATATCTTTATATTTAACTTATTTTAATTTTTTGAAATAATTGATGTAAATAAATAAAATTAAAATTATCAATTCAAATTATTAGCTGTAATAATATTTTATATTTATGATATGATTACTTAAGAAATATATTCATCAATGTTAGAATTATTGGAATTATAAGAAAATGTTAATAAATATATAAATTTCATATTGCAAATACATAATTTGATAAAATCTTTAATGGAATTTGTAAATCTATTTTTTTCTGCTTTAGGAAGTTACATTTAATGATGTATCTATAAAAAATATATTTGGAACCAAAATTCTTTTCCTTAATTAAATTTTAATGCATTTAAATTTTTCACTACTTCATTTACTGATTACTATTTAAAAACGCTTTTTCAAAAGTAATTTCCATTGATTAATTTTTAATAAAACATTATAAACATTATTAAATGTATGAAAATAAAGTTCACTGAAAACTACTCTTTAAAAACATCTTACATAATAGTAATTCAATAAAATAAATCAGGAATTTTATTTTATAATTTGAATACTACAAGAGACAGTATATAATCACTTTCTCTGTTCTACTCACAAACTTGCGTTCTATATTCTACGCAAATTTCAATCCATATTACGACTGTTCATAATTAGAAATTTTCATAAGTACTCCTTGAAAGTATTTAAGCAGTCGATCGAAAAATCAATAATGCATATAATTCTAAAAGTTTTTAAATCTAAAAAAAATAACCTACTGAACATTTGTTTTACAAGCATTTATTGCCACTTATTCCTTCGTTGGTAGTGTTAGAGCAAAATGATTTTACACTAATGATGGACATATAATTAATAGCTTTTGAAATTTTGTTAGATAAGGCTTCATACAATGTTTTGAGAATTAGATTTTAGTAAGTTCAATTTTATCAGATTTTTATTTCATGTTCTAGATTTCGAGAAATAAAAACTTATTTCTTTTTAAATGATCATAAATTAAAGTAACTAGTATTGTTATTATAATTTCATATAATTTTTTTAATTCTCTGAATTTAAAAATTCATTTTTATATTTTTAAATTAATAGAAACAAATGAAGTATAAAAAATGGTGAATAAAAGAAAACGTTTCATTTATTGAAACTAAAATACTCTTAAATTTTCTTATCATTTTAATTTAGCTCATGAATATTGCTTATAATAACTTTATAAATTTAACTATCAGTAAATTCGTAAATATATTAGAAAAATTATATTTTTGTTTATTTTATACCTTCAAAAAGTATTTGTAATATGAACCATTTACATAAGAAAATATTTTAACGGAAATTTATAAATATTTAGCTGATTTAAGCAAATTATTTTGGCTTTTATGAATGAGCTAATATAATTCAAATAATTATGGCAAAATAACAAAATAAAAAAATATGATAAAATTAAACAATTTGTTTGTTAAATTAGAATTTTTTTAATTAATTCAGGGATAATTATTAAAACTATGCAACATTTTTACATATTTTAAGTATATTTTTCCTTTTTTTACCTCATGTAAAAATACATTAAAACAAACGGAACCTACTGCAATATAATTAATAAAATTTCTGCATTCATTGTTCTATAAATTAGTTTCCTGCAAAAAATAAAATCACCTTTTAAAAACAAAAAATATGATGATGGAAATATTTCTATGCTAATAAATTTTTAAAGATTTTTTTAATTTTAGTTTTATCTGTTATTTGTTGCAGAATTTTTTTTATTTAACTGCGCATATTTCTAATTCAATGAAGTAAGGAGTTATTAAATAAATTAAGAACAAATATTGTAAGATCATCACAAAGCCAGAACATTTATCTTTCATGATAAATTTTTCGTAGTGTTAAAAGAATTACAACTAAAATCACTCAAATTGCTTTAGAATTACTTCCTTTGCTTCATAATTGATAAAGAATTAACAAATTTTGTTATTTTTACTCTAAAAAGAGTGCCACACATTATTCAAAATTTTAAACTGAAGATAATATGATTACATTTCCTTTTATAAGAATATCTTAGTTTCATTGATCTGTAGCTATTGTGATTATTATGTTATTACAAGTGTTCAACTTCATTGTAATTTGACTTTAAATAATAAAGAGTTTTTATAAGCTATATAGTTAAAGTTAAAATACTACTGAAAATTATCACTCTTCTTAATACTCATATTATGTAAAAGAAAAAGAAAGCCTAATCCTTCATGAAATTGAGAGGTATTTCGAGTAATTCTTATAAGTATAATATAGTTCTTCAATTTCATAAATTTTCCCAAGAATTGAGCTTTCTTTTGATTTGTAACAGTGAAACATTTAATTCTTTCAAATTTTAATTTGCTTGCTAAAATAAGAAAGAAATTTATATTTTTATTTTCTTGATATTTTATATTCCTATTCATTATTCATTTTTATGACTTTTTTTAATTAATGTTTTCGCTTATACAGTATGTTTATAAAGTTGAATAATAATACTATGCACAGATTTTAATTAATTTCCACTTCTTTCATTGAAAGTTTCTATTTTCTCTTCTTTAGTTCACCTAAATTTCAAAGTTCTTTTTTGTCCTTTGGAATGATTTAACCATTTTTTCATTGGATAAATATATTTCTCACTGTACTTATACATAACGTTTTCCTTTTATTTATTTTTATATGAAACCTATAGTGAATAAAATTAAAGATTCACATATATTTTTGCACAATAAATAGAAATATCTACTAATACAATTTTAAGAACTGAAATTATAAAATAGAAAACTATATGGTAGTAATGACATATAGCAATTTAGAAGTGACTTAAATTTTTACATCTAATATTTGTTAATGGTGAAAAAAAGTTATTTCATTTAAAAAATGAATGCTCAACTGAAAGTTAAAAAGTAGAAATTTTTAGACTACCAAATTTTCAGTGGAAATCTGATTTTTAAAGTAAACAACCATTAACGCTCAGATTGATGTTAATATATCTTAATAGAATAATTTAAATGTCGAATACTGATGGACAGAAAATAGTTGATAAGAAGCTGGGCAAACCCAAACGAAACTTGCTTTATTTCTAATATAGTGTGATGATCTTCATATTAGAGCACAAATTCAGATATTGCGTTCGATCCATAGGTCTGGAACTGATCATGATCACCCAAAATCAAGAGCGTTCGATGGATCAAATTCAGACATTAGATGGGATCCGTAGCCGAATTGGATCTCCAAGATTCACAGAACCATCAAAGGATCGAACACACCAAGTACATTTACATTTATTGAGGAATATCTAAAAGAAAATAGAGACAATTTATATTCCAGACATAAAACCCATATGATATTTGGGGAATGTTCCAGAGAGAAGTATTACATGCTAACAATCCCTCTAAGGACTCGCCAGTATTTTTAGGAAGAATGGGAATTACTACATTGCTCTAATTGTTGATCAATCATTTCGTTAACGAAATGCGAGCTCATTGTGATGCTTCTAAATTTGTAAAAAATATCCAAAAAAATTCTCAATTAATAAAAATGTACCATTTGTTACATTCTATTTTGACTACTACATGTCTCATTTTCATAGAAGGCAACACTAAATTCATATGCAAGTGTTTTTTTTTTAATTTCTCTAATGTTTATTGCAATATAACTGCCAATATGATCACCTTAACCAAATATTATATTAAGTATTTTTTTCAAATTAAAAAAATCACTCAATATTAGGATGATTAAAAATGTGGGAAAAGACAAATAATTTGAAAGCATTTTTAATCGTCCGTTAGAAAATAATGGAATTCTATTTGTACATTTGATGTAACAACGTTCCGGAATTATGATGAACAAGTTACAAATAATTTACTTCTATCATATTTTTAACCAAATACAAGCATAAATACATTCATCAATGCATAAATTGACATTATATTTCTAAATTTATACACAATATTTAACTAAAAGTTCCAAAGAACAAAACTGCCACTCGTAAAATTTTCTAGAAGCAATTTAAGGATAATAAAACAGACCAATTTAGAAAAACTTGATAAATTCGAAATTAAAAAACAACCTTTAAACTCGTAGAAAGATAGTTTCAACAATTTAAATGTGAAACTAATAAGTGATTTATTTTTAATAAAATGTTGATGAAGGACTTTAAAATCCTTTATAATAAAAATATTTTCAATTTATTAATTACTCAAATGTTATTATTTCAAAATTGCGTCTAAATTTTCTTGACAGTTATAAAATAGGAACTTATAATCTCTTATTGTACTATAGTTTAGTAGTTTTTTATTTAACATTAACGATCTATTTAAGAAAAACAAAGCTATATTTTTTAGTTGCATTATTATTAGAAAATATTAATTTAAAGTGAGCAAAATTTGACTTCTCGGTTGCAAATGAAAACAAATGAATTTATAAAATAAATTTATTCGAAAAATTAATAGTGAAACAAAAAATTATCTTCTAATAATTAAATATTATTGATTATAAATTTTAAAATTGAAACTTTTATTTATTAATTTTTTATATAATTTTTTTTGCTGCTTTTTTCTCTTTCTCCCTTTTTTATTAATATCGTTAGTTTGTTTCAGATATATCTTATTTAATTATGTTTTTAAAACCTTTAAAAATTAATAAATAATGAGATTTTAGTTAACTTAGCTATGAACTTGTTAACTGAATTATACATTTAAAATAATGAAATTGAAAATTTTTGCCTGCTTTTGAAATAAGTAAATAAAAAAAATATCATTATCTACTTAAATTTCATGGAAATTATAATATAATAGGGAAAATTAGGATATAAATTGAAATTTATTGTATATTTTTGAAAAATATTTCTATTTGTGTGAGAAGGAGATTAATTTATCCTCTTTGTTCCGGTGTTAACGAACTCCTTTTATGTCTTTTGAGGTGGACATAATTTTTTTTCTGTACCGCATGTTGTCTATTAACAAATAAAATAAATGCAGGGAAATCATAAAAATTTCTTTTTGATAAACATTTTCCTTAATATACATTTTAGAGAGAAATTAAGTATGTTTTTATGTGGTCTCTTTCTGTTATAATTTTTTATATTCACTTCAAAAAAGTAATTTATAATTAGAGCCGTATAAAAATTTGAATCTTAAAACAACATTTAATCCAAAATTATTTTTTTCTTTTCAACAACTTAACATAATTGACAGGATTTATTCCAATAAATTTCTCCTTTATAAATCCAATAATTTTCTCCTTTATAAATTCAAATATTTTCGGTATTTAATTCTAGTGACATATAATTCTCCATAAAATGTAGCTATATTTTTTTATCGTTTACACTTTTTATTACCCTTGAAAATCAATACTATACAGATTAAAGATCTTTACAATCGATAATATTTATATTATGTTGTGCAATGAAACTGTACATAAAATAACTGGTTTACTAAATGTTCTTTAAAATGTATTTCCCTCTGATTTCAGTATGAAAGAATGTCTTCCTTAGACTAAGGCACTTTTTCTGATTTTCTGATACCATCAACTATTTAATTGATTCTCCCACATACTGAAGTTCATGTTATATTTGGTTTTTTTACGAATATATTTAGAGTAGAATAAAGCTATTGATTTTCGAATAATTTAAAAGTTTAGTTGATATTATTTGTCTTGAGAATTAAGATTCTTATCCTCCCTTTCAGGCATTACATTCTTGCAAAAATTATGTTGTAATCTTGAATTAGTTTCTTGACTTATTGAGAATTCTTTCTATAAATTATTTCAAAGTGTTATTGATAAAGAGAATAATTTTTAAAGCAGTGTTATCATTGTTACTTAAGTAAATCATTTTAATTATGACTAATTTCGAGACACAGTAAAACAGACAGCTAAAGTAAAGTACATATTTCAATAAAAAGCAATAAAAAGTAATATTAAGATCACTCATCTACAAAGTATATATAAAATAGCACTAATTTGTTGATAGTCAATAGGAAGTGGAATGTAGCTTATTTACTATAGAAATACACTTGAAAATTTGAGGTATTTCATGTTCTTTGAAGATATTGTAGTTATTTAAGTGATATATATATATATATATATATATATATATATATATATATATATATATATATATATATATATATATATATATATATATATATATATATATATATATATATATATATATATATATATATATATATATATATATATATATATATACATATATATATATATATATATATATACATACATATATATATATATATATATATATATATATATATATATATATATATATATATATATATATATATATATATATATATATATATATATATATATATATATATATATATATATATATACATTTTAGTGAATGCATGCAATAATTCAAGTGTAGATTACGTCATGCATCCTATTATTTATAATATATCTGTCAACTTAGAATACAACATCTAATTCTTTTATAAATTCCTTTATAAATAACAGCAAACATTTTCATTGGTATTTGAATCAAAATGAGTTGATAAACTTGTAAAATATTTTATTTATACAGGTGACTTATGTGACGTTTTTTATAGGAAAGATATATCCCTTATAAAAACGTCACATCAGTCATAAAATTTATATGCTAATAGTTAAAATGTTAATTATAAAATAATTGTAAATAACTTATAATTTTAATTTTAAAAAATCTTTATAATAGTCTTTCAATAAATCATGATAATAGTGACCGTCATAATAAAATTTGTCTTAGTTTAAAATTGAATGAAAATAATACATTTTTCTACTTAATCTTGCTTCCAATTAATAATTTTGGACTAACGATTTTTAACATTTTGTGACAAATGACTAAATATAAATTTTATGAAGCATTAATAAATATAATTTTTTGAGTAATCAAATATATACTACTATTAATGAATTTTTCTATAACAACATTTACTGCAAGACAGTTAAAGCATATTACCTCATCTCTTTTTTCACCAATTCATTTATTTTTTTTAAATACGCTGACAAAAAGCTAATTTTACTTACTAATTCCCAAAACAATTTCCAATTGCTAATATTTTGAACATAGTTTTCCTATTTTATATATTTGATTGTCATTCAATTATGCTCCACATAAAATCATATAAATTAAAATATGAACGAAGAAAAGGTGCCAAACAAAAAACTAAAATTGAAATATAAATGAAGAAAAAACAATGGTAATGAAATGAATTTAAAAAAATTTTCTATGTACAATATTTTTCTACTGTTACATTAAAATCTGGAACAATAATTTTAAATAATTATTATTTTTAACGTTATAAGATAAACACAAAACTTTAGTAATTAAAACTTAAATTAATAGGATACTTATAGAATTAAATAAAACTAGGTTTTTTAAAATTATAGACAATTAAAGGATTAAAATGTGTCCAAAATTATTCACATATATTTTCAATTTGCATATCAATTCAGTAACAATATTTAAATATTGATGTAAGAATTTATTTTTAATGTCTCTATTCTAGAACCACTGTGTCTAAATTGAAATTATCGATAAGAAGAAGAAATCCTGATCACTTTACCACGTTGAAAGGAAATTCTTTACTAAATACAACAAGCATTTATTTTTTTCAAGTATACGGATATTAATAAATTTTAAAATAGTTATATGATCTTATTAAAACTCTGAAGACACCTATTATTATACATCTTAAGTTGATGAAATTAGTAAGACTTCTCAAAGAAAAACATCATATTTAATACAACTCACATATTACATATACGACACTCTCAATTGCAACTTACATACTGCACTCTAAAATTATTTAAATTAATTTGCTGATGCAAATTTTTCCTTAGATAATTTGAACGATAATTTTTTTTCAATTACAAAATGAAACAATTTTAATAGATAATTTCAAAAAAATTTATAAAATACTGTGCAGATTATAACAAAAATATGAAAACGTAATATTTCATAATAAAGTTTACATTCAATTTGAATGATACAATAATAAATAAGATACTATTCATTATATTACACTTTAATACTTCGGTATTTTAAAGGTAATGATATAATATTATGTTGTGTGTGTGTGTAACATAGTAAATTTTAAATGATAAGTTACATTTAAAAATCAAACATATTGTAATTATTCATTGATTGAATGCCTATAAATTATACATGAAAACATTCGTTTATATAGTGTATGATAAGTCTTCTGACTCAGAAATACCAAAATATAGATTAAATTGAGTTTTATTTAATTAATACTGAAAAATTAATTAATCATTCAATTTTTAAATAATTAATTCATCATCTTTTGACCATCTGCTTTCAGTATATTAAGACTTCACAGTGCTAAATTATCACACTTCATAATACTGAAATAATTCAAACTATTTTTTTTTATATATTTTCCTCAATATTCTTACATCGTAACTTCATAAAATATTTCAAATAAAAAACAGAAAATAATATGGCAGAGATTTTTGATTTACATTAATATTTTACTAATAATTGTAGAAATATTTTAAGACAATTTTTAATATATTTGTACAATAATTGGCAAAATATTAATCTCAAGATCAGGAATGGGAGTCACATGGTTAGTCATTATATGATATTTGCGAATTACAATCTACAAATTACAAACTTCAATTTTCTCGGGAATTTATATAACTGTATTGAAATGACTTTGCTGCACAATACTAGTGTATTATTTTAATAATTATTATCTATATATATAATTTATACCCTAATTCTTCACACATATGTCAATAAAATATTTGAATGCGATGATAGTAACAAAAAATTTTGCTTTCTTCATTTAACTTAAAGTTTGAAAAATAGAACCGATATTATAATAAATTGAACAATAAAATGCCTGTAAAAGCTGCTAGATTATATTGCAATATAAAATAGGAAAAATCCTCATGAGCAAAATAATTTTTTCTCGCTTATGATAACAGAAATAAATTAAAATGTACAAATATTTATAGCGTATTTTTTTCTTAATTTTAGGTTGTCTTCGTACAATATTTTACACATTATTTGAACATATTATTTGACATATTATTATTTTAACATTAATATTATTATTTTAACATATTATTTGAATTTTTTTCTTTATGCCTATGCAATTTTATTAATTTTTGTCAAACACAAATACATAATAATATATTAATAAAAAGATTTGAAAACATAAAATTTAAAAAAAAATTTAACCTAATTAAAAATATATTTTAAGCTTGTTATATCCAAAAAATATAATAATAAATCCACCTGAAAAGCATATGCATCCATTTGAGAAGCCCATGCATCCGAAAAAATTAAGCTACGGCAATGAAAGTGACATGATCATAGTGACAAGGTAAATAAATCAATAATTTTAAATTCTGAATAAAAAGTACTTTAGTGACTATCAGTAACAAGCAACTATTAATTCATAGTAGAGTCTATAGCTCTTCCTCTCAGTACAAAGAGTGTATATTCAGTCGAGCATGATGTCTAATACTTTCCGATGTCCCATAGAAATATTTTGCTATGTCGTTTCTTGCACATGAGTTTTAATACACAGCTAATTGGAGATGAATTAACAATAAGCTCCGAAATACTAAAGACATCAAATATTCTATGGAATTTGAATCCATGAACTGCTGAACCAAAAGCTAGAGCGCTAACCGTTTGAATGATTCTTTGTTCCCACTAATGTAAAGTTTTCGATTACAAGCAATCAAAAAACTATTCTTAGACATCTAACTTTGTTTCAGCTAACATTACAGCTAACGTTATTTCCGTTTCATGGCTTGTCACATCGCTGATTTTGAACAGTGAGATTTTGACAGGCACAATATACTTTTACCACGACGATAAGCGAATAGTTCACAAACTTAGCCGATTCAGAAATGCTTCCACCCATGGCCCAAAAGCTGATTAGTCTTTTGGACGTCAGACAAATAACTCAGTCTCTGTACCCCAACGATTGAAATGTTTTCCGAAACTCTCATACACCCTTTATGTATGCTCAATTACACTGTACTGCCACCAACCATCTGTAATTGTTTATTTATATAATTTTTGATTTGGCATCAAATGTATGTTGTAATCAAATTAATGTGATTCGACTGTGTAGTATCTTGAAAATATATATATTGTTCTAGCCCGATATGTTTGAGTGGTTAATAATGCATTCCATACAAACTTAAAAAATTTTTTGAAAAACTATACTTAGACATCAAACTTTGTTTCAGCAAACATTACAGCTAACTATGTTTCCGTAAAATTCCTTGTCATGTACAATGAAGCAAATTTTGATATTTTGTCAGAGCTTCAAAAATATTATACTATTGTAAATTTGTTGTTAAAACCATGCAATAGGTTACAAAATATTGTTACATCTTTCTGTAATAAAAGCTGCTTGCTTAACATTTTTTTTAAAAAACCTTTAACATTTTTCTTAAAAATGCTCGTATAACCAATACAAAAAAGTAATTTTGCAAAATACATGAATGAATTACATCACTGACTTTCTCATAAGTACTGATTGTTTTACATTAAAATGCGAGCTGTATAAGGTCACATTGCCATTTATATTGCAATATTAATAATTCGCGTAACGCACTCATCAAATTGCCCAGTATGTAAGATCTCTAACTAAATTTTTAAGTGTCAATATGATTTACAAGTATAAGTGGAAACAATTAAATGCTTTTCAATTCTTCCCTACCTGTAAACTTTAAAATCACTGATACTGCTGTTACTTTTTGATCAATTTCACTCATAAACACATAGAAGTCAAAAATAAAGATAAAGAAAATTTAAAATTTTAAAATTTTGTTTCAATTATTTTTACAGTTATATTTAAAATACATTTCCTTGATCGTGTATAGGTTTTATTATTTTTATTTAATGCTTTATAATATTGTATTAGTTTTAAAAACATGTTATACATATAATCATACTTAAATATTGCTTGTTATCTTTCATGTTTTTATATTGAAAGTTAAAGAGAATAAATATTAAATATATTTATAAAACATGAATACAAAAAACAATTTAAAACAAGATTAAATATTTTAATGAAATCTCAAAAACTAAGCATTATAAACAAATCTAAGCTTGTAATTACTGTGTTTAAATTTTTCTGAAAAAATTTATCTTGCAATACATTCATAATAACTTTCAGATTGAATGTTAAAGGGAAATGAGAATAATAATAGATAATCCTTGAGATATCTAGCCAACTGTGAAGATTACATATTCCATATTATGTACACATACCACTATGAAATGTCCTCTAGTCATCTTTAATTCCCCCAGCGAGCCATTAAATGTCTTCTTTGGATTTATACTTGACCCAGATTCTTGAACAAGATAAGGTAAACAGAGTTTTTATACTATCTGTCTCTCTGCAATGTTATACTTTAGTTCATAGGAAAAAACTTAAGTTAGTTTTATCTTCTCTTATTTATTTTACAACAATATCAACAAGCATACAAAAAATGTCCTTGATGAAATATTTATTTCTAAATAATATAGAATTTTTATAACCCATTACAATATTTGTTATATGTTTGGTATTTTTGTGTGAAAAAATCACTTTAGGATAGCTTAATGTTTATTTTAAGATCTAAATAAATCATTATAACTAGTAAAAAGTATAAAACGTGATGCAAATTTTCTCTAGATAAAAGTTAAATACTTAATATCTTTAAAACATTTTGAAAATTATAATAATTTTAATATTGCTCATAAGATTACTATAACATGAAAAGAAACTCTTTTTTGATAGAATATATGCTAGCATTTAGTGAATTCTCATAAAGACATTTTCTAGCAATCAAGTATGTTTTATAAGTTTTAATAATATGTACTAATACAAAACAGTTTTCATGTAATGTTTGAAGTACTAAAATCAATATACATCCAGCAAGATAATTAGTCTTCTACATACTGCACGTTCATGGTTGAATTTAATTAAATCAGAGGAGATTTAAATTTTTATTGTTTTTAAAAATAAGTAGATTTTTCATCAATGAAATTTGGAGTGACAATTTCAGCTAACTTTAGCAAATTATAGTTGAAAATAGAGGATTTTCTAATAGTTTTGATAACCGGTACTGGACAGCCAAACTGTCTAAGCTTGTGAACACATACGTTTCCTGTTGCTTTAGGTTTTGGTTGCTTGATTTAATTCATAAATAAGTCCTATTGTCTTTAATATTTTATTTTAATAATATAACATCAACAATCTAACAACACCAATTTAATAAACAACAATTTTCATAATTAATTTCCATAAAATGAGTTCCACATCATACCACACCATGTTGTTCTACATTTTTTAGAGGCAGAGACGATTTCAATTTACAGTTTGAAGTGAATTGTGAACCACTATCAGCATCAAGGTAGAAATAAAATCCTATGAATTGTTATATCAAAGGTCAGACCGTTAACATACAGCTGCTTGATAAGTTGAAAACACAGAGAAAAGCTACTACAGTTAATAAAACAAATTAGGTACCTGTATAAGTCGGTTTAATGAACGAAAACTAATTATACCGTACTGGTATGTATTCTTATAATTCTGATACCAAAGTATTATATTTTTTAATCAGTTTCTTCAAGAACCAATAATGCATGCTTCCATTACTTTCAATAATGACTGATTGGTTTATAAGATGCTACAAATAATGTGTTGTCCTATCAGCATTGCAGAGTTTTATTTCAACATTTGAAAACATGTGAATACTTTTCCCTCATTTAACAATACAAATCTAATTGCTCTCAGTTTATCAACATAAACTTATAAAAATAACTCATCAAAATTTTCATTGTGTACAAAAATAAGTTCATTAATGAGCAATTTCTTCAGGTGTCTAAGCTTAACTAAGGATGTAACTATTAGCCTTAACTATTCAATTAATTTAATGTTTCCTTTAAATCATTTCTTATTAAATCTATTTTATGATTTAACTTAGAAAGAGTTTGCACGTAAGCACTTATTTTCCCTATAAACCCGCATAAAATTTATAGTTGATGTAAAAAGCTGAAAAATGGAAACAATTTCGAAACATTTCCGTTGGGATATTCGAGAAATTTTCTGTAAATCTCCTTTAGTATCTTCAAAAATTGAAAAAGCTTTCTATCCAGATGCGTTATATTATTCTATTTCTGCTCTTCTCAAAAAAATTTCCTATGATTTATTTGCTTAAGTAATATATATCGAAATGCACTGCATAATTTGTATAATTAAAGCATTTTCATTTCATTGCATTAATCTCTAATAATGTATAACTGATTTATATTATCTAAAGCTATAATAAAATGATGATCTCTGCATATTTGGTTTGCAAATATATCAATATTTTATTCATTATTTCCTTAAGATAAGGATACATAAGAGCAATGGTTAAATGATTTTATATATATATATATATATATATATATATATATATATATATATATATATATATATATATATATATATATATATATATATATATATATATATATATATATATATATATATATATATATATATATATATATATATATATACGTATCACTTACAATGCATTTTTATCTATGGATAGTTGCATGGCATTCTTAATCATATTCTGCCGTTAAATGGTTTTTTTTTACTAAGGTTAAATGCTTATGAAATTTTATTTGTGGGTCACAAGTTTTCGCAAAGCATAAATATTGTCATGAAATCAGTCAATGAAAGAAAAAATAGTATGTTTCAAATTGATAACAGAACAATGATGTTATTATATCAATGTTGATTATATCAGAGTTTACTCAAGTTACATTTTTATAAAAAAAACTAGAATTACAAAACAATCTGAAGCAAAAAGTGTAATGTAAGCTGAGAATGACCAAAAACATTATTTAAAACATAGATGTCGCATTCAGTAAGGAAATGCTACTAGTTAAAATGCGTTGTCACTAAGATTTGGTAAATTTATATTTGTAGGGTTTTTAACTACCAAAATTTATCTTAATTTATACATTAATCTATCCTTATAATATATTTTGTTCATTTCACAATAATCAATAAACATAAAACATGCCAGAATGAAGTGCAGTTGTTCATTAAAGCACTTTAATTGTAAATGAAAAATCCAATTTCTTTATTATTTCTATCATATTATATATAATTAATAGCAAGCAATTTCTTTATTATGTTATTCTCCCAGTTTAACTATTATAGTTAATAAATACTTATTCTACAAGACAAATTAATGAAAAATCTATTGCTCAATTAAAATTAAATGGACATTTTACATTGGACATTTATTTAATGAATTATTTTATTTAAAATTAGATTGCTATATTAAAGGGGTCACATATATATAATATTGTTTTGAGACAGATCTTTTTTCCTAATTTACTTCTGATTAATGTAACATATAATTTGAATTTTTACTGTAATATCTTAGAAGCAACTCAATTAATTTAACTTGAGCGTCCTCTTTCGATTAAAACAGATCATATTAACATCTATTTCTTCTTTAAGCACTCCATAATTCACTCCAATTTATTCTCCTTAATTTCATTTCGAAAAACGAATTGTGTGCATGAAGCAAATTAATTCGCTTTTGTCTTTCTTAATTTCATTCATAGAATAAATTGTAATTCAATGAACTCAGTTTTAACTTAGTTAAAACTTTTAAAAGCGATATATTTTATGAATGAAAGAACATATCAGTCCATGAGTTCCATTGTTGTCGTAATTTTCTTGTTCAGAAAATTAATGATCCCATTCAATTCAATGACACTATTTTCTTACATGGAAATTCTTTCTTTTACAGAATTTCTCTTTTCATGTCTTAAGATATTATTATCGTCATTAAAAATAATTTATTGATTATAAACATGTGAAACAAAACATTTTCTCCATCCTAACGGGCAAACATTCCTTTTATTCTGTCGCCAAGAAAATGAAAAGGAAAAGTATAATCAGTAAACTTAAAATTCAAGTAAAAAAAAGAATTTAGTTTTATTTAATCTTTAGAAAAACAATAATCTGTCAGTAACATTCATTTAAATCATGCCTGCTGTACTTTGATTAATCGGATTTAATGTAGTTATTTATAATAAAAACTAAACGTCTAATATTGTATTGAATTAAGTTCACATGGAATATAAATATCCTTAAAATATTTTTTAATAAAAGTAAAACTAGAAAAAATCTAAGTTAGATAGATCCTATCCAAATAAAATGTTAATCTGCACTGTTAAAAAAATTTATCTACTCTAAATTAGACAGATTCTATTTTGTATGGTTGATTAAAAATTTTCTTAGTAAGTATTTTTATGATATAAATCATATATATATATATATATATATATATATATATATATATATATATATATATATATATATATATATATATATATATATATATATATATATATATATATATATATTGTTAATTGTTCAGAATGATCAATCCAAAAAATGTCTAGATTTTTTTATCATTAGTCAAACACATTTACTTTGATTTGTTAGAAAATTTAAAATTATATGTTATATGTTAATAACATAAAATAATATGTAAATAACATTTTAAAATTATATGTAACATATTATCTGAAAAGAAGTACAAATAGATGGAAGTTATGCTTTAAAAATTACAAAATGTAATTTTTATTCATTCATTAAGTCTGAAGTTATATACTCTTCATACTCTCCATAAATTATCATATGTGACAAAAATCAATTTACAGCCTAAATTAACTACATTTTTAAATAGTGACAAATTTTACATAAAACACTTCATACCTTATTTACAAATACATTGTATGACGGAGTTCAGTACAGTTATATTAGAAATGACATATCAATATTATTCTTTAATCTTAAAACTTTATCTTAAATTATGCTATATTTTTATATTATTTGTCTTATTAAAAACAATAATTTTATTTTAGTGCAATGTATATGTTACTTCGAAATTTAATGAAATTCTAATAAATATTTGTCTTTTCAATTATTTTAACAGTATGCATTTCTTATATTATTTGATTTGTTTACACGTTTTTCTCAGAAAACAAACTCAAAATTTAAAATGCATCAAATAAGTCAGTTTTAACAGATGGATTAAAATATGAAATAAATATCAAAATTTAAAGGTTGAAAGAAGTTTTCAGTATATTACTAACATTCTCTAAAATAACATAAGAAAGAAGATTTGAACACACTTATTTTTCCCTCAAATTATTTATCCAAAGAAATAAGACGTTTCTCATATTACAACTGAAACAACTGTTATTTTAGCTATATTAAATATTACTGATATCTATATACGGATATAATAGTCTATATAATACACATTTTTTGCTGTTTTTCTGGTAATAAGTTAGTATTAATGAAACTAAGAAAAATCATTCAGGAAAAAATAATTCCACCTAAGACACCACGCCCGCTAGAATCTACTGGTTATTTCTTTCAGGTCAATGTAACTTAATTAAGGTGCTGACTATTATTCGTTAATAAGTTGTTGACCTCAGCTATTCATTGATTAATTAAACAGCAAGTATATCTAGCGCTTCCTTTCAAAGAAAACACCATTTTCAGAAAACTATTGCATATATGAAAACATTTTTCTTATATCATTGTATAAAGTTCAGTCACTTGGTTCAGGATTACAAGTGGGTGATATTATTAGATAGGGAATACATTTAGATGCATTGATAATCCACAAAATACTTATGACAGTAGTTAAGTGCTTTTCTAAGAAAGTCATTAATTATCCATTAACATGGCCATTTCTTGTGAAATAAGTATGTGAATTGCTGAATATAAAATGTTTTTATCTCAAAATAAAATTTGCAAAAATGATTTCCTTCACAAACTTTTTAACGTTAAATATTGAATATTCCAAATATTTTTATGTAATTTTAAAAAATCTATTAATTGCTGTATAGTAATAAACTTAATTAGTATTCATTTATGCTTCGAGCACAGGGTTAGTTTTAGTTAATTGTCGGAAACTTAATTTTATTATGACTTATTGTCGTTTAACTTGCATAGTTTAAAGTTTATGCATTTTTACTTATTGGTTTAAATTTTGCTCTAAATTGCAAAGGCATTTACACTGAAAATACTCTAAGGTCTAAAAAAATAAAATTTCAAGAAGGAAAAGTTATTTTTGGATGAATAATTTTGTCGGAATTTGATTTTTGACAACAAGACAAGTAAACAGATATTTCATTTTTAACTTATTATTTATTTATTTATTGACACCATCAATAAATAATCAATATGTGCCTTTCATTTTCCAAACCATCATTTTGTATTTGATTTTGAAAAAAATTCCAACAATCTTGGTATTGTATGTCTATAGAAATACGAAATATTATATGAATATTTCATATTAATACAAATACAAAATACTCATATTAACAGAATAATATTACCAACACTTAAACGAAAAGTTCTCAAAAACATTTAAAATTTTAAATTCCTTATTAACTTAAAATAAAACTGAAACAATACATCATAATGTATAGCTAGAGACTGAATTGATTAAAAATGTTATTTCAGCATGCTAAAAATTGTTTTTATTTGCAACTTAAAGGAATTATTATTTTATTGAATGTAAAAAATTTTTAATTCTGAAACTAACCTCTGTATATTCCTGTTAAATAATGTGAAACATATTTTATAAATTTTAAAAATGAATTTTAATATTTTCTTTATGATATTAGTGTTGTGTCCTCATATTTTCTCTGTATCTTTCAACTACAACTCTGTCTTGCATAAATAGCATTTTTGATTAATAAGAAGATTATTGAAACAGATTAAAAATATGCAGCTTGAATAAAATTTGAAAAATGTTAAAAAAGTAACGAAACGATTTTTTTTAACTTCAAACATTGTGATTAGAAGATTCATATTTAGCATAAACGAGGCTTTCTCAAATCTTTCTTTTAGAGAGAATCTCAGGATGAAGCTATTAATAGCAGTAATAGTTTATTAAATAAGTGATGTATTGTAAATTTTAGCACGCATTACTGTAAATTATTAAACAAGTATTTAAATAATTTAAATCATAATTCTTAAAAAATCTTAGCAAAAACATTCGGCAACTTACAATAAAATATTCTAACAACAATTATACATAAATTAAATGCCTTCAAGCATGTTAAAATGAATTTGAAACCTTAGTATTTATTTTGTTCTGATAAGATTATTTAAACTAAAATAATAATAACTTTATTGGCCTTTGAAATTGTACTTTATAAAACGAAGCTACAATAACAAAATGATATTTTTTACAGGTATGCTATAATCGAAATTACAAGGAATTACATTTTCATAAAATCTGGAAGAGAAATCAATACCGAAAACAACCACCTCTAACAATAGCAGTGGGTCAGATAGCGATGACTAAAAAGGGGGTTAGATAGCGATTAGATGACATATATTGCTGGCTACTCAAATTGCAACTCCAAGAAAGACAAGAGATATCACAACAAAATTTATTTTGTAGGTAACATGTTGACCATTTATTAAATGATTAAATGTATAAACTTCTGTAAAGAGTGTGGTTCCTGCAAAAATCAATAGCCAGAATAGCCGCCATTGTTGAAGCCTCGCCTCGGCATTCCTCGCCTCTTCCACACGCCTCGGCATTGATTCTAAGATACTTTGGGTGTGTTTTTGGAGCATAGCAGACCAATCAGCTTCCACACTTTGCCAATGTTGATCTGGTGTAGCAGCTAGGGATGTAATCTTTGGTAAATCTTTGAGCAATTATGGACCACATGTTTTCTACCTGTGAAAGATCCGGAGAGCGAGCTGGCCAAGGAAACAATTCAATCTGGCGATTGATAAAGAACCCTTGGACAATACGTGTCACGTGTGGCCGTGCATTATTTTGTTGAAATATGGCTATGGGCAAGCCCTACAGGTAAGGAAGGACAACTGGCTTCAACACCTCGGAAATGCAGCGCTGGCTATTTAAAATACCAGCAATACGTTCTAGAGAAATATGATAGTGATATTCAATACCTCACCATACCATAATACCCGGTGAAGGACCAGTGTTGTGGTGCACAAAGCAGCTGTTAAGCATCCTTTCTCCACGGTGTCTCCAGAGTCGAATGCAACTATCGTGGTGTTGCAGACAGAAGCGTCATTTGTCAATAAAGACAATTTCATTCCATTCTGCCGTCCACATCCTTCTTTCATCGCTCCTTTGGCGGCAAAGACGTCTGTGGTTCTGCGTCAGGGGTAGACGAAGCGGTGGGCGTCTTGCGAACAGACCACTATGCAGTAAATGTCGTGGAATGGTACGTGCAGACACTGTATGATAAGTTACAGAATGTGCTATGGTATGGTTCGTGATGTGATTGAGCGATCCGTCACTGCAATGTACGCAATGTGCTTGTCATCATGTGAAGTGGTTGCCTGAGGTGGATGCAATCGAACATGTCGGTCCGTTGTACCCTCCTGCACACAACAATTACATATCCGTATTACAGTGTTTTGGTTTCGTCCAACACGACTACCGATTTCCCTGAAACATAATCCACAATCTCGGTAGACCACCGTCCTTTACTTGTCGGATACATGATCAAATAATGATCGCCGTTTTCTACGAGGCATATTTGATCGTTTTTTTCGAAAAAAAAACCCCAAGAAAAACTGCCGAACTTGAAATCGTTGAAATCCCCAAGCTTTAAATAACGCTTTGAAGTTTTGTCACAGGCGGGCTTGATAATCGTCTAGGCTGAAAATCTAATTATTTGCATGTCTCACCTCCAATAAGGTAGGTTGTAAATTTCATATTATTTGAATGCTTCCTTCAGGGTGTTATATTTACGATGGACAGCAGTGTAGAAATGCAGCTACCCATGAAACTTCAACTTGGTGACACTATTCATTAATCATAGTGACTGGCAGATGAAGATGAGCCAGACATTCATTGAATAGACATTTTTCTTATAAAAAACCTGTAGAACGTTTGTGACATAGCAGTCATCAAATATTTTTTGTCACGAGGAAGTTTGTTTAATACCCTCGATGTTGTTAGTCAGTCTTGAATTATTCTTCAAAAGCATAGAATTTTACAAACCTAAAATACAGATTAGACCTAAAATACGATCAATTAAAGTCATATCAATAAGCCTCATCCACTATTGTTATGCGTCACTGAAATTTTTAGGACTTTTTGATGACAATCTTGAATCTATTGGTTGCATATTCTGCAGACATTAATGAGATAGAGACAGGCGTGAGCTAGAATACTGCTTTAGGATGAACTGCACAATCCTGATAAGTTATAATTCAACATTTATCAAAGTTGAACAAATTTTAAATTTTACAAAAGGCACCAAATCTTCACCAAGTAACAACTTTCAAATGCAGTTTATGCATGTGAAACTTACAGGACAATTTCTTCCATTAAGTACTTTAAACAAGTAATATATTACCTACTTCACAAGAATGTGTTAAAAAACTAATCATTTGCGAATCACAGCAACTTCCGATCATGTAACTTCATGTATGCGGAGTGTTTTTGCGGAGTGATCACGTGGTGCAATTTTAACAGACAACAGTATATTTGATATTGTGATTTGTGTGTTATCAACAAGTATTTTAAAATACAGTTTTCAGAAATGAAATATGTACTGCGATTTTCGAAGAACATGCCAAGGAGTTAAATTGTTTAAAACTCAAAGTCTTAGAAGTAGCGTGTTTCTACGAATGTGACGTTTATGTGTGTACAGTTAAAATAATATGTATATTTCACACGTTGTTTTTAAAGAGGAGATGAAGATAATGAAAATCGAGTAAAATATTGCCCATTACGACACGATTCAAAGGTGCTGATATTACATCCAGAAATAGAGACATTATATAATAAAAGATTTTGATTAACTAGACTTTGATAATGAGATTTCTAATTTAAATCAGAGCTGGTACTCAATTAATCTAGTGAAGAATCGGAATTTGAACATTTTATATGACATCTACTTTGCTGCAAGCATTTTTTTTTAGAAAAAGTAAATTTAAAATATTTTCTTTCAATTTAAAGTTTTAATGATACGATATTATTTGGAACAGATTTTTTTCAGCTAATAAGTTTGTTTATCAATGTAGAAGTGTTTTTCTCATTTTTCTGCTCTAATTTTTTTTTGAGTTTTTAATATAAAGATTTTTTTAATTGATATATTATGTGGGTCAAAATTTTGCATCTGCTTTGTTTAAATGATTTCAATTTAATTTAACTTTAATTTAACAACTTAGTAAAATGTTTTTGTACAATTTAAATTTTTAAGGCCATTCCTCAAAGTTTTAAATAAATATTTGCTATAAAATGACTATTCTTCCAGAATATATATATATATATATATATATATATATATATATATATATATATATATATATATATATATATATATATATATATAAGCTGAATACAACCAACTGCTTCATTAAGTTTTATTTAAATCATTTTTATGTGGTTCCATGATTTTATTGTTGACACCTAACTTACCACGTGTTTTTTAAGTTAAGTTTTAACTGGGGGGAAAAAACTTACATCTAAAATAATTTACGTTAGATATTTATATTAGAATTTACATTAGATATTTTTCTATGAAACATACGGAAATAAACAGCTCTCTTCCTCTTTCATCCGTTTTCTTTAATAAATATTCTAATGCATTTTCATCAGAGATAAGAAAATGCATAATAATAGAATTGAATGCCGTTGAGAAGGCGAAATCACATTTGCTGAGTAGACAAAAACATGACTTTAAAAAATGGAAAAAAATTAATAATTATATTTTTTAAGCAAAGCTGCACTTTCAAAATACAGAAAAGCGAGGATTTGGTGTTGATTTATTTACTTCTATTTACTACCCACAAATTGCAATTTAATTTTATACATAGAAAAAGAACTATATGCTTCTTTCATGAAACAAGCAAACCTCTGAAAAAGAACATTATCTATCTTGAATTAATTTCAAAGCTTCTTATGTAAATTTACAAAGAGAAAAAATAACCATAATTTATCTTTTAAATTAATAACGAAATCTATAAGAAAAAAATTCTAAATGAAACACAGTTTTTGTTTCAAATTATCAGGGACTGTTGTTTTGATAGAAGGTTCAGCCACATTCATAAAGTTAATTTTATGGACATTCAGCGGACAATCAAAGATTTTATTTATATTGAATTATATAGCATGTGTTGTAATTTATGAAGTAAATATAAATAAATAAAAATTCTAAATTAGAATCATTTTAACATTATTCATTGTTGTAATACTAAGGTTTCTAATATTTTGACATGTCATTTCATATTTGATTTCTATTTTACCTGAATAACATGTCTGTAATGTTTACATAAACATATTTTTGAAGTAAAATTTAAAACTGAAATTCTCTAATTTATAAATAAATGTTATTGCTGCAAAAAAACTGTTTTAAAATGTTTAAACTTAAAATCAAAAAACAAAAATAATTTTTAATATTTGAAACATTGCTGTTTAGATTATTATTTACTTATATACTATATTAAGTTAATAGTTCGATAGAATTCAAATGTTCTCAGTTTTCAAATTTCAATTCTTTCTCTTTATTTCATCAATCACACCGAAATATAATTATATTAACTTCCACTGAAGATAACAATAACTAAATCATTTTATTCCGCCGCATCTATCATTTTTATCATCATCAATCATTAACAAAGTGCCTTAACGTCTAAATAGCTCACAAAATCATCACAGCTAAGTACAACCGGAAAATCGATCTCTACTTGCAAAACTAGTCAAGGGCATATCATGTTGCATATGATTTAAGTGTAATATTTGCAGAGTATCTGAAGGTCTGCAAACATTCCCTGGAGTTTATGAATACTTAATACAAAATCAACCCATTCTACTCTATCACTTTATGTAAGAAGAAATAAGGATGAGAACTATTTTCCATGTCTGAAATATTTTAAAGCATAGGGATCATCTATAAATTGATATACTGGTCCTTTAATTTAAAATCGAGCGTATGTTGTAAAGACGACGTGATCTACCACAATTCAGTCATGCAAATATAAAATGCATTTTGTTTATTATTGGTGTTTCCGAACATAAGTATATCCTAAAATATGTCATTATCAATATGTTAATATTTCTTATTAATGTAACTATGCCATATAACTAAGCAACTTACTAAAAGAAAGAAATCTTTTTTTTCACATTCTTTTTATTATAATCTCTAAGTATCTTACTGAATGTTTTAAAACATTTCAATTTTAATCCAAAATAAAAGCAATGGGATAGCAATTTAATTTGGGCCAATTCATTAAAAATGAACTACATGGATTTTATGTAAAATAATGTAAGTATGTAAATATTTTTGCATGGTAAGAAAAATATGATTTGTTAAAGAAATATAGAAATAATTTACAAAAACTAGGGTTGAAATTCTTGATATCTAAATATAGATTAAAATGCCTTTAACTTATAATTAATGTTAAAGATAGATAATCAATCTTTACTCATGTTTCGATGTGATTTTTTTATACAGCACTCGAAGAATTCAATTAACATGTGAAACTCCCAGGGTATGGTGAAGAAAACGTAATCCAAAACAAGTTGTAATATAGTCTAATGCAATTTTTAAAATGAATGTTCATATAAGCTAATCCTTAATTTTCAATAATACTCACATTATTTACCCTCTAATTTTTTTAAATAAATTAAATGTTATGAAAAAAATTATTTTGAAAAAATGCCTTAAACAATCGTGACATATTAATATAGAAAGTAAGTTTTGATTTTTCCTGCTGTGTTAAATGAATGCTGGACTTAGTTGTTATTTATCTTAGTTATTTACTATATTTCTAAAACACTTAAGCTGAAAATGTCTTCCGATTTCAAGGATTGTCATTCAAATTATCGCATATTATGGCAATAGATGACAGGAATGCTTTGGTTCGAATTTGTGATGTTGTTACATCTTTTGCACGACTTATGTTTAGTTTAGCTATTAAATTATCATCAATTTTATTATATATATGCATGTATGTATATATATATATATATATATATATATATATATATATATATATATATATATATATATATATATATATATATATATATATATATATATATCCTTTGAGGTTAAGCAGTCAATATGGGCTCCACAAATTTATCAAAGTTGATGTAATGTAACAGTGGATGGTGTATCCTGGGCCAGTTGTTGTGAAAGCATAGATAATAAATTTTCAATTGGCGTTAGATTTAGAGAACAAATTAATCAAAGAAGCAATTGAATCTGAAGGATAAAGAAATCCGCTTGAGATGAAGGTATGGGCGAACTTTAGTCTCACACATTGCACAGGTGTAGTGCTGTCTTTCACTTAACCGGCAATATATATTATAATGATGCGGGACTGAAATTCAATACCATAATGAATCAGGATAAGTGGTTCAAGACTAGTGGAGCGATGCATAATTCAATTGTTCAATCTGGTATCCCCTGACAAAAATGCAACCATCATGGTGTTGACGATAGAAAAGAGATTGGTCAGTAAAGAAAGTATCATTTATTTTCATTGCCGATATCAATCGTTCATTTCATGAATAGTGACGTAAACGCCAGGACTTTTGAAAACACCTTACAGACATTTCACTCAGCTGCAAATGACGTTCATCGAATGTTGCGTAACAGGCTGAATCTCTTTCACTGTGGTTCATGTTTTTGGCTGTGAGATCCATCATTGCCATGCGAACAATATGCTTTTCATAATATGTAGTGATCAGTCGTTTCATCCTACATCCAGCGATTGCAGATACACATCACATTTGCTTGATTTTGTCCAATACAATCACTGATTTCACTGAAGGAAAATTAACATTCCCTATGTGCTATTACTCCATCATATTTTAATTAAAAAATATTTTTAAAAAGCAATAGAGATGACAGGAATAATAAAACAACTACGAGTATTTAGAAAACGTATGAAAAGGAAATTTCTACAGTTTGAGTGGCCAACAGTGTCTTTATGTAAATTAATGCATGTATATTATAATCATTAATAACCAATTTACATAATATTTTTCAGTTTATTACATTTATGACAAATTAATTTATATAGTATAACTAATCTATAGATATTTTGTTAAAGCTTGTGAGATTAGGGATTTTTAATAGTAATAATGTATCCAAAAAAGTTGGGCACTAAAAATCAGCTTTTATATTTTAGACATTGCCTCATATAAGTATACTCATGAATAAAATATGCTAGAATAAAAATTTATTACCTTACATCTGCAGATTTAGCCAATAGTAACGTCTCTAAAAAATACACATATTAAAATATAATTTTTTGATTGCAATAGAAGTTGGTGAAAGCATGTACGAAATATTATTAAAAAAACCTATTGTTCATCATTGCACTAAGTGCTGCAAATTTCCCGGTATGAAAATCAGTAATAATGCTCAATGTAAATAATTCCTGACAAAACAATGTTTTTCTATGATTTCTACTGAAGAAATATCTAGACAGTCATAAAAATTCAATTCAGGAAATGAAAACCTAATTTTAATTAAATGCGTATATTATCAAAAACTTCCAAAGTTAATGCATAATATTATAATTGTAAAATAATATGCATTCTTAATTTCTGTATATCATAATGCTAACAGTTGATATCGTTTTATTAGAAGTAACCATCGAAATGTAACACAATTATATATACACACAATTGCACTATCCATAATTACACGAGATTCAATTTTATATCAAAAGATCAATATATTGTGAAAACATTCAAGGGAAATAAAGATTTTAGATGTTATAAAAAATATGTGGTTTCAAACTATATATGTAATGGAATTTTCTCCTATATTTAACTTGTAGGAGTTCAAAAAAGAATATACATAAGACGAACATATAAGGTATTGAATTTAGCAAGCCTGTGTGTGTGTAAATCCTGGACAACAAATCTGTTGTTGACCAAGCTATTCATGAATGAATTTTAGTTTATTATAACCTTTCTTGTGACATTTTTATGAAATATAACAAATTATTTTATTCTTCGAAAGCTTCTGCTTCTGGACAGTTGTTTCAAATGCAGTAAATATTTTAGTCGTATCATTGAGTGGTTTGTTTCCCTCGACACCAATACTTCTTTCGTCAAGAACGAAGAGTATGGTCTGTAGAAAATCCTCCCCTTCAGATTAATGTCAAAATTGCGGGAGTGGATCCTCTGGTGGTGCCATCTATTGGAGGATTTGAAGAGGAAAGACGCACTTTCACCTTCGTGATGATCTTATTAAACGAAAGACCCACCCTACTGACTTAAATTCGCATAGCCAAGGCATAGCGAGCTAGGTTAGTCATAAGTAACAACAACAACGACAAGAAATTTTGTAGAAGCAAATATAAGCAAGGATAAATATTTGAAATAATGAAAAAATGAAAAGTTTTACTCATCAATTAGTTGTAGGACTATGTATAACATACTGACAGTCTTACATGACTAACATTGCTCCCAGAATTTGTCATAATTGATCTTTTGTTAAATTACCTCAGTCACACACAGATTTCAGCATTCCTTACGTTTGTTTATTAAATGCTCATTTAGAGCTTTTTTGTCAAAAAAAAAAATTCAGGATTTCATTAGATGATCTCTAGGAGCATTTCTGTTTTAATTAATTCCCACATTCGAATTAGACGCTGTGAAACAAAGTTATAGGAAATAAATTTCATCTTTAATATTTTTCTTTTAAAATCTATTCTTTGATATTGCATTGTTATTACTTTCTTATGATAAATTTATAAAAACAAATATTTTTATTCCATTATAATAAATCCTTCCTATAAAAAATCTGATATTCTGCAGTGAATATTTCATTTCGTAATTGATTGGTTTTAAAATAATTAAGCAAAGAACCAAAGTAAAAGTCAACTTGAATATATGTAACTTGTGCAATTCTATTTAAATATAACTTTTTTACATAATAGTTGACTTACTTAAAATTGAACACTCGGAGGATTGTCTAAATTTTATATATAGTAAACAGAGGTGCTTCTCATTTTGCTACAAAAATTACTGTATTTGTTTTAAGGAAAGATAATTGAAAGCGTTTGATTTGTCAAATAAGATCATGAATATAGTAAATAATAAATTACACTCTAAAATTACATGTTTTATTCCCAAAAATTAGAAATTAAACTGAAAAATTAATGTATGGATTTTCAAATAAAAAAGCTTTCTCCTAAAAGAGATATATATCTTAAAATTAGATAGAAAAGTTTTACGTGGATTCTAAGAAGTTGCACACAAATATTTTATTCAATTCAAAGCAACTTAAAAACAAATGTATTTTCAGAAAAAATTTTAAATTAAAATTTAGATGTTGCGCGTTTTCAATCAAACATTTCTTGTTTTTCTATTTTAAATCATTGAAAAAAAATAAAAGAAATGTTTTTTTCAACTTTATAAAAAAAAATTCATTCAACATATTATAAATATCTTATTACAGGTGCACAAAAGTATTTAATTTTCAGCATACTACATAGTTCTTCAATGTCATTATTAAACAGTTTTTCTAGGTTTAAGCCACCACATTTCTCTTTTTGATGTTTATTGTAATGTCTAATCTAAGAACATTACGTTTTATCCTGTGGACTTACTATAAGATCAGGCATGATTTAAAGAAAAAAAACCAAAATATTTTTTAGAGTATTATCCTGTTATCCAATTCTAATATAATGTTTATTTATAAATCTGAATTATACTACCAAAGTCAATTATAAGCCTAAAAGAAGAACAATTTATGTTTTATTAAATAATACAAAGGGTAAAAGTTTACTATCTGGTACCCTTTGATTCTTCGGTGATTTTTTGAAGCCAAGATCTGACTAAAGATGACCGCTACACAAAAGCTATACAAAGATAGATTTATCAGAAATTAAATTTTATCACAAAATCTTTTGTCAAACCAAGGAATATCCGATTCTACATCAAATCCAATACAATGATATTTTAAATCAAAAGAAAATAAACCCTCAAATAATGCAAATTGCCATTTAGTTTATGGATTATTAGATAACACAAAAGCAATCTGATTCTTAGATCAAGTTTGGCAAAGGCAAAAATACGTGCATATTATCCGAAAAAATATCTTTGAAAATAGCCTCTTGCAAAACTTAAGTATTAACAAGTATTGAGTTAGCCGATTCTGATATCTCTGTAGCAAAAAGCTAACTTCATTATACCATCACTCAGGCAAAATAAAATGTCTGGTGTCTTTTACAAAATAAAATGTCTTGTCTTTGATTTTTAAGAGCTCAGATATACGTTCCTTTTTCACCTATAGACATTATATGGAATTGTTGATTGACAGATCTCTGCGTTACTTACTTTGTTTGCTGTGAATGTGAAATGTGGCTTACTATTCATAAAATGTGTTCCCATTTGCAATTTCACTATTGATATTTAAAAGTATTTTACAAGGGCTGTTGTACACTACACTGTGCTATTAATTTTTCAAATTGTTGGGGAGTTATTTGCACCTAATTTTTTCAAATCAATTATTATTTATCAAAGTATTCTTACTCAAAATAAATTTGCAAAGCAGTTAGTCTCTTCGAAGGAATGACACCAGATATAGGCTTTAGTTTGAATTCCATAAAACTTTTTTCCAAATAAGAATGTAGGATTAAAAAGTATACAATTTACAATATTATATACCTCGAGTAAATCGAGATGAAGACATGGTACATTGATTACACTCTATTGCGTAAAGTATAAAATCGATTCTCACAGAGAAAGTGGACTGAAAAGAATAAAATGTTTAGTCGAAAACATGACACTCGTAAAATGCTAGAAATATCTTAAATATAAGTCCCTTTTTTCTGCATCAATTCTCATTGAGTCTTTATGTTTTAGTACTGAACCTTGAAACGTGCACTTGAAATTCATGCCCATAAAATAAAATTTTTTCCTACTTTTCATTTTCAGACGAAAAAGTCGGTGAGTGAAAATAAAATTCGTTACTTAAGATTAATGCTACAGAACTGGAAAATGTTTTAATTTAAAAAGTCATGATTATTAAATTTCATGTATTTATATTGATAAAAAATAATAAAATTGTTTCTTTATTTAATCAAATTATTATTAAAAGTACTCCCGATTGGGCTTTTGCAGTATTTGTTTACATCTCAAAAACATTTTTAATACTTAAATGATTTGATAAAATCATAAATTTTAAAAGACATTTAAAATCTTGAGAAAAAGGGAAAACATGCTGATAAAATCATTCGTATTTTTAAAAATTTCCTACAAGTACATAGAATAAAAATTAACTGTGTATTTTTCATAGATTATCAGTTTGAGATAACTATATCTTCCTCTCTTAGTAAGGTTATTTTATGTAAAAACATAAAAAATTCAATTTGAGATGAAATATAATAAAAGATTGAAAAAATATGGAATATAATTTCCTCCAATGTTTACAATTAGCCAAAGCATTGTTTCTGACTCGAAATATCAACTAAAACTTTTTTGGAAAAATATGAAATAATATTAAATATTTATTTTTAGATAGTTATTTTATTAAATGATTTTATTTATATTTCTTAATTATATTTCCATTAATTATCATACATATAAAGGAAAAAATTGGTTACTCCTATATCTAGATTAATTTTTATTAAAAGACAGTGTTTTCCATCTCTAAAGTGTAGGAAATACCGTAATATTTGTTTGCGCATTTACTTAACATACTATAGTTCTCTGTCTATTTTGTTTTCGAGTGAAAATGATCGTTGGATGATAAATAAAAATTCATTAAAATATGCTAACAGCTACTGAGTAGTGTGTTAACTTTATCTCGGACTTAAAAACTGTTTGTAGAATATATTCCAAGCTACTTTCTTATCTCATCATCCATTCAACCTGGGATGATTATTTCTAGTTACAAATCTAATGCTTTCTGATATAGGAAACTACCTCCTAGAAATGATAATAAATTTTATATTATTATTTGGAAGGAGAAGTTTTCAATAAAATTTAATTCGCTTTTTGTGAAATAAGTTATGGATTCTTTCATTATATTGCCCAAATAGAAATTTGATTGTATTAGTAGTTTAATAAGAAAGACTATCTGAATAATAGATATATGAGATAAATCTTTACCCTTGAAATATTTTTTATCATTCACTATTTAATAAATAATCTGAGAACAGCTTACTTACTTGTTTTGAATAAAAACTGAAAATTACAATAATGCTCGTACATTTTACACAAATGATATTTAATGTACAAATACATGCAATTACTAATTTTTAGAAATGTAGGCAAATCAATAGGTAAATAGTAGTACTTGTTGTCTCAACATTTACGCAAGTTTATAATCTTATAATTAAATTAATAAGTTCAATTGGAAACAAAAGTATTATGATGAAATTTAATTCCTATCGTTCAATTTAATTACATTTTTACTTTAGTGAATCAATTAATAAATGTGTTGATTCTGATAATAAAAGTATAATAATGAAGGCACACAAAATCAAATACACACGCACGCGCATATTATATAAGACACACAAATAATGATAGAAAGAAGAAAATGAAAACTTATTTCTTACTTGTTAGAAACATTTAATTCCTGTTCTGATATTGTTTTCTTAATCTCAAATGTTTCATGAGTTCCAAAGAAAATTTATTTTCATTTTTTAAGTAAGAATAAGAATTAAAATATGCAAAAGGAAACATTTTATATACTTGTATAATATAAAATAAATTAATATATAACTTGTGCTTTTCTCATCTAGAAAAACATCGTAAAATTATATCTAAATTCAGTAATATTTTCGTTTTACTTGTCGATCTTCTGTCTTCTTTTGAATGCAAGCAGAGATTTCATAAAAAAGTTTATAGAAACTTAAATGTTTTAATGATTTACTATATTTCATTTAAAAGTAGATGATTTACAATAAATTCTAATTTAACAGCTGTCATGATGTGTTAGCAGAATCCATCACATAAAATACAAACACACTTAAAGAAAAATAATTATAGAATTCAATTTATAAATATGAAAACTTGCCTTAAATTTTGTTCATCCACCATTGTTCTTAACGCAGTTTTACGTAAAAGTATATTACAAATTTTTCTCTCAATTTTTTTTTATTTTAAAGAAATCTTCTTATAAGAAATCATTACAAAATTTTAAGTTTATTTGAATATAAAAAAATGGTGCATTTTTTAAGTATTTTTAAATATAAATCACAAAAAAGGCAAATTAAATTTTTAATGAATAAACTAACAAACGTTTTAATTAGAAAACCAATCAATGTTTTGACCATAGTAATGCGAATTATTTACTATCACTGCGAGATTCTGTTATAGAGATTCAAATAAATGTATTTAATTATTTTCATAGAAGAAAATTATATAGAATGATTTCCAAACAGTAATCTAATCCGATATTAACCGCTCCGAAAATATACGACAAATAGAAATTACAGATAATCCTTTAAGTTTTTCACAGTAAAAAGAAGATTTCGAAATACTTGAAACATTTTTTCGCCCGTCTGCTAGTGTGAAAATGTCAGGTCAATATAACACGACTTAGTAAATTTTGATATAGAAAACAATCCATTCTGATAAAGAAATGTTTTGATGGTCCTACTGTTGATAATCTTTCGAGAAAATTTGGATTATTAAAAACGGAAGTTGGTTTCAAGAGTGATGTTACTTCTCAGAAAAGAGGAAATATTAATTGATAGAATTCATATTTTTTCTCAATAAGAAAGTAATCAAATTTTAATTTCGTAAAAAATACTGATTTTAATTAAACAAATTGTTAGCATCACATAACATAGGTTTGTAAAAAAATACTAATTTTAATGAAACAAATTATTAGTATCACATAACGATGAAATTATGAGAATTTATTAAAATTTTGTATGTATTTTTGTATACTTGATAGGATAAATCAATGGAAAGATAAATCTAAAATGTATATCACTGTTAGAAAACTCTCAGAATTGTACAGACGTTAGTACACTGCAATACCTAAAAAAATGTTTCAAAACTTTTTATGTATGTATTATTTGCTGGAAGTCAGTTTCTTTATTAAATACCGCGTTCATCTGCTGTTAACGTTTTTTCATTATCCTAAGCAAACATGACTGGTGAATAACAAAGTTTATTTAATGCTGTTTCCTCATTGAATTAGAAGGCATTACCATGGGCTATCATGTCGAAATAAAAGCATTTTAACTTATGAAAATTGAATGATAAAAGTATAACTAATTTTACCCCTACAATGTGATTTATCATTAAGATAATAGTTTTTTCATTACTCAGTAGCACCTAATTCTACGAATCCCAATGCAATCAATGTATTGGGACCAAAATTTACATTTCTTAATTCCATTCATTCATGGTATCAAATATATTTTAGTTCATAATAGCTGTAAGAAATGTGTCGTAATGTCAAGAAGGTAATCATTGTAACGCACTATTTAAATGTCACGGAGTCACATTCCATTATAAAAAATATTCTGATAGACATATACTGTAAGATAAAAATTGCAAATCTATCCCTGAATTACCATGGTACCACAAATGAATATTCATTGATAAGAAGAACGTGTAAATATTTATATTCATAACCTTCACATGAAAGTTATAAGTGTATTTTTTACAAGAAAAGCAGTACTAAATTTTGACTAAACTGATCCAAAACATACACGGCTACCATCAAAACAAAAGGTGAATCTCAATACATATCCAAGAACAAACAGTCTCTTTTCATAATCATTCCATTTTTCCCAAATTCAGATTTTATTTTTAAGAATAATAAGGAAAAATAATTATTCAAAGTAAGACATTTGATTGACATTAATCATTTCAAATGTGATTGTTTTCCACACATATTTAAAAGAAAAGTGAATGTTATAAAGAGCTGTCAAATTTATACAGTATCCGTGTGGACATTAATCAATAATAAATGTGGCTTTTGCATTCTTGTCTATAATGAAGAGCATATTGTATACATTAATATTCAGTGAGACTCTTTCTTTATACATTATCAGAATGACAGAAATTAGTCACAATTTTTGGATATGATTACCGAATTTCAATAACATGTGCGCAGCTGCTTTTAGCGATAATTATTAGTTGAATAAGCAATCATGTATCAAAATAAATGGCAAAATAACAAATGAACCATAGGAGTTTAAATTATACACGAGGCTAAAAAACATAGAAAACCATTCCTCGTTTAAATCAAACTAATGAGTGTGTGATTTCTTACTCACCAAATTATAAATATTATATGAAAATAATTTTTTCAACTACTCAGTCGTATGTCCTTTTACATTAATTTATTTTCTTATTGTAAATGAATATTTTAAATCATTTATCAAAACATACGTAAAGCTTATATTTAGTTAATGCATATTGAAAAAAATACTTCTTGAGAAAAAGAAATCAAGAGCTAAAAATTTTAAAAATATAAAGCAATAATGTATAGGGATAATGTTTGTAGTTTCTTATCAAGTGGTGAAAAGAGAAGCTCAAAAATATGGCACCTAATTAAGTAAAACTTATAATTTTTTTAAATATCAGTTAGTCTAAGATTTCGAATCACAGTATATCTGAGAATTCCAAAAATGTAATAGTTTCTTCTATTAATAATGACCTATAAAAGAAGTGAATGATAGCTTTTCTTACCAATTATTCCCTTACAACACTTCAGATTAATTTTTTAGTGCTTTTTATATAAAATCTTCAAAAATATATTTAATTCAAAAACAAAAAATTGACAAAGAAATTGAATAAACTGCATACATCAGAAAAATAATGAAAATCATTTTTTCAAATAAGTTGTAAGCGTTTTCATCTGTTTTTCCGACAATGAATTTTAAATTAACACAATTAGTATATTATAAATATAAAATTTCACTTCTCATCATTTTGCTTTTCCTTTCTCAGGGAATAACTAATCCATGCTTCACTCTCAACAATGCTTAATGCATTGTAACTGAATAAAAAGAATCCATATTAATTGCTCTCTTGGGATGTTTAAATGCAATAATGCGTTTCTACAAATATTTTTAATATAAAATATTAAACACTTAATCAGTTCTTTATCTTAAAAAACCTGCTTTCAAATTTTAAAAGTTAACTAGTATAATAAAAAATGCGATGATACTTATAGGAGAAGATTTAGCTAAGACATTCTTACTTTACTCACAAAAATGAAAAGGCATTGGGAAAAAACTTTACACTCAGCTCACAAAAACACGAATTTATAATAATGCAACTTGATTTAAAAAATACAACTGGAAATTTTCATTTCCTTTTACCCATTAAAATTAAAGCATCATTGCCATATATTCTTAATAGTTCTTTATACAAAAGTTTCAAACCATTATTACTGAACTTAGAAAAGCCAAAATAACAGTTTTTATCACATTTTTAACTGAAACTTCTTGATGCAGCATTGGTTTGACAAAAATTTATTTATTGAAAAAAGTGCCATTGTGTACAAAAACTTTTTCCATGATGCAACGTTATGTATGTCATTACGATAAAATGGATTTACTTTCAACATTTTTATTTGACATTCTCTTTGCGGACCTTTCTATTTTGATACCTCAGTATCACGCTAAGACGGCGTTCTATGTCGTTTTATGGAACAAGAAAGAAATGAAGAACATTTTTGAAAATACTTTGGAAAGAAAGAGAAAGATAGGGGAACTGTTCAATATGAGTAGTATATTTGCATTAAGAATAACATTTGCAGCGTTAGATTTTGAATTTTATCCCAAAAAAGCAGTATTTTTCCTACTTTCCGGAGACGGCAATTTTTGTTGCAATGAATCTTTTATAAGAATTCCCATTGTTAGTATAGGTAACGATTCATAAATGATATAAACATATGAAAGGGAAAAAATGGTAGTCATTTAAGATTGTTGATTTACCTAAATTTTTCAGTGCTTCCTTCGCTGAGTGGAATTTGTGATACCACCTCCGTTCAGTACATTTTACTCATTTCTGAAAATACCCAAACCCAAATCGCATTGGTTTTAACATGCATATTCTCTAACAAAATTTTTGTTGTAAACAAAAATGTGATGTGGAAACCTATTTTTAGATTTGAATTTTTCACCGAAACAAACAAAACATTTTTAAATACAAATTACATTTTACCCATTTGAAAGTGATAAAAATAACTTTTATAAAGTAATACAAGAATAACTTCTTTTATATTTATTTTATCTAAAAGTGTTAGAATTCACTGATCATTAAGTAATAAATGAGGATCTCATTTTGTATAATAATGTTACATGTTAATCAACTAATAACACACGTCCACTAATCTTAGTGAAAATCATCCTTCAAGTAAATGTCAATATGATTCATTTAAGAAAATACTTATATTAATAAAGCATTGGTTTTATGCAAAACAGTTATATTTTATAATTTAAATATCTATCTAAAATTATGTGTTACAGATATTGTTATAAAACATTAATGTTTAAAATGATATACCTAATATATAATAATAATAACAGAAACATATGACGGAAAAGTTTAGCTGATTAGAACATTAGCTTAAAAATTCTTAAATAGAAAAATGAGATTTATTAATAAGTTAAAGTTCTTAATTTAGATTTCTTAAAAATATGTACTCTCGATAGTTTTAAGTTACGAATATATTTACAAATAATGTTTGCAATTTTTATTAGATCAAAAAACTAAAATAACAAATTACCAACAAGTGCAATTCAAACTTTTTTTTAAGACTCTAAATCAAAAACTATTAAAATTCTTAAAGAATATCAAGAATTTTAATCATTTCTGAGTTTTCTTCCTCAGGATTGAGGATTTGTTTTTGAATCTGAAACTCTATCAGAAATTATTTTTAAAAAACTGAGGAATATAAATAATGAATAAAATTTTTTTCAAATATTTCTAGAAAAACCAAATATCATTTAGAAACTAAAAAGAATCAAGACGAGTAGAAAAAATAAAATTTGCATTTTAGTTTTTGAGTAGTATAAATTATGTATAAAAAGCTTTTTCACATATTTCTTGCTACATCAAATATTACTTAAACCAAAACATAGCTAGCGGTAATCTGGTTGGTTAGAGCGTTGCTCTCGTTTCCGACACGCAATGAACTCAAATCCCGACTTAAATGAATATTCATCGTATTTACTAAAGGCGGGTGAGACACATTAAGTAATTCGTGTCCTCAATGTCTTCCAAGTGAAATGATACCTCTTGGATGATCAAACTATAAAAATTAATATATATATATATATATATATATATATATATATATATATATATATATATATATATATATATATATATATGTATATATATATATTAATGATATCTTCAAATTTTACTATAAACAGTCATTTCAATTATTGAAAATAATTTGGAACACTTTGAATAAAAATTCTAATTGCGAGTTCTAGTGTACTGCAATTTTGCTAATCTCCTTCATCTGAAATATAATTTTAAATAATATTACAAATGAAGGATTAATTATAAATAATACTACAAAATATGGACGCTGTAGTCATATAGCTTTCTCCCTGCATTTTTGAGTCCTGAATATAAATTTATAACAACGAAACGTCCAATATATAACATAACTTTAAGAACAAAAATATTGAAATCTATATGCATTGAACAGGGTGTGGTGAACGAATGTGCAGTATTCGATTCGCACTACTGAACCGCATGTCCGTAACTCTCCTTCTAGAACGAACTTTTCTTTCCGCACATGATTCCTGTGCTTAATATAATTTTATGTAAATATTTATTGTCACCAACCAATCAGAAGATATTTTTACCTGTATATATAGCCTGTTGGTTTTCACTCGCCAGACAGGCAGAGTGAGATGGCAAGTGTGTTGCTTGTCTGATTTTAGTTCGCAATAAAAGCCTATTGATTTTAATTATCCTGTATTTACTTGAGCACGCTAGTTATTCACTTCAAGGGTACAAATGAAATCGAAATATAAAATGACCAACAACGACATTATATTTTTCTCTTCAATAAATATGATACACAAGTCATACTTGTGTATCGTATTTATTAAAGTCATACTTCTACATTTATATCCTCAAGCGAAGAACAATAGGAATCCTTCGCTAATATTTGATATTTTTGATTAGAGTAAAATATTTCCCAAAAGTATTATAGCAGGGAACGGATGATTGAACCATTTAAAAACTACCTATTATTAATTTACTTGTCTTACAAGTTTTATAAACATGTCCTTCTCATTTATAAAAGTTTTAAATACAAAAGAGAATTAAGTTTTTATCTTCAACAGAACATTCTATCATTCTGAATGATCATTAACTGGAAAATTATACTTTAAAAACCATTATCCGTATACAAAGAGGTATGCTGATCTTCATATCATAAATAGTTTTTGGAAAGACAGAGTCAAAATATAGTTTTTTAACAAAAGAATATTTCAATCGGCTACATCCTATATGTTATAACAAATTAAATTAAACACCCAACTCTAACTTTTGGTATTATTAGAGGATAGATTTTATTTCATAGTAGATCACATTTTTATAATTTCTAAAATCTGCAAAATAAGTATACTTTCATAAGGAACAAAATGGTAGCATTAAAGAAACTTTTAACTAACAAAACTTTATTTGAAATACTTTTGTTTTTGAATGATACTGCTGTCATTTGTTCCATATTTTTAGCCATTTAAGAGTAAGAGATATTGGCAATTGCAATTGGTGTTAAAAAAATATGCTAAAAAATAATAAACTGAGAGTTTACATGTTTACTTATCTTATATACATTCATATTTCGTTTAACAATTCTTATCAATTGTTGTCTTCGTAGCGTTCTGTTTTTCATATAATTTCCAGTAATGTTAAATCGTTTTTGAACAAGAAATAAAATGCATTGCCTACTATTATAAATATACACAAACATTACATTATGCACATAAATATTATTAATAGTAAAAGTCAAATCAAAATGCTTCATGAGCATTTTTTTGATTCAACTATTTAAATCGCAATTTTATTAACAATATATATATACATTATGCAATGTGCAATTCATGAAGATTAACGAAGAAAAGTAAATCTCTTGAAAAAACTGTCGGAAGAAATAATATAGAGTAACAGTAGCGTGTATTTTATTTGAAATTTATGTTTGGAATTACAAACTATAGCAAATTTTGATTTTAATTTGTTGAAATTTAATTAAGAATGATTATAAGTTAACACAAAAATTACCTTCTTTACATTTTAACTAGTCTCCTTATTTTGTTATATAAAGTACTGTACATATTATCTAAATATTGTACAATATTTTTAATGAAAAATCAAAAATTGAGTTTCAAAAATCAATTTAAAGCGTTAGTGACTGTGAGATGTTATTCCTCAATCAGCTGTCTCTGTGCTTGAATTGTATTGAAGGAATTCTCTTGTCTCCCACACACCTTCTTTATTTGGATGAAACACATCGTACATAAATTATGGAGAAAATATAGAAAGCTATAAATTTATCAGCTAAAGATAGTCATAGGAAAATCAGCAATCTTATAAAGGCTTCATTGGTGTCATAAATTTATTTTATGCTGTCAACGACGGCTTCATCAACAATACACCAAAACAGTAAACCTACTTTTACGTTAGTTACTCTCTATGGATCCCTTTGACCCATATATTCATTCTGAAAGAATTCCAATTTTTCTGGAAGCTATGCACTAAATCTCTTATATATGAGGTCATGAACAAAGCTGAAGACATATTTGTTCTCTATATTATTAGAATAAATATAGGGAAATAATATTAGTATTGAATTTATACTTATAATATCTATGACATATATAGATAGTTATTTGTAAGAAATTGGTTATAAACTAAAAATTGTTTCCATACTTAATTTGAACGAGAAAATTAATCAAAATAAGATTCACTTAAAGGTAAAATAAACAAATAAATAAAATTAGCATTTAAAATTTTAATAAAAACATATCATTTTTTAATATAAAAGCTAAATGCACCCAAAATCTTCAAACAGTATTTGAAAAGAATTTGTCACGTAAATAAATGAACAAAATATGAATGAAATATTTTCTTTAGAACGCTTATGATATTCTCCTCATTTTGCTATATGTAATATCGCATTGCCTGTATTGATTTTCTTTGTGCTCAGTTTGGTGTCTATTGGACGTAGAATAAAATCTTTAGTATGATTTTATTCTATTAAAGACAACAAATGTGCTAAGCTGCACAATGGGTTATTTGAACGGGAATGTTGTACCATCTATATTCCAAATAGAATTAATTAAAGGAATTTTTATGCCAGTTTAAAGAAGAGCAATTTTACCATCATTAATATTGTCCGTGCTTCGGGGTTCATGTTTATTGAGCGTATACAAAACATTCTCTTGAAAATTGCAAAATTTTTCTTTATGGCAAATTCAACAAGAAACAGGAAATTCCAACTGTATAAATTACAATTTCATAGATCCAATACAGCTAATACAACAAGAAACAGCTCCCAATAACAAAAGTTTCTAATACCTTAAACAGGCAACAGCTTTTATGCATTAAACTAGCATTCAAGACTGATCATCTTCATTAACTAACTCTTTTGAGTTGGGCGGCGATATTTATACCTGACTTGGCATGAAAATCTACGAATTTCGTCAAATTTGTGGAAGGCTCTAGGCTATCTCGCTTATTAATGGTCAAAGAGCTTCGTAGATGAATTTTTCCAAAAATATCAATTTTTCGCCAAGAATCTTGACAAAGATCGACAAATCACCAAAGCACTAAAAATGACGTTTTCAATGTAGAATGCGCAATTCTTACTCAAAAGTCTGAGTATTTTAGATATGTTTGAGATATTTTACGAAAATACAAGTAGTGTTTATAAATTCGTAACAATATCTTTTGATTTCATTGTCCTCCAAATCTAAACCTTAGTAGAAAAAATAGAGATGATAATAAAACGTTCTAGTCATCTACATCGCATTCTTTGCATATATTATTGAAATTCTAAAACATATTGCTACAAAAATTATATCAATATTTTTTTACAACCAATAATCAACAAATCAAAATATCTGTACCTACAAGAAAATTCATTCGCAACTATCTGTTTTATGTCATATAAATGCTATTATCTAGTCTGCAAAATTTACACAAAATAAGTATAACTCAAAAGTATGAGCGGACCTATATCTAAAGTTAATTTTGACTATAGAATATTATAGTTTCTGTATATGTGATGAGGTATACAATTAACTTAAAAAAGAAGTACCCAAGGAATGATGTTAAGACTTTATCTGTAATATGCCACAATTTCACTATTCTCACCTAATGCCTGATTTTATTTTTAAATACGTGAGGTCTTCATTGTAGTTTTCATCCAACAAACTACAAAAATATCTATTTATAAAATTCATAAAATAGACTTATTTTTAGTAAGAATTCTTTAGATAAAGAAGGCTGTTGTAAATAAAATGAATACTTATCCAAGATGTTTGGTTGAATAGAGCTATTTTCCATTATTAAAAACGACCTTATAATGAAGCAGAACGCTAATACATATCTTTTGTAATGCTCAATAAAAATGTCCACTTTCCGTCTTTCCTACATATAAAAATGATTCTCAAGTATTATTTAAATAGCATGTGCTTACTTTATATCTGACATATTTAAACATTATAACTATGAATTTATCTCTTAATAGTGAATTTTAGACCATGCTTACGAATATATATTCAAAAGTGAATATTCACAGCATATAAAACAAATTTTAAACTAAATAAATAAAACCATATTTTTCTCGTCTATTAAAGTAAATAAATTATTTTCTATACTAAGCATATTTATATGGCTCTGTTACATAAACTGGCATAACCTATAACGAGATATTTTAGATCTGATTTAGGGGGTTATCCCCAATTTATGTAATTATAGTAATTATATCATTTAGGAGATATCATATGATAAAAATATATTACTGTACCAACTCTTGCTTAAGAATTTAATCTTATGCATGAAAAATATTTAAAAAATATCATAAAGTGTGAATTATAAAATAAGCACTCTATTTATTTATTATTTATTCAGAGTAATATAATTACAAACATATATATTATATCAACATTTTTAAATGATTGATTTTCCTTTGTATTGTACTAATAATAATATATGTATATGTATGATATAATGTTAACTATATTAGTAACACTGAAAATTATAAAAATTGATAAATACTTCATTGTAGTAGACAGACATTTAAATGATAAGAGATTGTTCATCACAGCTGTGGTGGATGAAATATTCATGGCATTCCGAAAATATTCCAAGGGTTATGGTTCAGCATTGCGAAATAGTTGAGTTATATATAATTAACTGTGTGTATAAATTATAATTGCTGTTAATTTTAAAATGAAGTTTTTCTGTCTCATCAAGCATTGAATAAATATCTTCATTGAATATCTTCAGAATATGTAATTTAAGTGAATGTTTAATAATTTTTAAAAGATAAAACTTTTATTAAAAGATCACTCGATGGACATCTACAGAAGACAAAATCATCATGATATTAGACTTAAAATTATAGGAGCATGAACTTGCGTTCTCGTCATTTACGATTACTAAAATACGTAAATAAGTACATACAAATAGAAAATAGTTTGTACGTTTTATTCTATTCAACCATATTTAAAGTATTATACTACTATAAAAAATTTTATTTTTCTTATAAATAGGATTAGAATAACTCAACTTTTTTTATAGGAATACTGGATACAAAGCTCTTAAATCTCTAAAAATGCATTCCCCAATTGCGATAAAAAAAAACAGTGCGTATGAAAAGTAGCCATAGAAAGAAAGATAAAAAGTATGAAAACAACTGGGCATTTTTTAGTGTTTCATTAATTGCAAAAGGATGAAAAAGTAAGGTATTTTTCCACCTTGATCCCGGTGTGGCATAAACTGATAAAATTCTTTGACAGGGGCCTGTGAAATTTCTCGTCAAATAATTCCAAATATTAAAATGGGCCTTCAATAATCCTAGGTGTCTGCCATTCCCTCTTCATAACAATCCAAATATGAAAGGCGAAACTGAGTTATGCCAGCATGAAAATAATTCTGTCCTGCATTTAAGCATTAATTTTTTTAAAAAACCATGTGTTTTACAGTAAATAGTAACACAATCAGTTATAGAATACGCAATGCCCAACTGAAAATTTGAAAAATTCTAATCAAATAGATTAATTTTTGAAAAATGTAGCATTTGTCAAACAATTACATCATGTTGGGAATATGTGTTTCGCGCTTGTATGACTACGTTATCCATGTTACATGTTACTAAGAAGTCCTCAGAAATGTCAATGATTTACGTACAAATAGTTGAAAACAGGATTATCAAAGAAAATTATTCACTCCCATTCAGTGTAATACCAAATATTTTTAAAATTATTTTATTTACACTAAAACGGCATTAACAAGATGTTTTAGAAAGATACTCATATTATCAAGCTAGAAATTTTGCATTCGTGTTGGATATTTGATAAAGTCAAATCAGTTAATTAAAATATAGCCATGTCAATTGCTATTTTTGCTTTGTTTTTAATTCTTTTTTAACCTTATGTAAATCATTGTTGTCCTCACACTGGCAGCAGATTTCACTAACCAACTTCAGCTAAAATCATCTAACTTACGCATTGCTATTGGCTACATCTCAAATGAAATTTCAATTTGTCTAATTTTTCTTTAATCCAATAACTTGACATTTTGGGAATAATGAAACAAATTTCTAATGAACTCAAATCTTTAAATAAGTTAACTTGAAACCATCATATAGGTTAAGAAAAGATTATCTAAAATTATGTTCTAACTTTAATCTAAATTCACAGTAAAGTTTTATTTTTACTATGCATTTTAAATGCTTTCTCACACTAACAAGAAAATAAATCCAATATTTGAGCAATGTATTTTTTATTACCTTTAATAATCAAATTCTATTTGTCTTTTGAAAAGATTTGCGTTTGCTAGTTAATTTTATACAGTGGATAATTGGTTAAGGCACAGTTCAGACTGCGAACAAATCGGACGACGAACACTTTCACGAATGATTTTTGTGTCCGGACAACGAACACATATACGAATAACGAACTAAAACAAATTCTAACGAACACTTCTTGGCTCTTAGAACATAATGTTCAGGGTTGCCAAACCTAATGGACTAAAAATCGATCTTCATTTCTCTTGAATTATGTTGCTTGCCTATTAAACTTCAAAGTTCTGTATTGGGAAAAAAATTTTTTTTACAATAGAATATTTATAGCCACAACAGACCATCAATTACGGTTTTGATTTCATTTAAAACCAAATTCGAACCAATACTGACATCTGCCTTTGAAGATCTTTAGAAGAACTGGGAGGATATCAAAGCAATGGTCTTGGAATGGCACCACAACAAAGCAGATGTCAATAAGGTTAGGGACCTTTACAACAACAGTCTCCTATTAATCACCTCCGGAAAATCCTTAAAAAATAGAGAAAAGCAATCTACATTGGACATGTTCCTTAATGCCCTATAAACGAAAAACGAAAAGGGCTGATTAATATGCAAAACTACATGTATGTATTATTTTTTTAATAAACTTACTAAGAAATTATACGTCCTTTTTAATTTCATTTTTAGGGTCTTTAGAACAAATAAACTGATTTCACAAAAACATCTATGGTAAATCGATGATCGATTAACGAACAATTCAGATTCATTCTTGTAACAGATTATGTTCGCTAACCGATTCCCCACGGTATTTTGTTTTATATTATTTATGATTCATAATCAATTTTAAATGGAAACTTTTGATCTACAGCTTTTACAATATCAATAATAAAATGTCATTTTATATATTGCAACATATTTATATATATTGCAACATGTAAAATGAATTTATAAATTTATATTATTATTTTAGTATCCGCGTACTGCTTATAAATTTTGGTTTCTTTAAAATAGGAAGAATAGCTTATACTTGTTCCAGGAGATGGCAGCACTACCATAATATTAGGATATTCCAGTGTTTTTCAAAAACAAATGAGAGGTGGTTATATGTATATTTTCATTGTTTTTTCTGTTTTCTGTTGTTGAAGAAGGATTTTAAGAAAACAATATAATTTAAGAAAAAGATAAGGAATGCATCAAAAGTTCTATTAATACATTGTCTTATATATAAGTGACATATTGAATAATTTCACAAAAGGAACATCTTAATATACAGCATCAGTGACTTTGTAAATACATGTAATATATGTATGAATATGTATAACAAGTAATGATAAAAGAAGTTTTCATTAAATTTTTTATTAAGTTAATATTCTTTTTTCAATTTATTACATTCAGTGTGCTCAATTACTATTTCTATTTCTTCAAATCATTTCATTACTTTTTAAATTCAACAAAATTTATACATTTAACTATTTCGGACTTGATAATTGAAAGAGATAAAAAAAAAAGTGTTTGTTGATGGAACGAGAAGACGATACATCATTTGATAGAAAATCTACCAAATTATACCTGATATTTTCGTTACGTGACGGATATCCATTTAATAAAAATCAATAATGACCCTTCGCATGTACTTTTTTGACATTTTGAAGGAGAACATTTGAAAAAATACCTTTCATATACATGTTTTTTGACAATATGCTATTTATTTAATTGATCCGAGGGAAATTTACTATTTTGTAAATATTTGCAGGCTATAGCTAATAAATTATTAGAATATTTATTAAATAAATTTTCCAGACTATACATAGATTGATTGCAATTACTGTTAATCGATTTGAGTTATATTAATCATATATTAACAGAGATGGGTAATTAATCCTGAAGTAAGTGTCATACTGTGTGTGATTTCTTTTTTATATAACAAAAAAAACAGATGAACAAACAGATGAAGGAAATAGTATAGGTATTATATCTATATCTATACATTGTTTACTTATATATATAATAATAATTTCCTTACGAAATTTATCGGAATAAAAAACTAAGAATATCCAAAGAATTTTGATAATTTTTTTATAAGAAAAATTTTATATAACAATCTTGTATTGAAAATTTTATTTTAATGCATTTGAAAGATTTCATTTTCAAATATGCAGCCAAATTTTAATTATTATTTTATTTCTATATTATCACAGAAATTTTAAATATCAATTACCACACGAAATATAAAATAATGCTCAAATATATAGAAGAAGTATGCAGAAGATTAGTAATGTTGCATTTAATATCCATATTCTATTAATAATTTTAACTATACCTTAGAATAGGTGCTAAGGTATATTCTACAAATAATTTTAATTTTGTTTATCAACAAGTGTAAGAGCATTATTAATAAATACTTTTTAATGACAGCTCAGAACAAACGTTAGTACATTATATTCTTAAAACCACAGTCGTTTGCCTTAAAATAAATTATTGATAAAAAAACTAATTGCATTCAGTAAAATGTTCCAATAAAAACTGTATGCCATTTTTCTATGTTGTCAGATATTTTCTATGCAAATACCGGATCATACTAACGTATTGAAATTGGTAAAAGAAAATGTTACTTTTATGGTATATATTAATTCATGGATAAGGACGGTCATATTTTTTCCTATCTGGATACCAAATCATACTATTATATTGAAACTAATAGAAGAGAATGTTATCTATGCTGTCTATTGGTACATGCATAAGGTAGGTGATCCCAAACAATATAAATTTGGATTCGCAAAAGAATTGCGGATTATTTGCCCGCTTATATACAAAAAGTATTTGTGAGATTTGTTAAAAAAAGCAATGATAATTTAAAAATTATCTTGTGTAAATTATTGACAGAAACAATATTTCAATAGTTTTAATCAAAAACTAAATTTCAAATATTTTTTATATTAAAAATTTGAAAATAATTATTTCTGCTTTTGAATTTTATTATCGATTTCCATTTAAGGAATCATGCATTATTTTTTCGACAAATTTATTCTTCAGAACTGTTAAACTATTAAGCAACTATTAAAAAAGTGTCTTAGTAAGAAAATATAATTTTATACAAATCACTTCTTTTGCTTGGAGTATACTTTTCGTCCAAGTTCTAAGTGTCATGGGCTTGTTTTGTTTGATGATGAGATTATTTGAAGATAAACAAGGGGATATTTAAGTTTCAATTGTAAGACTTCTGAGTTTCAACAGAAATTTCAAATGAATCTGATACATCTACATTTCCCTTGGAAAAATAGTACAAAAAGTTTAATTTAACTTTAATTCTAAATTTTTTCTCACTAAAATTTAGTATTGAAAATAGTCCATAATTTATTTATGTGTGTATGTGTATGTATTTCAAACATTATATAAATGAAAATTATAGGCATTTTTTATCCAATTAACTTTCAATAAGGGAATTCTGATTATAAAATTTTCTAGATTTAAAACAAATATGTCACTAAATTTGAAAGAAAATAACAGCTTTAATTTTTACAACTTTTATACAAATAATCTTTTAAATAGAGATCACTAAAGTATTTTACATAAAAAATAATATTAATTTACTTATTTCGCTAAAAATTTCATAAAATTTATTATTAAAATTTTGTCTTATCAGTAATTTATCGAAAAGCAATCAATGCAGAGAAACATATTTACCTACTCAATTAATACATAGTAGAAATATATATTAAAGTAATAATGAACGTAAGAGTTTCTCATAATCAAAATTTTGATTACGGTATTCATAGTTACTTAAAATATAATCAAAAATGATTTGAATGCTCTTAAAATTGTTTATTCAATGATGTTATTAATTGAAGTCATGAAAACTCAACTTCGGAACTCTTTTTCACTTGAAAGAAGTTACGCGTATTTGTGTTTTTTCTTAAAACAAATTTTTTCTATGTATTATTGCCGGGAATAGAGAAAAATATTTATTGTCCTGCATCCTTCTTTTTTCTACATCTTTTTTTTAAAAAAGTATTATTTTCTGTCTTCTTTAATGAATGGGTTTTTATCTATCCCCGATACGCCATCAATTAAAAATACATTGAAATGCTAATGAAATTAATCCTGTCTTCAGTATTCAATTGCTTCGTAATTTAAGAAAGTTTTCAAATATTATACACCTTATTTGATTTATTTATTGTTAATCTATACATGATATTTTATTCTATAATGCAAAGCATCGCTTCACGATGCTATTAATTTAATTACTTCGTTTCAGCCCAAAGAGAACATAAGTTGGGAAAAACCATATTCATAAATTTAAAGAATTTGTGGGTAGTAAAAATCTTATTTTATTAGATAAAATACATTTTATACTTATGTCTAATTTACAACATCAATCCCAGATACACTGAATGTTAATTCAGGACCTGTAAACAGGTGACATACAAGGTTACTTTGAGGGCTTATTGATCTGTATCTGTACAGGAGGACATACATCCAACACAAAGCAGCAAAATTATATCAGTATTTACTAAATGTAGCAAATTCCAACTGTGGTATCAAGCAAATCCATCGCATTTTATTGTATAAATTTGTTTAGGGAAATTAATTTGAGCGAGAACTTTTTCTCCTAAACTACATCTTTCCTTAACTCAAAAAATGTTTCATCAATATCACAAGGAGTATTTCATACAGCTCAAACTAGTGCACTGCAGATTATATTGATAATGCTTCTCTTCCCATTAAAATAGAAGCCAAAGATAACAGATTCCATTTTCGTTAAAATAAATCCTTAGTACAATCAATTTATATAACGCGTGTCAGTTAATGCAATCCATCCAATACTTTCTCACTGTTGAATCTCGAGTGAATTTAAGCAATTTTCAAGATTTCATAATGTACCATAACAGGCAATACAACATCTGTTCGATTGTTTTTACTGGAAAATTTGTTGGAGCAACCATGCTTTTGTACAGTAAAAATCAAATGTCACATAGTTGAAGCATAAAGCTGAACTATAAATAACGCAGTCTTTTAAGCTGAATTATCCTCGTCTAAGCTTCAAGCTCTCAACCTCTACTGTTGCTCCAACTATCGTACTATACAACTGTTTGACTACACAGGACAAATGTAAATCTATACAAAAATATACCATTATCTAAGAAACCCAAAACCATCTTAAATCAACATTCATAGATTCTTCTGAGGTTGATGAAAACACATATTTACATCCACAGAAACGAGGGTGCAGATGATTCAGCTAAAGAGGTGACATCCTCCGGCCAGTTGGATAATAGCATCAGCAAGATGGTAAGGTAATTGGTAAGAGCATTAGCTAAAGATGGAAATTATCCTAAAAGAGTAAGAGGTATCAAATGCTCACATAGAAATTGGTCTCACTCTCGTTTCATGGTCTTGGCAAAATAGTCTGTCTTACAATAACCATGGACATTTCCCTAGTTATTTCGTTAAAATTGATGAAATTACATCTGAAAATTGAGCTTTTGGATTGAAAGGCACCCAATCCTTTATATTACCGAATGCACGCTTCATCATCTGAGAAATAGTTCAATGTGTGATAACGGAAATTTTTTTGAATAAATTATTATTTAACTGTGCTTAAGAAATTAACCATTGAAGAAGAATAAATTTGCAACATAGGGACCTATTTATTCTCCGCCAGTGCTTAATGAACATTGATAATTACACATTCAACAACATTTTGATGAACTGCTTTCATAAGTACGTATTTTAGAATTGCCTATACATATCGTCTTATTTTGTTTTACTTTCTTGTATTTGTATCGTATTCAGTTCTTTATGTTAATTTTCATATTACATTTGAATAAATGTTGCAGCAATTCCTAATAAACTAGTAATGGTTCTAGATACTAAGTACAGGAGAGTTTGTTGATATCAACTGTCAGCTATGTTAGTACAGTAAATTATGATTTTTGCTTATAAATATAATTTCACACTTTTATATTTTACTTTATTTTTATTTAAATATGTTTCTTTTTTATTAAGTGGACATAAATCAGCCCAAAGATTAGATGTTGGTATCTTTCTGAAAGGAATGCGCAATAATTGTTATAATTTACTAGTTGCTATTTAATACAAACAATATAGGAATTTCTAGAATATTCTAGAAATTGCTATATTGTTTGCATTATCTTATTATACATTGAGAGTATTACATTGTTTCATTCCAATAACATTTATCTGTCAAATACTTACTTGATTATTCAAAATAAAAGTATCTTAAAATTGTAAACAATGTGACTTAAGAATGAAGTCACTCTTTCCTACAAATATCTCCCATGAAGAAAAAAATTCTCTTAGTTTTATCTATATTTCTGATTTATCTTTGATGAAAAATTATCCAAAAATTGTTTTAATTTTAGTTAAAAAAAATTTCAATTTGATGTTATTTCCTAATTGCGTTTTAATTTTTTTTTATCTCAGTATCATATTAAGCATTCCTATATATTACATTTTTAAACAAGAAACAATATAAATAAAATAATAGCTTATGTTATATAAATTTGTGAAGGAAACAGTTTTAATTCTAAGCAAAAATTGTAGAAACAGATGCTAAAATTAAACTTTGATGGTAAGAATTTATACAGTTTGCTTAAAAATATTTAGTTAATGAAATTGGTGTTTTTATAACTTAGGTAATATCATTAAATGACTTTCATTCTGCAAACTTTCATTTCCACAATATCCAGCTCTAAATAAATACATATTTTATAATTTGCTATTTCACTATTATACATTAAGGCAATAAATTCAATAATGCAAATAATTTTAATAAAGAAATTTACTTCTTTATGCTATAGCAAAAATGCATTCAAAAGCAAATTTCTTCCTCACTTAAGATTTTTTTAATTTTAAGAAATTAATACTTACCTCCATAGTCTAATGGAAATTTCCATATTCAAAATAATTACCAAATAATTAGTATCAAAGTATAAAAAAATTACTTCTTGGCCTCAATTTCATTTGTTTATTCCTTTACCTAAAAGCAGCTGATGCTACTATGAGCAAATATTATGAAGAAAAATAAGTTATTGAGATGAAAAGAAAATTTTACATAACAATTTTATTAATGTGGTTTTTAACTATTGTAGTACTATTCTGCTAATGAACATTGTCTATTGCTCAACATAAATGATATTCTTGGAAATGTTAAGAAATAAATTTCTTTAAAGATTGTATTTTGATTAAGTGATAGCTTAAAATTTGCCAAAAGAGTTAAATATGAAAAAAGTATATCAAGGTTTTAAGAGCTTTCTCATGTTGAGGATTCTTAACAACCAATATTAATTTATTATGACATTAATAACACAAGAAATTATAACTTGATGTTGAGAAAAGAAATAAATGTTTAAAACTGAATAAAATAAAATTTTTTCTTCTTTATGCTAAAAAAAAAAGATTTTAATTAGATACAATTTTATAATGTTATATTAGTTGAGGAATGCAAAACTACCATTAGTCATACATTTAAACAATCATTAATTTTAACTTAATTACACTAATGATGCATTTTCTAGAAGAAGATATTTTGCATTTAAAGTACTTCTTCAAAAATTGCTTAGTTATTTTTAATAAGCCAATATATTGCTAAGGACTTAAAAAGACTTAGGGAAGTAAAACATGGTCATAGAATATTTGAGAATCCATTACGTGTTGATTACCGGTTTGTCTTTTTAAGTAGAAATTTTTTGCAATAGTTTAAGACACATGGATATATTTAAGGAAAACATCGAAGCATGCACCTTTACAATTAAATTTCTAATCTCAGTTCAACTGTAAATCCATTGTGTTCCGTAATGGCGCCTGGGATACGAAGAACATATCGTGGCTGCCGCGCCCTTGACTGAAATGATATCTCTGGGATTAGCCAAGTCTTGGTCTTCAACTTAATGACAGTTTCTAAACTAACCTTCGGTACCAAGATGGCATCTAAAGTATGTTCCACTATATGACGATGCTATTACTTCATAAAGATGCCATCACTTCCACACCTTGTAGTGCTGAAAGGGGAAAATCCTATTAGCCCGGCACTGAAAACAATCATTCTATTTATTTTTGTTATTATATTTGTTTTTCATTTTAAACAGTGTAATACTGCTTCAACTATTTCATAGTTAATTGGAATATTTCACAAATTACTTCATAAATCAAAATTCCCACATAAGCTTATTAATCAAGATAACTTGTGATGTGTAACTCTTAGAATGGCAATAAAAATGTTAGCTTTTATGAAAATTCTTTTCATACCGAAATGTTTTTCTCAAAAATAATCAATTATTTACCATGCATTTTTATGTATATACCAAATAATATTCAGTTTCAAATTTCTTTTTCTGGGTACGTAATCTTATACGTCAGAATATATGGAAGCTAAACGTCTTGTATTCGTTCTTTATCACAAATCTTCATCTTACTTTTCTTTCTGATTTATATGAAATCCGAACAAAGAAATAAAATATTATGAAACCTTTGTTTCTCTACACAGAAATGTTATGTAGCAGTTCCTTGCTCTTTCGCTTTTCTTGTGACAGTTGGTTTTATTCCTCTTTAGGAATTCTTGTGAGTTAATATAAATATTTATATATTTACAGAAAAAATATTTGCAACACATAAAATGAAAGATTATATATACATTTTCATTGTCTTAGTCTTAATCATTTTATTTTCATTTAATCATTGTTTTTAAATCTTGTAATAATTTTATAAAATTATTTTCTCATATTACATACATTAGCTTAATATGTTTACTTAATACAAATTTTTTATTCATTTTTACAATGAGTACTCATTTTAATGTAAAATACAACAATCTATCAAGTACATGACATTAAGGGGATATAATAATTAATTGTATTGCTTTAATGCCACATGTACTTGTTTTTTTATAGATTATTGTATTTTTACATTAAAATGAATACTTAAAATATTTATTTTCTGTATATTTTTTACATAAAAATACAAGTTTCACTTAAAATTCATAAAAAATACTTTTTTGTAAAATATCAGTGAATTCAAAATACTACTTCTCTAACTCAATAAAAAATTGCAACTCAATTAAAACTCATTAAATTAAATTTAAAAAAACTAAATTAAATAAAAACTCATTAAAGTAAACATAATATCGCTTAAAAAAATTAATTTCATTAGAAAATAAAGTCGAAAAAAAAGCCAAACAATAAACCAATCATACGAAGTTTAAATGAAATTGACTTTAGTGATATTCAAAATTTAATGCATCGCAATACAATTTTTGATACTAAACGAAACTCAGTGGGACGACAGTTCCATAGAATCAAGGCCTTCAGAGCCCATATCTGTTTTCTTGACCGAGGGCCCTGAGGTGCGAAGCATCCCAAGTCAAAAAATCCGGATTCTGTCAATCAATCTCGATTAGGAGGTCAATTTAAAGTGAAACCCCCAGTATTTAAATCCCAAGCATGCTTGGTACTTAGTTTTATCAACCCACTCAAGAGATGAAAAGCTGATTAGACCTTCCTTAGCCCTAGGATCGAACCTCAGATGTATTTTATACTAGAAACATATAATTGTGACAAAAAAGGACACACGAGATTTAAATTTAGACTTATAAACTAAATAAAAACAATACTAGTTGTAAAAGCCCCGTCATAGCATTTAATTGATTTACCTGAGTTTGTCCAATCAAGTATTTAATCTCAAATGGAATAGTTTGGATTGTAATAGCTCCTCAGAAAAGTCACATATGGGATTCGAGTATTTTACTCCATAATAATATGTAGTTAATGAACAGACATATAAAAATGTGTAAAACAGTGTATGCCAAATATTATTTGCAATACAAGTATATAATTTGTACCAACATTTTTGGTATATCAAATATTCTATGCATAAAAAATATTATTCACCAAACTCATTTTAAACAAAAGATAAAATTCATACTAACTACTAATTCATCCCTCGTGTAAAAACTGCCCTATTTTTGGCTTAATTCATTCGCGTTTCTTCATTTGTTAGTAAGTTTCAATGTAGACCGGATGTCTTGTAAAATTTCTTAAGATGGTTTTAAATTTCCTCTCTTATCTTTTATTTGAATGTGATTTTTTGCTCTTCACACCATTGTTTCATTAGCGACAGTAAAATTGTGGAAATTTAACAAAAAGAGTTAACATATCTCAGTTTCTTGCAATTAAAATTATCCTTCAAAGCTGTTTTTTTTTCTCTTTTCATAACCAAATCTTTATCTACATTTTTTCACATATCATATGTATTTTTAAAATTCATTTAAAGCTATATAAATTTACCCTTTTAAGTATATTGATTTATAGCCAAAATGTATTTCCAACGGTTTTAACTGACACTAATGTACATAATGTATAGTTACGTGAATGCAGTATGTGTATTTTGAAACGAGTATCGACTTTACAAGAAAAATTAATTATTTTAAATTAATAATAAGTATTAATTTAGAATAATTCAGATTTCCAATAGACATTTTTAAATTTTTTCAAGCTCTTTTTTTGTGCAGAATACATAGCAGAATCATTTTGAAATACGAAAAGAAATGCAACCCAAGACTGCTATTTCAAATATGACTTTTATCTTAGGTAAAAAAAAATACAATAAAAATGAAAAAAATATATTTGGCATGCAAGAAATAATGATGATTGAAATTTTAATAAATATTTTAAATACATAATAAAGGTAATAAAAACTATTTACCGCAATTTTTTCCTCTTAAAAAACTTTTTATATTTTGCTGAATATTTCTCATGACAATTTTAGTATTTATCATTAGCTTCCTAACATTTAGCACTGTTGTTAGCTGCTGTTCTTCAATAAATTTGAATGAACGTTATTTATTTGAAGGTTGGAATTTTTATAAGTAAGTAATTTTAGACATTTTATTTACTTTTTGAAATCAATCATTTATTATAAACAATCGTCAAAATATCAGATATAAATATTTTTGGATGATTATTAACAAATCATTACTTATTTGTACTTGAATGCAAATATTAATTTCCTGTTAATATATTACGTTTATTAAATTATCAAATTCCTTTGTTTTTCTCTAAACATCTAATTATTGTAAAAACCTTTTTCAGCTAACTGATTTGAATAAAGTTTTCAACATTTTTTTTTTTTTTTTTTTGATTTTCACAAAACCCTTATTTTATTTCTTTACCACTGAAAACACAGTTTCATTTAAATTAGCTATTTAAAAAATAAATTAAAATTTTATACGCATGTTTTTGTTCAAACGAATCATCTTTTCAATATGAAAAAAGGAATCATTTTTATATTTTATTGAAGAAAGAAATTATATCAGATTATTAAGAAAAACGATTCCCAAATCCGACGCTGATGTATTAAATGAAAAAATATTTTTATGGCAAGTGTTTGTGACAGCCATCCTAAGGAGTCTTAAGGAATTATTGAGAAGAAATTTGATAGGTTTTCTGTAAAATTAAGGACATAGGAAAATGCTTCTTTAATAGTGGAATTTGTTTTCGCATTTTGCTTTGGATATTTTTTTAACTATTAACAAAAATTTTCAAATATTAAACTGATTTTTTAATACAATGTAACATCTTAATAAAAAATAAAATTAATAACATCATTTGTACACTAAAATAAAATACGAAAATTTAAAGTTGATTACATTAGGGATACATATTATAAAAGCTATGTTAGATTCTCTAGACTCAAATTCGTTTTTCAGCATTAACAAATAGCTCACAAATTTCCTGTTAAGTCTCTTCCCTCAAAATTGTCAGTATTTTTTTTACTAGTCATATTTCTTTATGTGGTAAAATTTTATTTTATGTTTAGTTTACTTTTTATCGAAAACTTTTATGAATTTATAGCATGGAAATGATTTCTCATGCTGAATATGAAATAAAATATTTGAGATATTTCAAAAATAGATGATTTAAAGTAACCATTAATTAAATATTAAAAGTATTACAATTTAAGTATTTGAAAATCAGTAATCATAAACAAGAGATCCGTGGTAAAAACTGTATTATAAATGTTTGAATTAATTATATCCCCGTTGAACACTGATATGATGCAGAATTGGAATTATAAATGACTTACATCATGTGACTATGTGTACTTTTGATTTCCTTGCAAATTACGAACTGTCAGGATTATAAGAAACAATGTACAAGACGGAAAAAGGACTCTGTAGTCCCATAATAAACTATTAGTTGTATGAATTGAAAAAGCTAGTAATCTAAATTTTCCAAGTAGTTTCAATATTGTTGTCAAATTTAAGCCATAAACCTTATTTAGTTTTTTGAAATAGGAGCAAGAGAAATTAGTACAAGAATCTACAGAATTTTCCAAAATGTTCCAAACAAATGATATTAATATCAAGTTAAAACAATAAAAGTATCTTATAGCTTTTGAAAATAAAAAATAGAACTAAAATCGTTAATACTAATTCAATTTACTATTATTTACTTAATTTATCGGGCCGTGGTAGCCTAGTGGTTAGGGTATCGGCCTTCCATCCGGAAGGGTGGGATTCGATTTCCAATGCCGCCAAAGACCCACCGAGTACATGAGATATACGTGCTCGAAAAATCTGTGGAATCGAAAGTCCTGTGGTCGGTCGTTGAACAGTTACCGTGGGTGCAATGGCCTGGAAAAATTTACTCCCCCTTTAGATCAATGCCAAAATTGAGGGAGTAGATCCTCTGGTGCTGACATCTATCGGTCGATTTGAAGAGCAAAAGTCGTACTTTCACCTTATGGTGTCTGATTAAAACGAAAGACGCTCCCAACTGACTTAAATTCACATAGCCGAGGCATAGCGAGCTTGACTTGTCCAAGTGTCATTAGTAATAACACTTAATTTATGATAAAAAGACAAAATCAAATGATTATAGAAATAATACTTTTTTCTAATTATCTATAAAATCAGTTAAAAAATAGCAGATTTAGGAATTATTGGAGTTAAAATAAAATCTTTCATATACTGCAAATTTAAGAAGAAAAATTTTTGTGATGAATATTTTATATCTTTGCGTCATTTTGAAACTAAGCATAACTTAATGTGTATTGAAGTTTAATTTTATTTAAAAAAATTTAATATTTCAAAACAAATAATTTTGAAGATTTCATTCTGTTTTGGAATTCTTAAATAAAAATGTTTGAATAGTTTAGTGTTAGGATACTCTTCATTCTCTTCACATGATGGCGCTGTAGTCATTAGGAGAGAGGAGAGGAGGGAGTCCGCTCCGGCCTGGAGAGATTGTCTTTGACCAGCGAACGAGGAGGTTTAGCTGGCTCTCCTTGGGTGTTTGTTCTGTTGGCCGCTTAGGGCCATAATCAAATTTCTATTAATTTTGATTTTAATATAAAATACATTTAATTATTAATTTTAATTTTTAAATAAATGTTTGTATTTGTCCGAGTTGTGCTTTCTTCTACAGAACAGACACTACACTGGCACAGTCGACAGGATTACGAGCTGACGTTTCTGACATAATCTGAAACGGAACCGTGAATTTGTTTATTTGACTGTTTGTTTTTTGCAAGTAATTGAAATGGCTTTTCTCGCAAAAGGAAAAGAAGATTTACGAACTATTGCGGAGAAATTAGGCAGTGAGAATGCTGCGAATTTGAAACTTTACGAACAAAAAAAATTGATAACAGAAAGCGAAAACTACAACGAAGATTTCATTAAAGAATTCTTAAATTCGTTGATTGAAGAACGAAAAAGAAATGAAGAAATTGAAGAGATTGCAAGAAATTGAAGAACGAAAATGGAATATGGAAATGGAGAAACGAAAACAAGAAATGGAATTCGAGCTTCAAAAACTAAGTTTAATGGGGAAAAACAAACAGGAAAAGATAACTTACAAAATAATGGTAATGATTTTCATTTTAAGACGAAATTAGATTTAAATAATTTTTTGCAGAAGTTTGATCCCAAAACAAATGATATAAGTTTATATCTTGTCCTCTTCGAAAGACAAGCTAAGATAATTGAAATTAAAAAAGAACTTTGGGTGACGCATTTAATCGAATTATTACCATATAATGTTGTACAAATTATAGCAAGAGAAGAGGAAGAAGTCACCGAGGATTACGACAAAATAAAAAATTTACTTCTCAAAAGGAATAAAATGACCCCAGAAAAATTTAGACAATTCTTCACGAAGCACCATAAGAAACCAGAAATAAACTGGCGAGACTTTGCTTATGAACTGAAAAATTATTTCTTAGAATGGATCAATGGACTTGGAATACGAACATTTGACAAGCTATGTGATCTAATAATAACCGATCAAATAAAACGCAAAGTTCCCTTAGAGTTAGAACATTTTATTGATGTTTGGTCAAATTTTAAAACTCCAGAAGAAATAACAAGTAAATTGGATGATTATGAAAATGTCAGAATGAATACTAGTGTCAAACCGAAAGAATTTCCTCGCAAAGAATATTTCAAGAGATATAATTCTAACGAACAAGAACAAAAATATTCGGCAGAATCAAAACCGAAAGAATTTCCTCGCAAAGAATATTTCAAGATATAAAATTCTAACGAACAAGAACGAAAATATTCAAAACATACTCCGTATGTTAAACAACAAAAATTTAAAAATTTTCGGAAAGAAGAAAATTTTGAAAAAAGAACTGTGAAAGAATGTTATATTTGTGGAGATTCACATTTTGCAAGAGAATGCCCAAAACGATTTAAAGCAAATAATAAGAAAAGCGATGTTCTAACAGCAGAAATTTGCTCCCAATTATTAAAAGAAAAAAATCCTCTTCAATATGTGGATATTTACGTGGGTAATACTCCAGTGAAAGCTCCCGTAGACTCGGGATGCCAACTTCCAGTCATAAATAATGACTTTATTCCAAAATCAATAACAGAAAAAGGAAGAGTTATTTTAATCAGTGCTTTTGGAGAGAAGATAGAAACTGAATTAATGAGTTTTCAAGTAGCGTTAAAAACGGAAAATAATAAAATGTTCTCGAAACCCATTGAAATAATTGCAGCTGTTACCAATAAAATCCAAGGGCAATGTATAATACCAATGAATGTTTTTTATTTATTGGAAAATGTAGTGCTAGAAGAAAACAAGAAGTCTGCCGCCTGCTTTGTTTTGGCGTCGCAAGAAGTTGAACATCATAATGAGATTGCTGAATCATCACACGCGGAAAATATAAGTGAGGTTCTCTGTTCAAATGACGCCACGAATCCGGGTATTGCTGATGATGTGGAAGTGCTGGAAGCCGAAACAAATTGTAAATTGAGCCAATTATTACAATTTAAAAAAGAACAACAAGAATGCGCCTCTTTGGATGAAGTGAGATCTTCTTTATCACGTGGCAAGGGTAAATATTTTGATTTAGAAGGCATTTTATTCCACAAAGAGAAAGTTTGTGATGAAACTGTAAATCAGTTAATTTTACCGAAATGTCGCCGTCAGAAAATTATGGGTTTGGCTCATACATCTGTTTTTGGAAGTCATATAGGATTAAAGAAAACAAAAGAAATAATTAGATATAGTTTTTACTGACCGAATATGTCAAATGATATTTTAAATTTCTGCAAATCATGTAAAGAATACCAATTACGGTCTTCTGAGAAGTCTTCCGATAAAATTCCTATTTCTCCAATGCTTAGACCAGACCTACCGTTTGAAGCTGTGAACGTGGATATTATCGGGCCGATTGAGCCTTCGTCGGCACGTAAACACAAATATGTTTTAGTGGTGATGAATCAGCATTCGAGATGGCCAGAGGCTATTCCTTTGCGTTCTCTAACAGCAAAGGCAACTTATGATGCGCTATTGGAGATTTTTATGAGAACTGGTATTCCAAGTGTTATTGCCAGTGATCAAGGGACTGACTTTACTTCTAAATTAACACAAGAATTTATTAATCGCTTAGTATGCTCTCCCAGATTTCCAGATGCTGCCAGCAATAAATTAATTGAAAGATAAAATAAAGTTCTGAAGAACTCTCTTCATCACGTCATGCGATCAGACCCCAGCAATTGGAATAAATATATCCCTTATTTACTTTTCGCTTTCAAAGAAGTGCCGAATTGCACTACTGGCGTTTCTCCCTTCAAGCTTTTGTACGGTAGAGAAGCAAGAGGACCTTTAAGTGTTTTGAAATCAAGCTGGACTGGTGAAATCCCTATTCCATTAAATATGAGTAAATCTGTTGTTGATTATTTATAAGATCAGAAGGTAAAATTGGAAAGAGCCGTCGAACAAGCCTCATTGATAGCTGCTAGAAAACAACAAGCCTATACCGACTACTTCAATCGCTGGACTGTTCCTAAGGAATTTAAGGTGGGTGATCAGGTTTATTTATTGATTCCGGACTCTTCTAACAAACTGTATGCCAGATGGACAGGTCCTGGTGAAATAATTGAACACTGCCTACCTAACTCCTATAAAATTAAACTCCCAGATGGAAATATTAGACCTTGCCATGTAAACAAGATCAGAAAATATTTTCCAAGTGTCAATGCTGTGGGAATTATCTTTGAAGATGACGAAGAATTTGATGAAATTCATGCTTCTCCAACACTTACTAGTAAATTACATACCAAAGATCCTTTGCAAAGTGTAAACATGCAATATTTATCTAGAAATGACAGGGAAAAGATTTTGAGTTTATTACGTAATTATAAGACTTTGTTCACAGGAAATGTAAAAATAGCAAAAGTTGATGAACTTAAGATCATATTAGAAGAAGGGGAAGAACGTAAAAAACCTTATGTTTAAGAATTCCAGAGGCTCTTAAATCCCAAATAGATAACCAGATTGATGAACTATTGGAATTAGATCTCATAGAGGAGAGCTCGGATGAAATAGCACATCCAGTGGTATGTGTAAGCAAAAAGGATGGAGGAATTAGGATGTTTATCGACTACAAATCTCTTAATGCTGTGACAAAAACGGATGATTTTCCTATGCAAGATTCAATGCAATTAATTCATTGTATTGCAAAGGCTAATATTATTTCCACATTGGATCTACTGAAGGGTTACTGGACTATTCCAGTAGAAGAAGCTAGTCGTGATTTCACCTCATTCAAAACCCATAGATCTCAATATCGTTTCAAAGTCATGCCGTTTGGATTGAAAAATGCCGCTGCTACATTTCAAAGGGTGATGAATAAAGTGCTATCTTCCTTTAGGAAATTTCACGTGCTTACATTGACGATATAGCTATATTTTCTAATAATTTAGAAGAACACTTATTGCATCTAAATATTATTTTAAGAAAATTAAAGGAGCTCAACTTTACTGTCAATATAAACAAGTGTGATTTTGCCAAACCTCCCTAGTCATATCAGATTCTTAGGACATATTATTGGCTCTGGAGAACATCAACCTGATCCGGAAAAAGTGCAAGTTATACAGCAACTTAAAAGACCAACAACCAAAAAGGATTTTAGAAGTGTGTTAGGGTTGTGTAACTTCTAACGTAAGTACATTCCTAAATATTCTGAATTAGTATATCCATTAACTGAGCTTACTAAGAAACGTGTGCCTGACAATATTCTCTGGACTGAAGTGCACAACACAGTGATTATATCTCTAAAACAAGCCCTAGTTAAGGCACCTTCACTTCAGACTCTATCACTAGGTAAGCCTTTCATAATTTACTCTGATGCTTCTCAGGTAGGAGTTCGTGCTTGCCTTTCTCAGCGTGCCAATGATAAAATTTATCCAGTTTCATATGCTAATCAAAAATTGAATAAAACTCAACAATCCTGGTCTACAGTTGAACGTGAGGCATATGCAATAGTGTGGTCGTTAAAAAGGTTCGAATCAATAATTTTTGGTTCAGAAATTGAGTTTTATACTGACCACAATCCCTTACCATACTTGACCAAATGTGCACCTCAATCACCTCGTCTTCAGAGGTGGGTGTTTGCTCTTTAGAGATATAACTATCAGTTATTGTGCAGGAGCTAAGATGCCTCATGCAGATGCTTTATCTAGACTTTTTCCAGATAAAAACTGACTTTAGTGTTTAGTGTAAAAACTCTATACGTAAATAGATTTCAGTGAAAATATTTTGTTTTATTTGCATCTTTGTATTTGGTATATTGTTTGTTTACATCAATTGTATTGGTATATTGTTTGTTTACATTAATGTTACTGGTATATTGTTTATTTACATTAATGTTACTGGTATATTGTTTATTTACATTAATGTCAATTTATATATATTTAGTGGATAGATTTATTTTAATTTTGTTTTATATCTTTTTATATACATATTATTAATATTGATTATTCTATGCATACTTGTGAATTTTAAGTAATTCATTTGCAAATAATTTTTTCTATACACCTATAATTATTTCCTAATTCCAAGTTCATATTTATTTTATGTTTAATATTTATTTAATTGTTTGCAAAAATATTATTAAGTATGTGGTATTCTTTTGTATCCTAACATATTTAATTCAGTTATGTGTTTATGTGGAACATAAACCCAAACTTGCGAGAAGGATGTAGTGTCTTATACTCTTCATTCTCTTCACATGATGGCGCTGTAGTCATTGAGAGAGAGGAGAGGAGGGAGTCCGCTCCGGCGGGAGAGATTGTCTTTGACCAGCGAACGAGGAGGTTTGACTGGCTCTCCTTGGGTGTTTGTTCTGTTGGCCGTGTAGGGCCATAATCAAATTTCCATTAACTATAATTTTAATATACAATACTATTAATTGTTAACTTTAATTTTTAAATAAATGTTTGTATTTGTTCGAGTTGTGCTTTCTTCTACAGAACAGACACTACAAATAGGATGCGATAAACATGGTAAAATGCGGAAATATTTTGTTATAAATATTAACTTTTCAAATTAGGAGTTATTATTTTTGTTTAAGAAAGTGCTTAAATATTTCGTGTTATTTTTATTTTACGGATCAATATTTAACCAACAAGTTATTAACACATTTTTATCATGCTAATCTTATTTCATGGAGTGAGAGAAATTCCTCGAGAGAATAGTTCTAATAATAATTGATCCACAGTCTCAAAAATTAATCATGTCAACAATGGATCAAGCTGTTTCATGCAAAAACACGGAATCTGAAGATCAGATGATAATCTTTCATTATTATTCAAAAATATTTTTACAAAATTTGTGTAAATAAACTTTTGTTACCAATGTACCAAGTTCAATAAAAAAAATCCGTCTATTCCAAAGCTATATACCTAATTTGTTTTAGATTTTTTAAGTGGATATTTGATTTTGAGCATTATTTCTATTTCCTATCATATCTCTATTAAGTGTGAAATTAAACATTATAGACATTTAAGCATTCTCTACATTTTTGTTTCCGAGAGATTTTTTCCCAAATATGAAATGAATTCCCTCATTTCACAAAAATTTGAAATACCCATACTGATTGACTCATCCTCTAAAGAGCAGCACTCTTCAAAGTGGAAGCCCCCAGAAATTCAAGCCACTGTTAAAAAAGGGGTAATGGCATTTGCCCTTCTGCCTTATATATGACATCTGTTAGGGCGATTGCTTTTTCCTCTTTCACGCTTCCTCCGAATTTCTTAACTGTGATTTACAAGGAATTCAAATCACTGTTAAATAATGGGTAATGGCATTTGCACTTTTGCCTTCTATACAACATCTGTCAGGTTGTTGCTTTTGCCTCTTCCAGCCTTCCTCCCTAGTTACACCTGAATATAACTTACTGTCTACTGAAAGGGTTACCGGAAAGCAATTGATGCAATGGATATTAAAATGTTTTACAACTGCCTTAAGCAATTAAGGCTTTTCACTTCTTGGCAGCAAAAATATCTATTCCACAGAAGGGTTTGCAGAAAATCGAAAGTTAATATTCAACAATGATTGAGACTGAATACAAAACAATCCACTCTAAACAGTGCAATGCCATGATTAGCCTTCTAGGCAAGAAATGATCAAAATTATACCATAAATGCATCCAACTTTAAACTTTCTTTCTATATATATATATATATATATATATATATATATATATATATATATATATATATATATATATATATATATATATATATATATATACATACACTACTGGCCATTAAAATTGCTACACCAGGAAAGCGACACACCACACACGTGAAATTTGCATGATAGGTAGAACTTGCTGTGATATGCAAATGATTAGATTTTCAGCGCATTCATACAAAGCAGGCGACAGTAGCGACATCTAAAATGTGTATAGAACCAGATATTTGACAGCAGATTTCTCATACTCAATTTCCATTTCAACGTTGTTTTCGGCAAAGAAAGTTGTTGTAATGTCTCGTGTAAGAAGAAGAAATGCCTATCAGCACGTGTCTGACTTTGATCGAGGAAGGATTATAGCCTACCGGGATTACGGTTTATCGTACCGCAATATTGTTGCTCGCGTCGATCGAGACCCCATGACTGTTAGCAGAATATGGAATCGATGTGTTCAGGACAATCATACGTAACATCATGCAGGATCTCAGCGACCCCCATCACTAACAGCAGAGAAGACAGACATCTTATCCGCATGGTCACAAGGGATCGTACAGCCACGTCACGAATCCTGAGTCGAGAAATGGAGTCATTTGCAAGGCAACACGTTTCTGCTCGAACAGTTCGACGACATTTGCAGCAGCATGGATTGTCTGCATGGCGACAATGGCTTCGGCTACCATTGACGATGCGTCACACACAGGAGCGAGCGCCTTCAATGGTTTAATCAGCGACGAACCTGGACGCGGGAATGGCCTCACGTCATCTTTACAGATGAATCTCGGTTCTGTATACATGACCATGATGGCCGCATCCGTCTTTGGAGGCATCGTGGAGAACGCGCATTGCCAACTTGCATTGGACATCGCCATACCGGCCCATCTGCTGGAGTGATGGTATGGGGTGCCATTGGATACACGTCTCGATCACCTCTTGTTCGGATTACCGGCACTTTGAACAGCAACCGTTACATTTCCGATGAGTTAAGGCCCGTGGCTCTGCCATATCTTCGAGGCCTCCCTAATGCTTTGTTTCAACAGGATAATGCACGACCGCATGCTGCCCGTACTGTTCTGAACTTCCTTGATGCAGAACAGGTTCGACTGTTACCCTGGCCAGCACGTTCTCCTGATCTGTCACCAATTGAGAACGTGTGGTCAATGGTTGCCGAGCGATTGGAACGCCATCACTCACCATCAACTACTGTCGATGAACTGTGGTATAGTGTTGAAGCTGCATGGACTGAGATCCCCGTACATGCCATACAATCTCTGTTTGACTCCATGCCTAGGCGGATAAATGCTGTTATTGCAGCCAGAGGTGGCTGCTCTGGGTACTGATTTCTCAAGATCTATGCATCCTAATTTCCTGTAAATCTAATCACTTGTTCTTTCCACTATAATGTTTGTGTCCAATAAATATCATTCTGTTATTTGCATTCCTTCTTGGTGTAGCAATTTTAATGACCAGTAGTGTATATATATATGTATGTATATAGATGTGTGTGTGTGTGTGTGTGTGTGTGTGTGTGTGTGTGTGTGTGTGTGTGTGTGTGTGTGTGTGTGTGTGTGTGTGTGTGTGTGTGTGTGTGTGTGTGTGTGTGTGTGTGTGTGTGTGTGTGTGTGTGTGTGTGTGTGTGTGTGTGTGTGTGTGTGTGTGTGTGTGTGTGTGTGTGTGTGTGTGTGTGTGTGTGAATCAATATTTATATCATATTCCAGGTCACTAATCATCTAACTATTTAAATGAAAATGGCTGTACTAGCTATAAATTAAATATTTTTCGTACTTACTCTATAATGTCTTCATTTCCAAATACAAAAATGTTTTGATTGTTTTTTGCTATTTTCATTCTATTTATTTATTTCACTTTTTAAAAAATATCCGAAAAATTTTAGAATAACATTGTCTTAAAAAAGGGAAAAATAGTAAAATTTTAAACAAAGCAAAGAATTACACTGAAAAATAAAGCTTACAATCAAAAGTTGTTATTTGAATAAATTTTTATTCAATATTTGTTTTATAGAATAAGTTCTTCAATATAATAATAATGTACTAGAAATATATTTTTATAAACTATAATTACATATGAACAAAATATCAACTGAGTTGTTTTGAATTAAAATATATCTTGTAGTTTTTAAGTAGAAAAAACTCGTATCTTAAATTTTGTAAGTTATTTATAGATATTTAGAAAAGATATATAAATCGAATAAAAATAACACTCAGAAGAAAGTATATTTTTGATTTATCTATAAGATTCATTTACATAGAAAGTTTAGAAAATTAATCACAATGAATCATTAACTAAGAAATGAAATTTATATTTCAATGTGGTCAATATTCTGAATTCCCCATTGTTGAAAAAAGGAATTTGTAGAAAATTCAAACCATACTTTGATGATGTAAATGTTTACCTAAAAAGAATATAAATGGAGCTTTAATTAAAAAAAGAACACAAATAAATGTTGCATTCATTTTTTCCTTTAATCTGATGTTGATATTTTTATAAGAAACAATTGATTGAATGTTATGAAGAAATTGTTCACATATTTAAAATGTCTACATACATATATAATTATTCTTAATATTTAAAAAATGAAATTTTCATTGGATTGAATAAAAAACCTGATATTATTTTAAAATTTAAAACGATATTAATTCTCTAATTATACGATATGTTTAACTCTGATTAACATCTGTTAATATATTTGCTTTTTTTTCAGAGTTACTATTCAAGTTTAACTACTCCTTATCTAAAAATAAAAAGGTTAACTAAGTAATTATCAAATAGTTTCACGGTAAGACTTAAAGCGTCATTCTGACGTTAGATCAAAGAGTAAACTTCAAAATCTTATCTTTCTATATATTTTGTGTACACTTTTATAATTAAAGATATAAAAAATACAAATAAATCAAATATTCGAAAAGATAAAAAATCTTCATAAGTGTCAGGAAAAGAAATTTCTGTGCAAATAAAGTCAAGATAATCAAATACGTCAGTGACTGAAATATTTTATTTTGATAAGAATGGAATTAGTGGATTGACATTGTGCACAAAATATATAGGGGCTTGTTTCTTCAAGGTCAGAAATTCGCGACAAATTTTTAAGGTGCATATTACAGCTTTATCACTCCCTTTTTCTCCCGAATTGCAAGTATATAAACAAAATGGTGTAATCCCATTGTTTCGCCAGAGACTTTTAATTTGGTAGAAAGTGAATGAGTTTCCGAGGTTTTGTGTAAATGGAAATTCATTTCTTAGTTATGCAACAGAATTTCACTGTCTGTACGCGTAGTTTCTGTAATGGATATGCTCAGAGAAAATACCTTATGAATTTCAAGCGCCTGTAAAAACATAATTTCTGTTGCTCATTAAATGTGTTGTTGATGTTAAAAGATGTTGTTTACTCCACATTAGGAATGAACTGAAGCCCAATGGATATAACCTGATTTCCATTTATTATGTAAGTAAATTCAGTTTACTTTTCTAATTTAGAAATACTAGATTATGACTGTGCCTTGTATAGTGAGATAGTAGTTGTGACTTCTATGATTGTTTTTTTTTAAATGTGTAATTTTTATCCTCTAATGAATCTACTATATATTATTCTTATATTATACATAAGATTATTCTTAAAATATTACCTATTAGAATATAACATCAAATTGTATTTAGAAAACAAAAATTTTCTGGGAAACACTTTAATATAAAATATTTATTCCAAGATTTTAATCAATTTGTTCGTATAGATTTATTTAACTTATGCTATCTTCATGACTCTATATTTGAGCTTATCAAATAAATTAATATTGACAGTCAAAGATGAATTTCTACTGGCATAATTGTCAATCAATATCAATAAATAACTATAATATATATAAATACTTATATTTGTTGTAAGATTTGAGTTCATATGAAAAACATAAAGCTGACTCAGTAATATTTTTACACTAAGCCCACTTTATTTGTACTGACACAATAGGTGTTATTTGAATCACACATAATTGTAGTTTTTATCAAACATTTTAGAGTCATAAAAATCAGAAGAAGAAAATCCAAAATGAAGTAAAAAGCAGTCACGTGATAGGTATATAATTGCCACGATAGATCTATGCATTCCATATCGTAGAATTGAAATTAGAATCTAGAATAATTTTAAAGTCAAGAGAAAAATTTTATATTATAATATAGTGGGATTATTTATTCTTGTGAGTCTATTTTTATGCATCTTAAATGCATATAATATTATTATATACCATATTTACATACCATAAACTACGATCAAATAGCAAATCTACATAACCTTGATTCTTAAAATATAACACTTTGTGCCATATTACCATAAAGTGCAACAACATACCTCAAAATCACCCTCTATAACATCCATCAAACAATACTATTTTTATTTCTAAAATACAACAGCATAATGCTAAAACTTTTTTTGTCACAGATAATTTATTTTCCCAAATATTATCAATAGGAAAGTCTAAGATCGCAGTAAAAGTAAATTGCATATTCCATAGCACATTTCATATAAATTTGATTTATATACCTAAAGAGCTAGCGAACCTCATGTATTTATTTACTTTCTTTTTTGAATTATTTAAAAATTCGAAATCTAATTTATGATCCATATTAAAATCAAATTACATGAAGCATGTATTTTGTTAGCACCTAAGTGAGTGTGTGTGTGTCTGTATATGTGTTATAGAAAAAAACAAAGAGATGTCTGATTACTATTCTCATCTTACTTGACAAACATTTCTCGTTATAATAATAATCAATTGAAATCATATTGCAATGAATAAAAGCATAAATTAGAACCAGAATAATGTTATCGTGCATATGATTGTTTATCAATTTTCATCAAATTAATTAATATCTACATAGAAATATTTTTTCATAGCAGAATTTTTAATTTTGTTAGACTTAAAAACAAGTAAAAATGAGCATTGTATGTACATATAACTTTTGCAGATTTGATAAATATTGACATGTCCATAATCTCTTACTACATGGAAAAAACACATAAAAAATTACTTCTTTCTACAAATTGTATTTAAATTCTATTTTTCGTGGCTCAAAAGCCAAGGTATGGAGCCACTAAAATTTCTTTGCAGAAATCTCAAATGAATAGCTTGGATACAAGGCAAAATTCTATAAGTTCTAAATAAACTCTTAATTTTTTTTTGTTTTTATATAAAAAAATGCTATATTAATGTAAGAAATGTTAATTTTAAATCTTCTTATTTGCTTAATGCTACATATCTTGTTTTGTTAACTTAAAAAAGGGCCTTATTCCAAACATTTAAGTTTGTTTCGATTGTAAATACATTCTTGACTTAATATAACTTATATCAATAACTGTAGTCCCTAATTGAATTATACTTATTGTACAAAAAACGATGACAAAAAAGAACAATAATACCTATCAATAAATATCATAAATAGTCATTTAATATGTCCTCATTGCATTTAACATTTAAATAACTGCATTATTAATATTCATTGTAAAAGAGAAAAAAATATCCGATAAATTATTTTTTTCTGTTTTCTATATAGCTTCAACTTCAATAAGAATCTTCTTAACTGCATACTTTACTTTTCTTTTTAATGAGATTTAGATTTGGGTCATTTTATGTATAGTTACTGCCAAACTTGTTTGGAGCTATTAATGTATTTAGCATTTAATTTTCATTTATTTTGAAAATTTATCAAAACAATTTTTTTACTGTAATAGATTTTTATAGTTTTACAAGTTTGTCACAAAAGCCTTTGAGAACTTTAAATTAACTAAGAAACATACTGTGTCATAGAGCTTGCAAAAGAAAATAAAAGTTGTTAAGCTTCCTCTTTCCTTTATCGTAGGTTAATCATTCTTAATATTGTATAATTTAAAAATAATAATTTTATTTTAATTTTTAGTGATACGGTTTTTATTTAAAAGATCTCACACCATTTTTACTCTCATTTTTGGTTTTCATAGCCAGGCAGTCTATTGCATCATTACATAAATCAAAATCTTATCTCATATAATAAAACGTTGAAAAACTGCAATATTTAATTTATTCTAAATGTTTTGCATGCATTTACGTAAATATAAAAATTGAGCTTCAGCAATATTTTGTACTCTCTAGCAAGGAATAAATAAATTACAACCAAATAAAAAGAATAAATGACAAATGAAAATTTACGATCTCTAGTGGAATTGTATATCATTGCTATTACTCCTATGAAACAGTAAATTGCGTCACTGACTTGTACACTGAAAGTAAATGGAAATTTCTCGTCATCATATGTTCCCTTCCATAAATCATAATGCTCAGTTTCAAGAGAAATAATTCACATTGAAATCTTGTCCTGCTACTTTTATTTTCTCATTTATCTACCATTAATTTCGACGCATTTGTAGAATACGAGAAATCTTTTTGTTAAATCGTCTGAAATCATTCTTCCAATTGAAGTTCCATGCATTTTCTCTAGTTATATATATATATATATATATATATATATATATATATATATATATATATATATATATATATATATATATATATATATATATATATATATATATATATATATATATATATATATATATATATATATATATATATATATATATATATATGGCTTTTTAATATCTACACCAATATATTGGTTAAAACAGAGAAAATTTGATAGAAATAAAAATTTTTGAACAATGCATTTTCTTTACTTAGTCATTAGTTAATGGTAATTTACTAAGCTTTATTACATAATCCTTTAGTTAAATCTTTAATTATTATAAGTAATTATGCATTAAAATTCAACAAACACACCATCCAAATGATTTCTACTAATCTACTTAACAAAAACTGAAAAGATGAAGTTTGTTTGAAGATGAAATTACGTAAATCTTTACTTTTCCTACTATTTGCTCTATTTATTCTTACTATTTAATCTTTACTTTAATATTTACTTCTATTTGTAAAATTAATTTCATTAAATATATGTTAAAATAAATGTATGTTTATTTTAACATATATTTAATGAAATTAATTTTACAAAATAATCTTTCATTAAATTATGATTTTACATAGTCTGAAAATGTGTTTACCTAATTACCAAAATTATCAGCCATTTGAAATGTACTGCATTTTTCATTTCCAATATCAATACCATTTTCTGAAAGTTATAATAAATAAATGGTCTTATATTATTTAAATTAATTAATTGAAAATATATGTGTCTGTGTTTTAGTCTAAATTTTGGTTTCATTGCTTTAGTAATATATTTATGATAAGGTTATATATTTAACCTTATGCCCATAAAGTATAAAATGAAGTTTTTGTAATACAATTTAAAATAAACATTAGGTATAGAGATACATATCTTTCTTATTAAGTGAATGCTGTTGTTCAGGGCATATTGAAGCATATAGACAATGATGAATTGGACAAATTAGTTGATGAATCACACAGTGTATACAATTAAGTTTGGTTAAAAGTTGCATTTAATTCATAATGGATGATAAGTGCTTAGTTTACTCAATGTCCATGATTAGTAATATTTAGAATATTTATTAAGGGAAGTAAATTCATTACTGGATAGTATCACATGCATATTCTTAATTCCGCATCCTTTTAATAATTTTCCCGCGTAACTAAGGAACGTGGAGTTTCAAATATTTTGCTAAACTAGATTAATCCTCAACTCATGGCTAAGATTATATTTTATGAAGCTCAAGAGATTTCTCCTAATCAGCATAAAAAAACTGAATGTAATTGCTTCGTATTATCTTCTAAGGATATCCTTTTAGCCAAAGTGTGTTTTGAGTTTATCGTATGACAACTCTTTGAATATGACCATTTTCCTACTCTGGGTAGAAACCTTAATATGTGCCATTTTTCCTGCATGACATTATTGCTCATGATAATTAAGTCTCATCTCCTGCGAAAAGAAATATAATCGCACGACTTGAAGACATCGGTTCCGAAGAGAGGGAAACAAGATTGAAGACAGACGATGTGAGCTTGCAGAAGAATAGATAACATAAAAACCAAGGTCAAAGAGGGCAGAAGAAAATTTTTAACAAGGAAATGATATATAATGATGATGCGGTGTCTGAGAAAGCTATTATGGCATTTCTGACCAATCCTCAATTTTTAACCATTTTTCTATCCAGTAATTATTTTCTTTAATAAGTCTATCATTCAATAAATAATCCTAATTGAGTATTAACTAAGTTATTATGGTTTGATAGGAATTTTTATAAGACCTTACAATATTCAACAACACAGAAATTTTCTCTACCGTGAAGCATTCTATTTCCAACCGTATATCCTGCGGAGATATTTCAGTATTTCAAGTTCCATCCACTTTAGATAAGTTCAAGTAATTTTTTCAGAGATATTTTGCAGTATCTTTTTCATTTTATGATGTAATTACTGGTATAGCTGATTTATATTGAGACTCATATAGATCTTTGATGCACGATTTCTTTCAAACTCGTAGAGATTTTTTAAATATTTACCTTGACATCATCATTGAGTTACTGAAATAACTTCATATTTGACAGTTAAATTTGACTGGCAATTAGTCAGGAAAACAATAACATCTATTACATCAGAGTCTCTTTCAACCGTTTGAACTCATTCGCTAATTTCCATAAATATAAAATAAAAACCGCCACTAGTTTTCAGCTTTACATCAAACATCAATATAGATTGCGTGATGAAGTTTCATATGAATCTTGAATAAGCTGCTTGACTTCTTATTAGAAAACTTTTATATATTCAGTGATATATTTTACTTTTCTTTATTGAGATGACCTCAACCATATGCTGATATGGGTTAAAAACACGGAAATCTAATTTAGCATTTAAAATTATTATTTAAAAATACATTATATTAAAGGATCTTTTCTACTTTTATGATAATCTACCAACAATGACATTGATCAATAAATAGATTCTATACAATATTTTATGTAAACTCATATATACCTAAAACGTTAGCTTTATTTAGTGAAAATTACAAAATTCTAAGCTAAAATTTACGTTATTTATTTTTTTGTTAATAGTGAACAAAATATTTCTCTTCAAAATTTTTAATATTTTATTCATTATGTCATTATACATATGATTATTTTCATAAATATAGCCCAGTTTGTGCGTGTATTGTTTGTAGCATTTTCTCTGCACCATTTTATTTGTCTATAAGTTTCATATAAAAATGTGTTGAATATATAGACCATTGAGTGAAATCTCTTTGTAAAACAATTTAGTCTAAAAATAATTTAGATCTGAGTTACAAACTTAACATATGGAATAATTTATAAAGATAGATTAGATCTTGAATCCGATTAATGAACATGAAGAATAAAAACAATTGCCTTTACAAATAACGAAAATATTTAAAATTGAGCCTGAAGTTTAACTGAGAATCTCAATTATTTTCTAAAATTAATTTAAAACACAAAAAACATCAATGTAAAATATTTGGTAATAAATTAATAAAAATAAATAAGATATAAAAGAAAACGTATAATAGAGAAAATATATATATGTTTGTGTGTCATCTTTGTTTTTAAAATAGATAAGAGTTATTAAATAATGAAAAAAAATTGTTCATATATTGAAGAAGACCTATTCTCCTTATTGTTTCACTTTAAATGAACTGCTGACCGAGGGCTGAGTGCTTAGCGCTCTTGACTCCTGAGCTGTGGTTCACGGGTTCGAATCCCGATTCAGGCATGGATGTTACTTTCTCTGTGTGTTTCTCTGCCCTATCTTCTGAGATGATAAATAAATGCGACCCACCCTATAAATGGATTTGTGGTGGTATGGCATGGGTAATGCTATTCGCCTCCATGTCTTGGTTCACAGGTGCCCTTTGGGTAACGACAAATGAGTACAGGTTTCCAGCCTTGTTGTGGCGAAGCGATAGTCACCCAGTGTGCCCGCTATTACTAAAAAAACTTACATTGAATCAAGTGATACAAATAACTTCTAGGAATTCGAGATGAGATTTGGGCCTTTAAAAATTTCACAGTATTTACTTTGTATTACTGGGTTAATTTGTTATATAATATGTAAGTACAAAAAATACTTTAAGTTTCCGGTTTTCTTGTTCGTGAATTTAGTTTAATGGACGCATTCAACAACTTAATATTTCTTCAATTTCCCTACGAATAATTTATCAAGAATTTTGACACATTTTAAGTAACTGATTTCGCAGTAAATGTCAAAGAAATTAATGGAAAAAAGATAAAGTATGTATATTAGAGAAAGTGTATAGAATTCTGTGTATATATATAAAAATGTGGTTAAAACAGTGAAAAGAAGATACAGAGCATTAAACTAGAAGTGTTTTGTTACATAATAAGTAATAATTTGATTGGTTAATTTGAAAGTATCACGTCATTTGTTGTTCATCAAGTGATTTGTTATGTTAATATCTCTGGCGTTTTTGTGGAGATTCTCGCTGACATGAGCTCAAACCCAACTCTTTTCGCACATTTGGCTTTTTTAAGTTAACACAGATCAGGAATTAATATTTTGAATTTATTGGATGATTTAATTTTGAAAAACTAATGTTTCGATTTCAACGTAGTATAAAAAAATTAAATGGCAGTATTCATGCAAATTAGCCATGCCTTTGATATATGAAACAGGTATTTTAATTTATTCTTTCTATAATGATGACAGTCCAAAGAATACAAATTTATGTTTTTAAATGTGTGTATAATATATATTCGCTTCTTAGCCCTAAAGATTATTACCAACGTTGTTCCATTCAAAAAAAATTTGAAATTTGCATACAAAAATTTAAAACTTTGTCATCTTTGTAACAAAATAAAGACAAATACAATTTTTTATAAGCAAACAAAGGTATTAAAAATAGAAAATGTGAAATTCAGATGGAAAAATTCAAACTTAAAATGTATTAAATTGTGTTGGAGACTTTGATATGTAATGAAAAAAATATTTTGAGAAAGATTCCGGTGTATGAGAAACGAATATTATAATTATAAATTAACTAATATACACAATTAGTTATAAATGCCCCTTTCTGAATCAGTCAGTTTTAAACATTATAGTTACCTTGTCATATTGAAATAAACTTATAAGCAATTCTTCTGCAGTTAAAATAAAATTTCATAACAAAGAGCTTTTTACAGACAATAGTTAAATTTTTTGTTCACTTGTTTAATTGTACTTTATTGATAATAGGATAAAAATTAATCTGTTCACTTTGACTTTGAATGTGTACTGAAACAAGCAACATAAACTTATTCTCCTTTTTAATTCAATAATGTACATTTCAGGAAATAGGAAATACTTTTTTAATGCAGCAGTTTTTATTATTATTTCAAAATTAATTTAAGTATTAGCATTTTTTGCATTTACCGTTACAAACTGCAAAAAATTATTTAATGTAATTAGTTTAATGTTAACTGTAAAAAAAACATTTATACAAAATAAGCTGCATTTCTGCAGAAAATTTATTGTAAAACACATTATTATAATTAATGTATGAAGATTTTTAAGGGATTATTTTAACATATATATAATTCTTTAAGCAAATCTCAAATTGTATTCCATTCATAATTATATATATTAAAGTAAAAGCTGTGGATTTTGAATGACAATTTATTTAAAAATTTGAAATGTCATATTAGTATTGTAAATTGAAATGTAAATTATAATAAATGTAAATTTTTAACTACAATAATCAATACTTACTTCCTAGAATATACATTATTGAGCCCATGAGCTTATAAATTTATCATTCAAATAAACTATGGGAACAAAAAGTAAAAGATAAAAGCATTCCTTTAATTAACGTTTATTTTTCATAGTAGCTTGATTATATTTATTTTTAAAAATTAAAGGAAAAATTATCAAATGTTTAAAATTTTCCTTTGATATATAAGAAATGTATTCTATGACATGTACGAAATTTTTTATATTCCTTCTTAAATAAATAATCCTTCAATAAAATATTTTAGCTTGATTTTATTCTTTTCTAAAGTTTGTTCCTTTATTTTTTATCAATGTACTTTTATTTAATAAGTCAGATTTTCTCCTTTATTGTTATTTTCAATCATAATGATCTTCAAAGTGAAGGTATATGTATATATATATATATATATATATATATATATATATATATATATATATATATATATATATATATATATATATATATATATATATATATATTTATATATATCTTATACACTATTTCTATATTAAAAATGTAATTTGTATCAAAACATGTGCCATATTGTTAAACAGTTTCCACAAAGGGAAAAATATACACAATTGGAATAAAATTTGTAGTTAATTAAATAATCTCCTACGAGAAAATATGAAAAATAAATTAAAAACCACTGAGACAAAATAACAAAATCAGCTAATGAGTGGATTTTAATAAACCTTTTTCAATCAGAGAAACATATAAATCATATTTATCATTGTTAATCAAAAGGGAGAAAAATCGCAGTTTTTTCTACTAGGGAATTTAAATGTTTAGTTGATTAAATTTTTAAATGCTCCAGATCTCATTTCTTCTAATACAGCAAAACATTTTCCTCTCTATAAAAGGTCTCTATTCATAACATACTTATAAGAAAAAAAATTAATGTAAAAAAAAATCTTTAAAAATCTCCATACTTCCGTGTATCCATAGTTCAGTGGTAAAGTAATTTTATAAAATTTATGCTTTAAAATAAGATATCAAGTTGATCAAATACATCTCATTTTACTAATTATAACACATTTATTGATTGAAAATCAAGTATTTAAAATTATGCCCTTTTAAAAATATTTATGAGAAAAATAATAATACAAAAAATCACACAAACTAACTGAATTATCAACTTATACTTTTTTAGCTATATCAGATTGCATAACTTGAAAAAATATATCAACATTTCATCAATAAATATTTTTACTGCAGTTTTTGTTATGGGGGAATAATTTTATTTTATTTATAAGTGCATTGAACACTTATATAAAAAATATTTATGGAAAAGAAAAAAAATTAGTCACCAAATATAAAATCTTAAGAACTCTTCTACAAAATTATAAATTAAATTTACATAGTCATTTTAAGTAATATATGAGATATGATTTAAAAATTAAAAGCTTCATTTTCTCTCTTTTATAATTTATAGACATAGGAAAGAGTCTTTCAGACTTTTAAAGCTACCAGCTATGCAACTCAATTTTAAAATATGAATTTTGGTAAAAATAAAATTCTTCTAAAATTTACAAAATCTATGTATAAAAATTCATTTTCACTTTGAAGAAAATTGTTATAGAAGAAAATAAAATCAACCGAAATATATATACCTTAAGTTTTTAATACACATGTCTATAAATTAAAAATAATCAAGAAGCATATGGAAATTGAATGCAAAAAGAAAATGCCACCTGAATAAATATCATACTCATGGTCAAGCATTATATGCAAAGTACAGAAAGAAACCTGATAACGCGAGCGTACGCATAAATGAAGAGAATGTAAGATATATATATATATATATATATATATATATATATATATATATATATATATATATATATATATATATATATATATATATATATATATATATATATATATATATATATATATATATATATATATATATATATATATATATATATATATATTAGATTGCTCAAGAGTGACAACGCCAAATGTGATGAACAGTATTTATTATTTGATGATAGCTGCCAAAAGAAATAGACAGAGCACATATGTGGACCTCTCACGTCAAATATATTAAGCTACAGGTATCATCGTTTCCAATTAAATCATGTATACATGTTTGTTCGAGTATGCTCTATATATTAATAAGCCTGTTAAATGTGTTCCGCACATGGTAACTCACTGTCATTCGTTGTTAGTGTGAGGTAGAGAACATGCAATATGGACATCTTTACAGTTGGCTTGTGTTATGTTTTTCGACGAGTCGAGGTTTAGCTTATAGTCTGATTCACGTGGGACTTTTGTATGGAGAACACCAGGTACCCATTATTACCAAGACAACATCATTGAACACCAGCGTTAAAGCATGCAGTACTCGTTTGGAGAGCCAATATACCGTGCTCTAGAAAAGATCTGCATATTCAAATCAGAACTATGACAGATCAAATTTATGGATACATCATTCTAGAAAAACATGTTTGCTTGTTTAGGATTCCGATGGCGCTGAATATGAGAATAAGATAGAACATGTATTGGACAATGTTTGGCCAATGAATCACAAACTATCAACCTATTACTACACCTTAGGGGATCTTTAATTGCTGAAGAGAGTGCTCTGTCTCAAGTGCAGCTTGATAATTTGTTCCTTAGCATTCCTACGGTGCTGTACGCTCTGCATTTACTCAGAAAGTCAAGGTGCTTATGGACATGTATATGGAAGACATATGATCTATTAATTACTGTACCATTAACGTGCTATTCAGTTTTTGTACAGGAGGTATTTAGTACATGTGCTCTAAGGAGATATAATTCTGATTTTTATGCCTTGTATCATACATACATCAACTTTTTTGCTATTTCTCGTTGGCTTAATACATGGGTTTTATGAATAAATCAAGTTTTTTTTTTTGTACCTTTAGTTGATAGTTCCAGCATTATCCTAAATTGAAAGGCATGTGTGTATTTAACAAACACAACATTTACAAAATTAATCATGATACCATTTAACATAAACATTAAATTTAAGATTACATTCAAGCGGATGTTGGTATTGAAAGCACATATAATTTCTTAATCATAAATGCAAATGTGATTGCCAGAAATACAGTTCATCAAAAAAATTATTTTAATTGATTTAGAGTGAATTGAAATATGTAATAATTGGTAAAAAGATGAGAAGGAAATAAGTGTTAAATTGTGAATAATTCAACAGATTTTGTTGTAGTACCATATATATATATATATATATATATATATATATATATATATATATATATATATATATATATATATATATATATATATATATATATATATATATATATATATATATATATATATCTATATATATATATATATATATATATATATATATATATATATATATATATATATATATATATATATATATATATATATATATATATATATATATATATAATGTAACGTCTTTTGTGTTTCGAAACTCTCTAGCTAAATTAACAGATTAACGCTGATAAATAAGAAGCATATTTACATGTTAAATCTTTATCAATTAATTAATCTAACATATATACTTCCTGAAATACTAGAAACGAAAATGAGCGATTCAGCTCATGTCTCACTTAAGAATTATTTGTAACACAATGTTACTTCAAAAATGTAAATTATAATAAATCATCAAAATGCAATATTATAGAATCTATATCACTCATATGCTGTGTGTGTGACAAAGAAGTCATATTCAATACATTATTATCCCATATTTAAAACAAATTAGTCATATTTAAAACACTAAACAAAGAACGTTTTTCTAAGCCCTACTGCACTTAACCTATTCAGCACTACAAGGGAAAAATGTGATGGTATTTTATCACAATGGGGCACCTAATGTGTGTGTCGTCTACACTCCAAGAGTGAATGTATAAAGAAGCACATTCTCACATAGAGAAAAGAACATCAATGTCCAGACTAGGAGTCGAACCCGGGACCTATTGCTTCGAAGTTAGGGTTGCTAACCACTCCACCATCAATCTGCTAACTTGTTTGATATTTCCATATGCTGTATGTGTGAATGACAAAGAATCCATATTTAAACACTGAAAAATTCCTTATATTCATTCCCCAGTTATTTTGTTATTATACTTTTCACCTATAAATACATTTCTATTTACTTAGTCAAAATTTTTTCGTAGAAATCCTACTGATAGTGCTTTATATATTTTAATCAAAGATGCAGCAACAAAACGCAATATAATTAAGTATTTGGATCTGGATTGAATTTGAGTGTTTATTGCGCTTAAATTATTAATAAAAATATTTAAAAAATTTTAACATGAATATTTTTTGTTTTATGTCATTAATAAAAGAGAAAATATTCAAGTTAAATTTTTTTAAATATTTTTATTAATGTTATAATCAATTAGATATAAAATGTTAAGTTGTAAGTTTACACATTCATAATTAAAATGCAATTACAAAATAATATTATAATTCAGGCTTACAAAATACAATAAATGTTGTAAATCAGCTTTAATAACATTTTTCAATCAATTTCAGTAACCACTTTTTGGTTGATCTACATAGTATTCCTTATTACCAAAATACCTTATTTCCTTTAACATTAAAATTTCTGAGTCTCATTGTGAAATATATTTGTTAAAACTAATTGAAATTCATTGATTCAAATTTTTATATTAACTTGTAACTGTAATAAAAATATTCAAAGAAGGAATGATCGTGATATTTTTCCTTTCATTCTGCTTGTCACATTTACGTGCTTCATAATGCTTGATTTGGATAAAAAAAAAGCTTAAATAAGCGAAACCTTTTATTTTGCAAGTTCATATAACTAATTCTCTTCACATTTTTTTTTCTATAGATGATCTTCAAATTCCTTCCTGTGTAATAATAAGCCTTACCTATGATGAATTAGCAACTAGTGCAAAAAATCTCCGTTTTTTTCCGTCAACAAACGATTTCTCAAACGAAGAAAGTTCTCTAAGTAGCGTAGCAGATGCTTTCGCACATGATGTCAGCGTTTATATAAAACAAAAATTGTGTGAGCAGATAAGAAAATATTATGCCTTTTTCTGATCACTGAGATTTTCAACAGGGAATAAGGAAACGCAAAATAATCTATTATTTAAAAGTAAGTACTATTTTTATATAAAAAATAAAGGAAATCCTTTTTATGAAACTCTTCTACATTTTTTTAAATTTCTTCATTTACCATTTAATAATTCAAGTACTTGTTAATTTTTTACAGAAAATCAGAGATTATTAATTTAAATTACGGAATCAATATAATAAATGTATAATTTAATATCATGCAAAGTTCTCCTCAAAAATCAACCCTTAATTAAAGAAAAATTTTGAGACCCTTGTGAAAGTTATGGTTTAAGGCTTTGATTTTAAATGAGTGTCAAAATAATAAAATTTTTGGTAATCTATGATTTAAAAGTTGTATCTAAGTTTGTGTAACAATTATATCTAATTTTAATCCAAATTTTCCCATTAAAAACTACTGATTTCGATCGAGAAAAATCAGTAAATACAATAAGGAAAAAGTCCTAAAGTTTTAAATCATCTGAAACATTTCAATATTATTTTAAATAAGAATCTCCAATGTTTTCATCAAGCATACAAAAACATTTTTCAAAATCTCAGCATTGTAAGAAAGTGAAATTTGTAGAAATAACGGTTAAATGTTTCGAACATACTATAAAAATTGTGTATGGGTACCCTTAAATTATTTTTATATTTATTCTGTATTTTCAATATGTATTTTCAGTATTCATTTTTATATGAGTATTTTCATTCTCATAGAACAAATGAAAACCAGATTTTTATGTTTCAGTATTTCCAATAATTCTTAGCGGAACGGTTTCTAAACATAACAGTAAACTTTATTGTTTCAATATGGGGAAAGTTTCTTCCCATCATTTTATTCTCTTCAAGATTCACAACTAAATATTATAAATAATCCTTACTCTATCCAAGAAATAAAAAATTCTTTTTAGTGCACATATTCCAGTAATGTTAAGCAAATAAAATTTGCTTGTCACATCAAGTCTTACATGGAAATAAAATTAGCTCAACATTCTGGCTATTAGTAAAATAAATACATGGCCATTTCTTATGCTATGATATACTATGATATAGCCATTTTCCAATGCTTAAGAACTGCATTTTAATGTATATCCAGCAAGATGAATAATAATCATTCATGGTATAAATAATAAATAACCAGGCCATGGTAGCCTAGTGGTTAAGGTATCGGCCTTCCATCCGGAAAGGCTGGTTTGGTTTCTCAATCTCGCAAAAGACCCACCGACCCCTGCATATTTCAGGAACGAAAATATTTTCAGTGAATACAATATTGAGACAATTACTGATAGACTAATTAGACTTGCAAAATCATTCTTTAATAATCTAACACAAATTCCTAACCCATTAATTAGTAACCAACCAGAATATAACTATAATGTTGCAAAAAATAGACGTCGACCAAAGGCAATCCTTTGAAATGCATAAATTAACCAAATTAAACTTTAAATAATACATATAAAAATAAAATCCTATAAAATAAAAACATGAATGAAATGAATTCCCTCCGTACTCTTTTTCAAATTCTCGTCAATTCGCCACGGGCAATTAAGTCTTCTTCCCAGAGAGGGAGCAGAACCTAATCGACCGTAACAAATCGAAATGCTAAAAATAAGGATTTGAAAGGCCATTTCGCATGTCCTGATAATACTTGTGTTGGACTTTTATTTAATTTTTATTCTATATATATCTAAATTAAAGGCATCATATAAACATAGTTACTAATATAAACATAGAAATAAAAATGAGACAAAAACCACTTGCATCATTATTTAATACAAAGAACGGCACTTTACATTTGTTACTGTTTAAATTATAAATACGTACGTGTATTAAAAAAAACTCACTGTAAATAACAAAGCTTGTATATATATTCTACTGTGTACCAAAATAAAAATGTAAAAATAAGAAATCAATGTACATAATCACGAATGTTTGTAAATACAGCCAAGACTCTGTAACCAGAATTCTGTAACTAAGAAAATGTATAATATACAACAAAGTTGTTAATTGTTGCTATAGAAGTATGAAAATTTGTAAAAAATTGTAAAAATATTATAGAAAAATGTTGAAATTCATGTTGCCCGCAATTGTATCAAGACCTTGCCGGATAGAAATAAAGTGAATAATGGATTTTGTATCAGTGCTTATGCCCTGATGACCTGCCTTGTAGATGCTGACGGCCAACCAGAGGATACCGGTTCGACTCCCCCCTCCAAATTAAATATTAAATAAATAAATCTGTCATTAAAGTCTTCACTTATAAGACTAACATATTTAGATCATCCAAACAAATATATTATATTGGAGATACGTGCCCCGGCACAGGAGCTCCAGTCACCGAATAACCAACCCTCATCCCTAAAGACCCACCGAGTACATGCGATATACGTTCTCGTTAAGCCAGTGGAATCGAAAGTCCTGTGGTCGGTCGTTGAGCAGTAACCATGGGTGCAATGGTCTGGAGAAAATTTCCTCCCCCTTAAGATCAATATCAAAATTGAGGAAGTGGATCCGCTGGTGGAACTATCTATCGGAGGATTTAGAAAAGAACAAATACGTACTTTCACCTTCGTGGCACTCTGATTAAAACGAAAGACGCCCCCTGTTGAGTTAAATTCGCATTGCTAAGGCGCATTGCGAGCTTGGCTTGTCCTAGTGTCATAAGTAACAACAACACAACATAATAAATAACTAAAACTTATGATAAAATAACTTTTTCTTAATAGTCAGTATAACTTGACTTAATAGTAAGTTTCTTAACTTTATCTATTTTTATCAATTTCAAACGAATGAAATTTAAAAATTTTCTAACATCATAATTGGAAATTAAAAGAAATGGCGTTATCTATACAAGAGCTATCAAAATGATTAAATTATTTGACAAAACTAAACAAACGTCAAAATGGTGTTCTTGAGGCCTACAAAAACTTAAACATTGGCAGTGTTTGAATTCAACATAGATTTTTTAAAAAAATAATAAGTAACTTTGTTTAAAAATATTTATTAATGAAGTAAAAATGTCATGAATGAATTAAATCTTTAATAATGATTCCGATCTTGTTTGTAGTCTTAACTGTTCTGTTTTCATTCCTGCTTTTTTTACAATATGATTAATTCATGTTTTATGGGTACTTCTTTTTATATTTTTTCTTATAAACTTTTTCAGAAATTTGTGTGTTCAAAATTACTGTTCATAATTTGATATGGTTTCATATTTGTAAGTGAAATCATCAATGTGAAATGAATGAGATATTTTCAATGGATCCCTATGGCAAAAGTTTTGTAAAAAATTCAAGTGCATAATGGCTTAAGAGGGAAAAACTTTTTTTCAGTGGTGGGCACTGGATAGTTAACTCTTCGCTACAACAATGCCGGAAACTGCTGCTTATTTACCCGGTGGACACCTGTGAAAAAGTTCATGAATGCGAGTAGCATTGCCCACGTCATGCCACCACAAACCCGCTTATGGGGTGGGCCACATTCATACATCATCATAGAAGAACGGATTGAGAAACACAGAGAGAAAGTAACATCCATGCCCGAACCAGGATTCGAACAAGAGACCCACAGCTCAGGAGTCAGGAACGATAACCACTCAGCCATTGGTCGGCACTAATTCTTATATTCAATATACATTACTTGTTATAGTCTTAAAAACTGAATAAAAGATATTTATTTCACGATTTGGTATGAAATACATAATTCGCGAGATATATGCTCCTAGTTTATCTTGTAAATATAGTTAACATATTAAAGTCAAAGCATTTATTAAAATCAAAACAGTTTAGATAGTTTTACATAAGAATCCCCATATGTCAGTGGCTATTCAAATCATGTTTATACTTGAATTAAAGGACACCCTGACTCTTTTTTAGAAAGAGTTGTTTCATTCCACATAATAAAATTAAAAAAAACTTTTTTTAAGAATTCTTATCAATATTAATAATGGGAAGCATTTTTTACAAATGAATATCATAAATGTGTTATTATAAAATAGTTTATTTAGCAGAAATTTTAAAAATTTTCGAAATGATATTAATGAGAAATGACAAAATTCCTGATTAAGATGTGTATTTTTTGCTAATTATGTTTTAATATTTAAAGGAACTTATTTGTTATTCTTTTTCTAATTTTTCTTTGCACTATAATTTTTTCTCCTATGCTTTTTTAACTATTAATGAGATCTAAAAATAAATATCTTACCTTTCTTTAGTCAAACGTTTTTAGTATGCAATAATATTGAGTTATACCTAATTTTTTTAAACCGATTTAATCATCAAAATAAACTTCTTTCTTTGATTTTCAAAATAAATAAGGAAACCTTTTTTGTGAATTAATAAATATGCTTATATTTTAACAAACAGAAAATTTTTCACGTTTAATATCAACCAATTTGATCAAATCTACAATTGAGAGCATGAACACTATAAACTGAACTTTTAGCATCATTCTAAATAGACGAATGGGTTTCGGAAGATCCCTCCTTTTAAATTTTGGATTGGGACTCCACGAGGATATTTTAATAGACACGAGTGATAGTTAAATCTGTTCTTCAAAAAATTTTTTAAAAGGCAAAGCTCATTTCTTAAATAATAAATGATTTGAATGATTGCAAAATTCTTGTGTTAGCAATTTTAATACCCGAATATAAGCCAAATAACACAATTTTTGTCTTTATAAGAGTTATGAAAAAATTACTCTTGCTCAGTGTTGCAATAGACACGGAAACAAATAATGATAATATATATATATATATATATATATATATATATATATATATATATATATATATATATATATATATATATATATATATATATATATATATATATATATATATATATATATATATATATATATATATATATATATTTATTTATTTATTTATTTATTTATTCATTTATTTAATTATTTATTTATATATATAAAAGACATTACATGAATGTAGCTTATCAATAAATTGTTAAATCAAATAATGTTCAAACATTTCTATTTAACTGAACCAAAAAATTAGTAGAATGAAAGATATGACTTAAGAGCTGAGAGTTAATAAGTAACATAATAAAACTTATAATTCGTCGACCCAATTTTAAGTTAAATTCAGCAATTGTCTTTTAAAATTTTATTAAAAAGGAATTAATGAATTTGTCTTAGGTTATTTTAACGTTGTATCAAATTTTTGTTTTTTATTTAATTATAAAGTTATTCCTAAAAAGAACAAATAATAAAAATCTAATTCTATACATCTTTTTCTGTATATAAAGAGGTGAAAATTTCTTAATTATTTCTAAGCGTTTGAGTGAAAAAACAAAATTCAATAAACTCCACTGTCCTTTGATGAATGAAACTCTTGCTCATTCATAACATCATACTGCTTATCTTATCAAATGTCTTAATCTCAATAATAAACGAGATTTAATATTTAAATGCCTGAATGAAAACGTCTTGTTCAATAACTGCAGAATGATTGTAAGATATGCGACCTAATTACATAATATTTTGAGTACGATGAAAATAAGTATGATATAAAAAATGAAATATTTCCTATTTATTTCTTGCATTTATTTCAAAATTTTCCTTTTTCTTCTCATTTATTTAAAAAGGAAAAACAAAAAACATATTAAAGTAACAGTTACTCGTTAATTTATCTGAAGGAGACATTATTTTCATAAATTGATTATTAATAATTACTGAAATTATTTATTTAAATGATTGAGATGGTAAATTTTTATGAAAAATAAATCAACATGTGTGTGTTTAAGAAAAAATCCGATTAAGTATTCAATTCAGTGAATTCAGTGCCCATTATTCAAATGAAATTTACTTAACACTATTTCTTTAATCATAAGCAATGAATTTAAAACTGTTATTGCACTATCAAATGAGACATAACAATACAAATTTTAATTTTCCATAAGGAATAGTGTTATAATCTTTATATGATTTATTTGTTTATTTGTGTTTTCTTTTCTATTTGAAGCTTTAAATACCCATTAACTGCAGAGAAATGATAATATCATGCAACATAATTGCATTAATAATATAAATATTTATCCAAATATTACAATAAAAGTATCTAATAAAAACAATTGGCGCCAGTTTCATCATTCGATTTTACGTTTCCTACCTTCTAATAAAGTAATTACTTGCAAACAAACCTTCAATAAAAAAGTTCTAGACATAATTTTGAAATTTTATTGCTTATACTTTATATATTTCGTAAAGAAAACACGAGAAATATATTGGATCACTTTTATGAAAGAAATGGTAAAATCCAACGCGTAAAAAATCAAATTATTTTCATGTTGATTAATCAAAGTACGTATATAAGTGTACAATTTCTTCACTCTCATTTTAAAATTTTCAATTTATTTTTTATTAAGTAATTAAGTAATTTAATTTAAAAAGTATAAAATTTTTTATTAAATTAAATTGACTGATACATTTTTGAATGTAGAGATGTAAATTTTGTGGAGAGCCATATTAACACTGATCAGTATTGCATTGCTTATAAAAATTATGTGTGCGTATATATATATATATATATATATATATATATATATATATATATATATATATATATATATATATATATATATATATATATATATATATATATATATATATATATATATATATATATATACATATATATATATATATTCCATGAGCTATTGTATACTTTAAATATTACTTCTATTTTATTTATTATTGCTTTTAAAAATATGGTTACAATTGACTGTAGTAAAATTTATGATGGTAAAAATGTCGTAAATAATAAATTCGTAGAAAAGTATACTGGGTCATACGTAAAATTTTAATTTCGTTAAGTTTTTTCCTTTAAATTATAATTATTAAGTAATATTTTTTTTAAAATAACGAACATAATATAATATATCAGCATAATCTTATTTAATAAAAAATAATTTTTTGTGTCCTTATTATAAGAAATGTATGCAAAAACTATCATTAGAGTAATTTAACTAGGTACCTTTATTACATATTCTAATGTATATCGACATTCTTCTGTAAAATAAATATTATGGTACAAAATACGGTTTTCTAGTGAAAGTTATACAATAAAAAGGAAACTTTACGTGATGTTACTTCGTCATAAATTCACTAAGTGTAAGATAAAATATATATTTTTTATTATTCTCTCTCATTCCTTTACATGAAAAGGGAGAAATACGTGATAAGTTAGCAAATGTATTCAATTTGTTTTTCAATGTCACGGACTTTTTATTTTAGATAATATTTAGAAACTTATTTTTTATCGGGAAATGCGTATTTTTAACACATTTTGTCATAATTTTCATTAGCCTAGTTATAATATTGAAAATACTCAACTAAAATACTTTCCAATGTTGGATTTAAAGATTAAAAATTTGGTAAAATATATTTAAATAAACTTTTGTAATTAAGAGTTTTCAGAATTTGAAAAAACTTTCATAAAAAAATTTTATTATTTTCTTACACAGGTAATTAATTACAAGAGCCTATTATATCTTATTTTTTGTTTTCAATATTTAATTTGAAGTTTAATTAAGGTTTTTCAGTGTTTCTATTATTTTGTGAAAACAAAAATTGGTTTTAAGGAAAGTTTTGGTAAAATGAATTCAGTTTTTGTAATTTAATTAGATTTCTTACGTATTCTTGTTAACCGGTTAAGCAATTATGCTTCAATTTGTACATTCATGCTATAGAATTATTATAATCTTTTGAATAGAAATTATCTTTATCATATGTACACTAAATTTGACCCATATAAAAGTTAGCAACCTAAAACTGCTGTAAATTATTATGGTTGTCTTTATAAGAAGAGAAAATCTTAATTCTAATAGGATAATTTTTGTTTGTGATCACAACCATTTACTTCTTCCAAAGAATTGGAATTCATAAAGGTAATTTTGACAAGAAATTAAGTTTGAATTACCATTTCAAACTTTCTATTGGAAGAGGAAAATTTTTTTTTCCCTTGATGTAAAAATGTATATAGAGCTTGAGATTTAAATTCCAAAATTTATTATTGGATTTAAACCATGATCATTTGCTTTATCACTTATTTTGTCTTATCGGCCAAGTGTCTTAAAACTGAAAACGAGAATGCTAAGGCAGGATTTAATAAATTTCAAAGGTTGTTATATACAGCTGACTCTAATTATTTTAAAATAATTTTTTACTTCTACTTTTTCACGCTTATTCTATGCATATTCTTTAGAAATATATTGAATTTGAAGTTTTAACTTGCATGGAAAATACTAAGACTATGAAAAGACTTTTATTTAAATAAATGACTTAGTTTGAGAATTGTTTCAGAATTTTTATCGTGGTGGGAAACCTTAATGCTTACATAGTAATCCTTTCATAAGTTGGCCTACTGATTGCATAATTAATTTAAATATGCTTTTGAGAAGCATTATGAATTTAAATTTTCCCTTCAAGAAAACTCAAGTATTTTTATCATTAGTGAAAGTTGTATATACTGATGCAATGGTAGTCAAAAATGGATTCTTACACTGAGGCTGGTATTTGCTGCTTACTTGTTGGTACAAAGTTATCATTCCCTTTGGGAAAACAAACACATTTATTGTATTCAGAGACTTTTGCTATTCTTATTTACATCAGCGTGTGATTGGACAGAAGTTACTTTCTAAAGAAAAGAGTCATCTGTTCTGACAATAGCTGCATTACTAGCTTTGTGGAAGTCTACATTAATTTCTTTTGTTTGGGAATGTAACCTTATTCTGTGTAGATTATATGAAGTTATATTTTCTTCCCTTAATGTGGATGTTCGGGGACTCTGGTGACCCCTATAATAGTTAACTGATGAAGTGGTGATGATTGGATTGAAAACTGATTTCGTTTGTTTTTAAATAGCTGTGTGAATTTTAAAGATATTTATCAACATCAAGGTATTTTTAATCTTTTCGGAAAACAACAAATTTTGAGCTGGTGTAACACCGACAAGAAGACAATCTCTTGATAATCTCTTGTTTTGCCCTGAAATATTACTTTGTAAAATATTTTTTCTCAAACTCTATTACTTAACATTTGTAAAGTTAAGTTCATATTTAAAATATTCAAAAAATTAAGAAAGCATTTTACTTTATGAAAAATATATAAAAATATGTCTGTGCTAATAACTTATGTTAAGCATAGTCAGCTGAAAACACTAAAGAAAACAATCATATGAAAATCAAAATTTATTTAACTAAACTTAGGAAAAAATATATAAATTTAGAAATTTAGGTATCACAGAAGAGTTTTCCTTTATTCTGTCATTTCTAAAATACACTTGTCAAAATTTTAAAAGAAGGATAGTTTTTCTTGATTTATCGGAAAACTAGTTTTGAAAAATTATTGAAAGACAAAAATCCAAAGGAAATAATGATAATGGAAGATTAGTTAAGGGGACACGGGACGTTGAAATTGAAAAAATCTTCCAAATTTTCAAAAATATTTTTTAACATAAATTGAAAGTCCCAATTGTTCTTTTTCATTTTTAAGTTATATTTTGGAAATCCGATAATCAGAAGCGATATTATTGCGATATTTGCAAACCAAAACAAAAAAATTTGAAAGTGGGCATGATCAACCAAACCCATTTTTTGACACAAAACAGCTACTTTCTAGTTCATATTTATATTTTATGCAGCAAAAAGTATTTTTTTACTATTAATTTCATAAATTAATTTTGAAGTCTCTAATTTAAGTGGCAACACATTGAATTAACTGTAACTGGATTTGTATTAATGTTTATTTACAATATTTAGATTTGTTGGTAAAGTTAGTTCTCGGTGGCATGCACCTAAAAATAGGCCTTCAAAGAAAAGTAAACTTGCTACTGGAAGGATTAAAGCTAGATTTAATAAACAGAGAAATGCTGAGTCTATTACAGCCGAAAATCAGATCTGCAGCCCACTTGAAGAATTGACTGATTATTAAACTGTTTGGAAACGCCAAAAAGTAAACTGAAACTGGGTCTTTTCAGTCATGCAGTTGAATCTTCAAATAAAGCTGGTTATACTATAGTATCTGATAAAGTTTGGCCAATTCTTTTGCAAGGGTTAAAGTGTGAACACTGTGATGAACATTCATTATCTGTGAACAAAACCAGTGAATTTGGATTTTCAACTAAGCTACATGTTTATTGTAAATCTTGTGATTATAATAGTAGCAAAGTAATTTGAAGCCCTCGTTTACCAAATCAAAGAAAATTTGAAATAAATAAGAACATTGTAGAAGCATTTTTGAGTTTTGGAAAAGGACATGCTGCAACTGAAAAATTTTCTATGATGCTAGGATTGCATTCCGTGGACAGAAAAACATTTGATAGATGTTTATCACAGTTAGTTTCAAAATTTTTAAAGAAAAACTTTTAAGTATGTCTAGGGAAACAGTGTTAGAGGAACATGTAAAACACAGTCCAAATTTATGCAACGAAAAAATAATTGATATTTGTGTTTCTTATGATGGAACATGGCAAAAAATAGGCCATAGTTCTCTTTATGGTATTGGCTGTGTGACAGATATATTAACTGGCATAGTTATTGACTTTGAAATTGTTTCAAAGTATTCCCATTTATGTGAAGTTTCGAAACAAGAGTTGGGCCTTCATACAGCTGAATTTAGTATTTGGTACGAGGGACATAAGAGTTCTGGCCTGGGTGATAAAAACTATGAAGGCTTATTAAATTATATGGAAATGCTTGCTGCTGAGATACTTTGGAAGAGATCAATTGAATGGTGTGGAATGCGATACACAAGTTTCTTATCTGATGGGGATTCCAAAACATTAGCGTATTTAAACGTGATTTTAAAATCACAAAAAAGAATGTATTAATCATGTAGCAAAAAGACTTGGCATTGGTCTGCGGAATAAAGTAAAAGAATATAAGGCAAAAGGATAATGCTTGGGAGGTAAAAAATAAGGAAATTTGACTGAAGGGGTAATATCTCGTTTAACGAACTATTATCGAAAAGCTATTAAAGATAATGCTCCCAATATCAATACAATGAAAACTGCCATCTTTGCGTCATTGCAACATTGTAGCTCTACTAATGAAAAACCCAAACATTCAAAGTGTCCTGCAGGAAAAGATTCTTGGTGTTTTTACAATCGAGCTTTGGCAAAGAAGGTTAAAACACCAAACCATAGCAAGATGAAAACTTTCATAAATGAAAATGTACTATAAAAAATATTGCCACTTTATCAACGATTAGCATCTGAGGAACTATTAAACCGTTGCGCTGCTGGTAATACTCAAAAAGCAAACGAAAGCTTGCATAGTGTTATTTGGCAAAATTGCCCCAAAGAGATTTTTATTTCTCGCAAAAGATTAGAAATGGATGTTTTAACAGCAGTTAGTACATTTAATATGGGAAATGCTGTTACGCAAAGTCTGAAAGGTTGTGATATCACAACAATAGCAGTTGGTGAAAAAATGCACAAACAGCGTATCAGCCAAAGCATCCGTCGCAGTTCATCTGCATATAAAACAAAACTCAAAAATAAAAATACAAAAAATATTGTTGACAATAAAACAATAAAGTTTAAAGGAGAGACTTATAAAGCACAGGCTGTTTTTAAACATCAGTACTTTTAAAGTGTACAATTATTGAAATATTTTATATTAATTTGTGGAAAAATACATATATATACTAGCTAAATTTTCTGGCATTGATAATGCTTCTTATGATATATTTCTATTAACATTAATTTTTTTTTTGCAGTCACGTATTATGTTTTGTTTTGATTTGATGCTAACTGTATTAAATGTATGGAAAATATTAATTTAAATGATTCTATAAATACTATTTGATTATTAGTTTTACAAATATTATATTTTATCCTCATGCGTTATAAAATAACGAAAATCAGTTCTCGCTCCATATCATTGAGTATTATTCTGTAAGATATTATTATTTACCTAAAATTTTATGCAATTTAGTTTTAGAATAATAAAATGTTCTGCTCAATAAGTTTTGAAAAATAATTCACTGCTTTAAATATGAAGAAACATCTAAAAGTGATAAAAAAAATAATTAAAATTTAAAAAAAACTGTTGTCTAACTAAATTTGCATTTTTCTTAGTTTCAAATTTTTAGTAACTTTATTAACTTCGAATCATGCCTTGCGCATTAATTTTTCATTTATTCCCTTGAAATTTTTTCAGCTTACGTATTATTCAAATACTTATTTTAAAGACTGAGTTTTAAAATACATCAAATTATTCTATTTTTATGAAACATTCTTTGCAAAAATACATTAAATTTTTACCGAAAATGTCAGAAAGTGTGTAAAAAAACTTTTTTCCAAAAACTATATGAAGGAAAAACTAATTGATATTTTGCTTAATATATATTCTTTCAAGGATTATCCTGAAAAATTTTTAACAAATTTTAACATAATTTGTGACGCGGGAAATGTTTTTGGCGATTATCATAAAATTAAAAAAATAAACATTTTTTGAAAATATTTCAAAAATTATTTTAGTAAGAGTAATAAAACTAACAATTTAAATATAAAAATTCTAATTATTATATCTAAAAGAAAAATTATGTCTTTCTCATAAAAATTAATTTTTTTCACTTTCAACGTCCCGTGTCCCCTTAACATCATAGGTATTTCTTTTTGCAACAAGATTCTTGGTGTCAAACGAGATAATCCTAAATGGATTTTTCATAAGAGCAAATTCTATACAGAAATGCTAATGATATACTAATTTCTTTAACCTGAAGTCTAAAGGATACATAAAGAATTGGCATTGCTAAACACCGAAAATAAACGTGCATAATTTATTGGAATATTGTAATCTCTGAAAGTTTCAGACTTAGCATTGAATGTAGTACTTTATGCATTCTCGTCCGAAGTTCAAAGCTCATTTGAAATATCTAAACGAACACTTTTAAGGAAAACTTTACAAATAATGAATGATTGTGTGAATTGGAATCAGCATAGCATATTATTATCTCCTGTGCATTGCTGCGATTTGATCAAAATGTAGGCAGACAAGATGAAAAGGTTTTTAGTACTTTTTATTCAGTTATTTGAAATTATTTTTTAATGTAAAATTATACATAAGACCATAAATTTTTAATACGAAATTATACTATAGGCAACAATTTTTTAATAAAAAACTATGCCAAAGCTCAAATGGCTTAAATTGTAATTAGTATATTTTAAGTAAAAATAATGTATCGTACAGACTAGTGAGTATAGTCTCATGAAATAAATACAACAGAACAATTTCAAAACTTATTGAAATGACACATATCAGCCAGATACATTACACCACTAACTGTCAGAAAAGTAAAGATTACTTTTCTTGATAGGTAAAATAGAACTTCTCAAAAGTTTGTTATTTTTGGTCTGTTTTGTCTACATTGGAAGCTTGAGAAAGTGTAATATTGTGGAATCCAATTAAAATGCTGATTTTCTCACTTAATATTTGAAAGTAATGATAACTGAATTTTTCAGAATTTTTGGTACATTAAATAAATATTACTAGAAGTATAAGCATTGAAGCAAAAAATAATATAAAGTGAAAATTCCCAGTCTAAATTCTTCCTGTTTTCAGCAACGGAAATGTATACTGCATTTCGATTTATCCAGAAACATTTATAAAAAAAGCTGCTTAAGAGTTTTTGTAATTTTTATTCAATGATAAATGAGTGCTGTCCACTATAAGATACAGGAAAAAAACAAATGCTGAAATCACATACTGTCATATGAAATAGTATATATACAAAAGAAATATTTTTTACAATGTTATACTACTCCTAAAAGGTAGAGCCAACATAAAATATTATCTGTTCATGTATTATATAGAGCAAAATCAATATGGTATTTTTACGGGACAGTATATATAAAAAATGGAGTTTTTTTCATTTCAAATAAATTCTTAAAATATAAAGAACTTCCTAAGTTATAAATTTTGGTTAACAACTATCTTAGAAATCATAAAACTTTAAAGACAAAAATATTCACTGTTATTGATATTTATATATTAATATCAGCAGTATGTTATACATTAATAAAAGCAAAAATCTACATAAGAATCGTATTAAAAAGTTTGTTTGATTAACATTATTCTTTGACATGTTGTTACAATTGCATATAGTTTGAGCATAGAAACTAAATACATTTTATGAAAATTTGATTCTTTCAAAGACAAGATAATTCAAATTTAAATGCATTTATTCATGGATTTCAAGGAACTAGTAAAAAACTAAATGAAATCGTAAATCAGTCTTCAAGTAAAAGTTCAGTAAAGTATTCAAAAATTTTTAAGAGCTATATACATCCTAAACGCACGAAAAAGATATTTACATAATGTAAAGTGTAAATTCTTTCGATTATATATGAACAAGCATTATTTCTTTTATAATTCTAATGCTACAACATTTTTAAATTCTGTAAATACTTTTAAAATTCTGGGAGACATTTTTCATTTATATTATTATTATTTTTTATTTTTCTTTAAATTATAATTGATAAGTTTTCTTTCATGTAATAATACTCAATTTGGTTTAATCCTATATTTATCGAATGTTGAATTAAGTAACTACCTTTTATTTTGTTTTTAAAGTAATACATAATGATTTAGCGATATAAGAAATAAAATGTTTTGTTAATAATTAATTAGTATAAGATAAATTATGTAATAATAATCAAACTTAATTATACACACGATATATAGCACCTATGTACATACAGAGTACATACATATAAAGAAAAACAGACGATGAGGTACACATCATTTTTATTATTCATTATGCATATATACACGTGAAGACACCATGTATTTTCTGACGTAATGCGAATTTCTTGAAATATTTTCAAAACTTAACATCAACTGGATAGGTTACAAAAATCCTTCAATATAATCCCGTAAAGTTCATACATAAAGTACTAAAAAGTATATTTTTAGTATAAAATATCCTCCTATTTGTGAATATTAATTTTGATAAAATTAAATTGAAACTCTATACTATAAAAAATTTCGATTAATAATATGTTCATTTTTATAAATGTTTCAATAACATAACTTTTCATCTTTTCAAATTTCATAATATTGTTTCATAAAAAAAACGGAATGAGTTCTCTGTGACTCAGTTTGACAAAAAAACAATTCAGCCCTTATTATTTCCTACATTTTATTTCAGTATTTCTAGAGTTTGAAATTTTTTAAACTTCATTCTCCTAGGTGTTTCGCCAATTACTCTTAAACAAAGAGTGTATTCCTTCCCTTTGAAAATAAATGCACCAATATGGCTTTGTTCATTACTTCATAGACAAATATCGCTGAAATAAGCACATTGATGATAAAATTAACAAAGCAAAGAAAAGCATTATGATTTGCAGGCGAATGCTTGGTAAAAACTGGGGTGTACATCCAAAATTTATATTTTGGATGTACACAGCTATTGTCAGGCCCATTATCACATATGCCTGTGTGATCTGGTGGCGTAAAGTGGAACAGAAATCTGTGACTGACAGACTAGGAGGTCTACAAATACTGGCCTGTCTCTGCATCACAGGAGCAATGTTCACCACGCCAACCAGAGCATTGGAAGTTATTTTGGATCTGACTCCCTTAGACATCTTCATCTGCAGCACTGCCAGAATGACTGCATACAAAATGAAGTAACAAAACCAATAGTACGACCAGCATTTGCCAAAGGGGACTGGGGTATTAACCGGGAAAATTCAAGATCCTACTTTCCTGATACCCTCGAACATCATGGAAAAGTCAAACATGTTTTAAAAGACATTTGAAATAGTTTTTCCAACTAGAGACGAATGGGATAACAACATGTTCGAAACTAAAACAGGAGATCTAATCTGGTACACAGATGGATCACTGAAAAGCAGCCTCTCAGGACTGGGAGTATGTGGCGTGTCATCAAGAACCAACCTATCTGTAAGCCTTGGGCGATACGCTACGGTCTTCCAGGCAGAAGTTTTGGCCATTATTCACAGTCTGCGACTAAATATTAGGAAGGGCTACCATGGTAAGCGGATTCTCATTTTTAGTGACAGTCAAGCCGCTTTAAAAGCGCTCAATTCTTTCGAAATCAAATATAAAATGATTTTGGAATATAGAAACCTTCTTACAGAACTGGCAACTAGAAACAAGGTGATCCTTGTATGGGTACCAAGGCACAAAGATATCGAAAGTAATGAAAGGGCTGATGAACTTGCTAAACAAGGATCGTCTTTTGCTCCCATCGGTGCAGAACCTTTTGTGGGATCAATTTGAAGACCGCAAAAACCAATGTTCTTAGATGGGAAAAACGGAAGATGTGGGAAGCTTGGCTCACCATTCCTGGTCAAACCCACACTAAAAGTATGATCTGTGGATCATCAGCGAGGATTGCCTCTGAAATTCTAAGATGCTCTAGGCATAAGATACGTTTAATCTTAGGCCTCATAATTGGGCACTACTATTTCAGAAAACACCTAGATAAAATGGGACTGTTTCAGCAAGACCCTATCTGCAGGAAATGTCATACGCAAGAGGAAACGGCCAAGCATTTCATTTATGAATGCGAGGCTCTTGCCCTCCCTAGATTAACTTCTTTAGGCATTATCCATACTAGGAAGTTACACCTAGACTCCATTAAAGGATTATCGGACTTTATTAATAAAGTGGGTGACTCGAGCAACTGGAACTAGGAAACATTGGATTTGGAGTTAATAGTACAAAATGCTGAAAAAAGCAGAGGTGCCCAATGACATACAAACTGAACTCTAAGAAGAAGAATATCACTGAATTAATATATGGTTAAATCAGTTTTCTATTTTGTGTTAAAACATTATTTGAAACTGAGTTCCGTATTACTTATAATAGCTTTGATTATAATAAACTTATTAATTATTTGATACGAAATAAAAACAGAAACTGATACAGTCCATTTATTTATTTTTGCACGCATTTCCAAAAAAACGTTTTTCCAAAATTTGTTCAAAAAGCCTATACAAGATTTATAATATTTAATCAAATTTAAATTCAGCTATCATCAGCTATATAGAAATAAATTTTTAGTCGCACGTTTAGTTCATTTTGGTCGAATTTTTGTGAAGTTGCAAAATGCATCATTTAAATTTTTAGAAAAAGATGTCTACATTATGACATAAAATTGTTAAATATAGCATTTTTGACTGAATTTTTTACGCATGACTAAAATATTAAAGATAAAATATGGAAATAATGCATTCAAATTTTGTTATATTTTCATATGTAATATAAATAATATCAGTTGGAAATTTATTATATATTAAACATAATATCATACATTATATTATGTACAGGATAAATTTTTATTCTGCAAAAAGTTAAAAAATGTATAAAACTATCAGTGCAATAATGTTAACTGATGATATCATCCGATAATAAAGGATTTTAACCATTGTGAAATAGTATATTTTCTGTTTCATATGGTTTTAAGTTTTTTTTCTGCACACAAAAATAAACGTCTCATATTTTATAATATCTTTCCAACAGTAGAAGTGGCAATAACTCAAAGAATTCTGTATAGCAATGTAACATTTTAATTTTTTTAAACTTGCGTAAATTATCAAATCAACAAAAAAGAAATTTTAGAAAAAAAGAGATATATCTAGAGGGACATGTAAAAATCAAACAATTAGCTTATGTCTTAGAATGGGTTTTATAGAAAATAATACATGACATGAGATAAAAACTAATATTACAAATTTCTTTGAAAGTAAAAAGTATGATCAGAAAATTAATTTTTTACAATCAAGCTTAATCTAAGCAATATAAAGAAGCTAATAAAAAATTTAGTGTTGTTTAACGATATCTAAGAAAATTAACGCAACTTAAAGAGCACACTTAATGTCTTTAATCCTACAAACAAAAAAATTATCAATTTTCTTAAATAACAATGAACAGGAATAAAAACCATTTTTAAATTGTTCTGATTAAAAATTTTGCATTTTGTAAGCCAATATTATTAAGTTTTATGCTGTCATTCATAAATATTGAAACTGTTAATGAGAATCCTTTTAATTCGATAACAATTCTTCCTTTAACGTATAAATGAATATATAAATATGGAAAAATATTTATTTAAAAAAATTCGCCAGCGTACATTCCTTTTCTTATTATAATATAATTCTTGAGGAGATGACGAAAAAAAGCTGGAAAAGTAAAATTACCAATACATTGCGCCGATGTCACTTCACCATGACGGGAAAGCAGACTTTGTGAAGCACGATGCTTTTTAACATAACTTACTCTGTTTTCTTTGAGATATTATTTCATGTCTTGTGGAAAATACGCAGTTGTGAGCAAGTATGTGAGTGAGGTAATGCCGAAATCGAAATTTCTCTGAGGTATCATAGAATTTATTGAAAAATTTTTACATTTTTTTACTATTTATACTTTTTGTTTCTTTCAGTTATTCATTTGTATCATTTTCTTCGGATAGTCCACGTACATATTTGTTACCTATTTATGAATTCAACTAACTATTTGAATTAAGCAGCGTGAAATATCTCATATTTTTATATAATAAGATTTTGCTCACTTTTTAACATAAATGATATTATAGTATATTTTTACTTTTTTAATTCAACAGTTTTTAAGTGTATTATTTATTAATTTAGTTATGTTTGACCTGTTTTTATATCGTTTTTACTAAATTATTCCAGAATTCTTAATTTATGGTTTTTGATTCAGAGATACATTGTAAAATAAAACCACTCAATAAATTATAAACATAATATCTCATGACTTAACATTATTAATTATCTCTTTAACATTAATAAATTATCTATTATTTCTGGCCATTTGAGATTGTTAAATTGCAATTTAATATCATTTAATTAGTACTGATTGTTTACTTTCTATTAATTTAAAATTAACCTAACATATTTCTTAATGAGCGCAAAGATTAATGTGCATTTCAGAAGATTATATCGTTCAAAAGATTTATACCCAAATATGAATTTATTATTAACATAAATATAAATATAAAAAATTATTTTAAGGAATATGAAATAAATTATGACTTTAAACTAGTCAATATAGTTCTCTTTAAATGTTTTACTATAAGCATATAATATATTGATTTACAATGGTTATTTTAAATAATATTTTCTGCTTAAAAATAAATTCATATCTTAAATATTTAAATATCTATAGTGGAACTAATCCAAATTTTCAATCCTTATATTAATAAATGAGTTATTTGAAAATACTTATCTTAGCATTTACCTATTCAAAGATATACTTGACAGTTTTATCAAATATAACTTTTATTAAAACTTTCTCATTAAAATTATTATCAAATTGTTCTAGATATTATTCGGTAAGGAATACAGAATTATGATATTTTGCTTTCAGTATCTGACATATTTTGAATGAAACAACCCTGGCAAATTGCAGTTATGTCAAAATTTTATTATCTTAATATAAAATTGTCATTTTCAGGGAAAGAACAAAAAAATTAGCATTAAAGTTATTGAAGATACTTTTAAATATAAAAAAGTATTGAAATTAAATGAGTTTAAAAAAGTTAGCGAAAATCTTAATTTAAAATTTTACAAGAAATAACAAATTTGTACAATTCTATTGTTTTCTAAAATATTTTCCGTTACTTCAAATAGAGGCAGTCAGAGATATATGGGATAATTTAAATACCATAGAAATTTGTTTCACATTAAAAATAGTGTCATTTTAAATTCTTTATTTTTCGCAAGGTTTTTATTAAAATGAGAAATGTTTCATAATGGGAAAAAATTTTTTTATTTTCTTTGTTAAGTTAAAAATCTTTAGAATAATTGATATTTATTGCTAATACGCTCATTAATGTAAAAAAATTTACATCTGATTTAAAAATATTTTTATAAATTTTTATTAGCGATTTCACAACTATGTAAATAGTTGTTACCGTAGTAGTTTATGTGAAGCAATGTTTCTCAAGTCAAACAACGTTTTAACTCTTAACACAAATTTTTGAATATAACCTTGAATTGTATGTAAAATCATTTTAAAATTTATATCTATTTGTCATAAATGAGTATGTTTCACAAGGGAAATTTAAATACTTAAAATTAGTGTTGTTAAAATTAATATCAATGTAAAATTAAAAATACTTAAACGTAAGTAAACATTATTTCAATAATCTAAAATCAAGTATCTCAGTGAAATATTCGATTTTTTTTCATTTAACAATATAATCATAGGCTACTCTACTAAAATAAACAGAAATACTTTTAAAAGTGTTGTAAAATATTTTAAATATCTTCTTAATTACCCCAGTGGTTTCTAAAATCTTCTTTATATAAATTCCATAAATTTTACATTCGTATTTTTTCTTAAGATACATAAAAGAAATTGACATCATCTGCACAATCTTGATATTTTTACACATTTTACCAGATGAATGTATTTCTAATTTTAAAACTGCTTAAGTAATGAATTTTCATTCAATTACACTATTTTATAGTAAGTAATTACATCATTTTTCTTAGAAATTTTTGGTAGCGTACTGTTAAAATATTTTTTTATAATATGCTCACAAAAATTTTACCTGTGTGGTGTGAATTTATAAGCACGTAATTACAAATCTATCGATTTGAATTTTTGAAAATGCTACAAAATTTGATGATCTCATGCAAAATTTGAAGAGTGAGTCTCTTACCATTCAAAATGATTTGCTATTACAATGCTTTTAATAATACTGATTACCTACCATAAATACCTTGAAGAGTTTAAAAAAATATTAATATGATGTAAGATTTTTAAATCTCACAGGTTGAATCCTCTTTATTTTATTGAAATATTGTTAAATTTAAATAGCGTTCATGACTTTCCTAGTTATTGATCAAAAAGAGATGATGGCTGAAAAGACTGGAAATACCATATTGGTGAATGGTACTAAAAGATTGGAATGTTATATAGCTGTAACCTTGATGGGAATGAAAAAACTTAACTGACAAATTTCTTCATCATTTAAAAAAAAATATTAATCTCAAAAGTAATAGTTAGTCTTTGAAAATGATCCAAAGGAATAGATGAAGGCTATGAAATGTAATATTCTTTGATGAGTTTAATGAATTAGCGTACACAAATTCCTTATAGTCTCGAAATATTAACTATTCTTGCAGAGAGCTCCTGGAATAAAGTGTTTTTGGGGTTCAAATCAATAAAAATTGAAGTGCTCAACAACTTGGAATGCTGAGCTAAAACGCAAAGTATTTAAAATTAAAATTTTTATTTAATTTCTATTGTAAAATTGATCTGTAATCTATATTTTATTGACAACTATTTGTGTAGTGTGAGTTGAAAACATCCCTCAAAACTGCAATGAGAATTTATAAAAAAATATTTAATTTAGAAACATGAAATTGAACATCTATGATAAAGAGTAATTCAAGATACAGTTAAATTATTATTTCTTCCGTTAACGAAGATAAAGAGTATTAGAAATAAATAGTGTTAATAGAAAAACAATTTTGTCTAAATTTTTCTATGTATAAAAATATGTGTGTGGAACAACTGCTGCTGTATTAATCAAATTTCATACCCAAAGATTCTAATATGAAATCTATAAAAAAATTTTAATGATGAAAATAATTAACAACAGACACGATAATGCTTATATATAAATTTAGTTACCATAAATACTTAAATTATATGCATAAAAGAAATTAAAAAAGTATGTCCAATAAAAGAATTTAATATAAAGTAGTTAGAAAAAATCCGTATTTATTGATAATAATATAAAATAATGCTTTTGTGGAAAATAGCTTCTTTAAAAACAATTTACCATAAAATCTTGACCATTATCCGAAAAGAAATTCCATACTTAGAATAAACTGTTATTTATTTACCCACCCTTGACAAAATCAAGAATTTAATTTAAATAAACCTTATTTATAAATGTTTCATATCAGTCAAGTAAATATTATCAAACATTCTATTAAATGTTTCTTGTCACTACAAAATATCTTTATTGTGAAAAGAAATAACGAAATGATGATAATATTTACTTGACTAAAAATTTAAAATTAAATATAAATATTTGGAATGCCCACATTACTTCAGTATTTTTATATAAATTCACTAAAAACATTTATATTTCCTTTGATGAAGAAATATTTTAACAAATAATAAGATAATGATAAAATTGTTAAAATGTTAGTAGTTTTCACATATTTATGCATGGTGTACTTCATACTAAAACTTTTATAAAAATTTCTTCATTTATTATATATATGTATATACTACAGAGTGAACTTACTTTAAATTTTAAGTAGAGTTTTTGATATTTATGATTAGAAAGGTCATTAGATGAAAGAAAATAATTATAAGCTGAAAATAAATATTTAAGACTGTTTTAATTTATAAATACAAATTATGTAATAATTTTATGTAAAATAAATGTAATGTAATATTTTATGTAATTTTTATGTAAGAGTACAATATAATTTTATGTTGATTGAGAAATTATTAATTTTATTAATTAGAATTTTCGGCATAATTCCTTGTAAAATTAATATAAAGATAAAATTTATGAATTCAGTTCATTTTTTTTGAGAAAATTTTTTATTTTTCAAAAAAGTATTTGTTGAAATCTTTTTGTTTAAATGTTGAAATATTTTCGTTTAAATCCAAACAACAAATTTTAAGTAAAAATAATGTTAAAAAAATCTACTTAACATTCTTCATACTAAAACTTTTACAAAAATTTCTTCATTTATTATACGTATGCTACAGAGAGAACTTACTATAAATTTTGTGTAGAATTTTTGATATTTATGCTTAGAAAGGTGATATTTCCCAATATTTTTAATCACTTTCTCCAATATTTATGTTATATCATTGCTATGGGCAGATAAATAATTTTTATTTTGCATTTAAAGGAAGAGTTTAATGACCATTGAAACCATGTTGTTAAGTGTCGTTAACATAAAAATATTCTTAAAAAACATAAAAGCCAAATTCAAGTTAATGTTATGCATGTGTGCTTCTTCTAATCATTTCTAGTATTTGTATTATGTAGCTTATATACCAAAACCAATTCAATTTATTTTAGTATCTTGAAAAAGAAGATGTGTTTAGAATCATTGACATACATACAATACCACTAAATTTAATATTACAAAAATAATCTTCTATAAAGATCCAATGAACATATTTATGCTTTTAAAATGCTTATATGCATAATTTACTAATCTTTTGTAATGATACATATTTCAGGTATAGATATAATAGAATGTGATATTAAAATTTATATGCTGAATTAAGACAGATCATTCTTTGTAATAATACATGCTTAATAACATAATTATTTTAATTCTAAATTTTATATTAGTTTTAAAGTATAATATTAAAACAGATTGCAATTTAAACTCACAACTAATAATGAAATGGGATATTAAAAAGCAATATAAGTTTTTCACATCTAATGTCAGAATGGGTTTTATCTTCAATTTATCTTATCATGTAATAATATCAGAAATAAAAATGTTTTCATCTGTAAATGCTATGTTTACCGATAAATAAATTATTATATTAATTTGGGTATTCTGAAATGCAGTTAAAATTTTTATTTTTTATTTTTAAAATACCATTTATTGCTAAATCGAAAAGTATTTCTAACAGCATCAGTTGTAATTATTTCTTTGAAATTAAAATTAGAATTTAAAATTTCATTAAAATAATTATAATTAAAAATCTCTTTTAAAATTTATAAAAATTAAAAAGTATATGCGGAACTCTGATATACTTTATAATTGTCTTTTTGGCAGAGTTATAATAAGGAAAAATTTTTTTCATAGATGATAACGACTTTATTTTAGAACGTGTATATATATGCATGTATAGATAATTATAATTATAATATTTATATTTAATTATTTTCAAAACACTTAATTTAATAATGAAGAACTGTTTTAAAATTACAAAAGGTTTCAATATTGTATGATAGTAATGTAAATATTAATCAGATCAACTTGATGTGTTAGCAAGCTTAATAAATATAAAACAACAGTCAATTCTTAAGTATATACCTAGAAATATTTGAAATCAAGTAAAATACTCCTGATAATTTTAATTAGTTCTTAAATTCTCATTCAATTGACTTATCTTCAACTCATTATTATACTTAAATATTTTTATGCTTAATAGACAATTGAATAAGTAGCTTTCAAGCCTTCAATTCATAGTTCATACGCTTGATAACCAGCTTGGAGATAAATTCATTTAAAATATCATATTCTAGCAACATATATCACTGATTTTTATATATTCCAAGCTGGATCATACATCTATAATTAAAGCAATCAAGAAAGTCATTTTCAATTTTATTTTTCAAGCTTAACTGGCTAAATTACCTTAGCGCAATATTGATACCGTATTTCCTGCGGGAATAAAATGGGATAATTAGAAAGTACATCATACCCAAATTATTTTTATTTAAATATTTCATTCTAAGATAAATTAAATGGAATTATAAATAGAAATTTTATGCATGTATGATAAAGTTATGTGTTCAAATATAATAATATTCTCAAAGAAAAAGTGCACATGCTTTAATTTTCAAAAATATAGTTAAAAACTGAATATGATCATTTTTAAGATCATTTAATTTATTGTCATAATTTTATCTAATTTACAATCAAATTTGTGTAGATCACCTATTATCTCAGTAAAAATTTTATACTATAATAAATCTTATCCTACATTAAAAATTTGAACGCCTCATCAAAATACTAGCAAATTTTATTAATTTTTACTATAAAAATTTGGATTATATATATATATATATATATATATATATATATATATATATATATATATATATATATATATATATATATATATATATATATATATATATATATAGATACATTGCTGTCAAATGTTTTATTTAAAATTTTAACATAGAAATGCACATCAATGATTGAATTTGAGATAGTTCCAGATTATTTTATACTGAAAGATCGTTAAAATTTTACAGGTGATTAATAAGATTTATTGTTAGTAAAAAAATTACTTTACACTAAAATATTTATACATTATAAATATTTCTACTACTTTACACTAAAAATAATAAGATTAAGTTTTACCTCCATTTTGACTTAAAGCACAGTAATTCAAAAAAGAAATTTCATTTTTTAGTGTGAATTAAACATTTTCTGTATTTTTGAACGCTAATAAACAGCAGTTAAATCACAAAATATTTTATCAAAAATGGGCAAAAATTTATGATTTTAAGATAAGGTATACATTTTTTCATCAAAATGTATACAATAATAAAATTGTTTCAGTTTTTTTTTACTTTAAGTGTTTGATAAACACTTTATATGAACAGTTGGAGAAATATTAAGAGTTGCATCTTAACGAACAGTGAGCTATAAAATTTTGTATGAAATTATGTTATGCTTACAATCACATCCAATGCTTGAATATCAGTTGCCCTTAAAGCTACGAATTATGCGTATAAACAAATGATATTTTTTACTCCGATTACAAAATAATTTATCTCATGTTAAATTTACAGTTGTTTAACGAATTTTCTGTAGTAATTATTGTATAAAGGTTTAAATTCACATAGATAAAGGTCTGCTTCATTAAAGTAATTCTGCTTAATTAAAAAATTTGCTTTGTTAATCTAATAAAAATTTATTGGTGGTACAGAAGAAACAAATTTGCTTAAATTATACTATCATTTTCTTTTTGAAATGTGAGATGAGGAAATTGAATAGTTGGGATGTCTCCTGTTTTGTAGACGGAAAGTTATTTATATTATTGTACCAAAAACACAATATGTCGGATTTTTTATTTAGTTGCAATATTTTTTTCAACTCATAGATATTTAATTTTGTGTAACTAAATAAATTAGTATGACTAATATTGTGGAACAATTTTAGAAAACATGAAAAATTTCTTGATTTTTTTTAATTTTTGAAATAATTTAATTATTTTGTATTTTTATTAGTGTGACATTAATATTGTCATTTGTTGATAAGCTATATGAAATTAATTAAGTAATTTCTGATTTAGATATTTCAATATTTTGTTGCTTTAAAACAAAGAGTTGTACAGCTAGTTTTATTTATTTTTTGTTTGATATATCATTTTACAACAGAAAATCCCATCTTTGAGAGAAAAAATTTGAACCAGTACTGTGTTTGATTTTCACTATAATTCTTAAACTCAATCAATTTAGAGGAATTCATTTGAAAATATAATAAGAAGATATAGTCATATATGTATATAAGTGCTGAATATGCATTAAGAAATTCTTATATTGAAATTAGTGATGATATTTTTAATAACTTCAATCGTAATCAGTGTTTCCTTTTGGAAAATTAATTATCAATCAAAATTTCTACAGACATAAGCTAATATATAATAAAGAGCAATTGTGTTGAATTGTGAAAACATTTATAGCACGTTGCACCACCTTTCACCTTGATAATAGCTGTGATTTGTCTCGATATAAACTCAACAAGATACAACAAATAATTGAAAACTATGCGTGTAAAGAACTCGCAAACAATTTTCCACAATTTATGAGAATCAGATAAAAGGTGAAAGAGATTTCGGATATCTTTTTCAGTTAAACAGTGGATGTACTTGATTGCGTTGAAATTATAAGGTAAACAACAAAGTTCTTGCCGTTTTCACATTGCCACAGAATGAAGTGAGAGTAAATATGCGGATTAGTGTATGACGTGGTTGAGACATCGATTAGTCGAGAATAAGAATATCAGTCTTTATAAAAGCAGATCCACTGCAATTATTCCTCAATCTCAACTTGTACAGTAGCGAAAAAAATGAATTTGTCGAACGAATTATTTCGGTGTCGTTTTCTTTACGACTTCAAAGTGGGCTTATCAGCTACTGCAACAAGTCGCCACGAAATGTCAAACGTTTGAAGATACTGATGTAAATGAACGTATGGCGAAGTACATTGGTTTCATAAATTCAGATCAGGAGATTTGTCACTTTGTGATAAAGATGGTGTTTAGTGGAATAGTCATCAAGTGGTTCACTACGAGCTATTACCAACGGTCCAAACGATCTCAGTGGAGCTGTACTAGCAGCAATGTGAAAGTGTGCAACAATCATTGCAACTAAAAGAGCCAGCATTGGTTAATCACAAAGTTGTTCTGTTCTTGACTGATAACACTAGGCCACTTGTTTTGTGGATGGCCAAGAATACCATACAGTAAATTATTTGGGAGAATTTGTGTTATCTTCCTAACTCACCTGACCTTGCACCATCAGATTACCACCTCCCCATCCCCTGGACAATCATCTTCGTGTCGAATCTTTCAACAATGAAGCAGACATGTGCCAAGTACTAACAAACATCTTTGAGTTAAAAACTACTGAGATTTACAGCAAAGGAATTTCACAACTGGAGACACGTTAGCAGTAGGAAGCCGATGTTGATTACTTATAGAACTAACAATAGACTACACTTTCTGAAGGTAACTTTCTTTTGGGTCATCAAAAACGGCTATAATATTCTTGCTTACCTAGTAGAACAGCATGATAGCCAAAAAATCACGTACAGGACTGAGAAGTGCTTAACTAACCATTTCGATAAAATTCAAAATTATAACATGGTGCAGTCATGTTAAAAGACAATTACTAGTTAATAGAAAAAATGAATATACCGAAGAAGGTTGTTTTCAAAGGTATCCCTATAAAAATAATTTACGAAAGACGATGTCACGTATGTATACTAAGGGTCTTGTTAATATAATAATAACCCAGAAAAAAGTACACCATTTTCGTCAGTTTTGAAAAGTTCTCAGCACGCAAAATAGGATACGTCACAACAAAGGTAAAGACCCTGCATATAATCAAACCATCGGTGTGTAACATAGTGGATCTTGATTCCTCACTTCATACTTTTCTATGTTTCGATGGTTCATTGGCAACGTCCCAGCGCCAGTGCCAATCCCAGTGCCAGCGTCGTTATGACCTATTTTGTGCAGTCAGTAGTAGGAATGTCAAGGATGATAAATCTTATATCCTATTGAGAGGAAATACTTTTATATGGTGTGGCAGCTTACACATTGTTGTGAACCAGACATAAGTCGATGGGTGATTTGTTGCACTGTGATCCTTCTAACCACTACTTTAATGCAGACTTGCCATTAATGACCTCAATCAATCGCACATTGTTGTCTGAGTTAGTTGACTCAGACAGGGATGGTTTTATCAAAATCAATGTACACCTCTCACAATCTTGAACACTGGTAGTTAAAGTTCCATGCATCTGTACTACTTTTAACATGAAGTGGTTCTTCTTCATGCTCCAATGATTTAATCACTAACAAGATTATCATTAGATAAGTACTTTTGACTGTAACTGATACTATGAGTAGTTGTCATATGTTGTCAAACAGTTTTTTGTATCATTTGCAAGTCATTTCCAGGCTTGCGAATATATCGAATGTTTCATAAAAGACAAATAATCTAACTTTAGTTGCAAAATAGAATACAAATTCTGATAAAGTTATATTCTCATATACAATATTTTTTTTTAATTTTTATAATTCATAATCAGAGTCAACAAAAATGTGTCTTATGAAGAACATGCTAAGATATTATACATAAAATTTCAGAAAACACACAACTAATTTCCTCCTTTTTTTAAATAAAATTATTATTAAAAGCAGAAAGAAATTAGTTGGGTACAGATAAAAGTATATTAAATAAAAATTGATTTAAAAAATTTCCTTGAAATGAAAATTTTTTCAAGAAATTACTTGTTTTGCTGCGTATACAATTAGCTCAAAATTGAGTATACAATACAATTGAATTTTTAAGCGTAGTTATAGTTTATGCATATTTAATACTCGCAATAAAAAATCATCTTAATCTAATAGTTCATATTTCCAATACGAAGAAAATATTTGTAAAATTAGCAAACATTTATCTATTTATAATGTTTTATTTGATTACTTGTATTTTTCAATTCATAAACATTGTTTATTTATTTTAATAACGACACTATAAAGAAAGGCCTGTTACAGTAGCTTAAATAATGAATTATAAAAATTACATCTGGATAATTTTTGAAATCAATTAGTAAATTTTATTAATTTTTTAAAACTTATTTGCATGTAATTTTTAGCATCCTACTGAAATTATTTTGGCAAAATACTAATATTGATGATTGAGAGTTTTATTTAATATAAATTTTTCTGTGTACATAAACTAAAGTTCGGTCACTAAATAAATGTATAGTTTAAATGCATGTTTTCAACATTTTAATGCTTAGTAGAAGATGTTTGTTTCTTCTGTTTATACTCAAATAGTTATTATAAATTTAACTCTGTATAAAAATTGATATTTATATTTTTGCTTGGAAATATAGACTATACTTATATCTTAAATATAAATATTTTTCTAATATTTAGTGTTTTGTGTATGTGTCTAGAAATCAATATGATATAATTTGATATTTTCATTTACTTAAAATCTAATTTGGAAAATTTTGAACACTTCAAACACAAATAAAGAGTTATTCTAACTTTTAACGCAGTCTTTATCAATTGTTTTAGTATGATTTTCTTTTTTTTTGTGTTTAGCTACATTTATTTTTAACCAAAGTTTTTTTATTATGGTTTATAATGAACATTTATCATATGATTAATTTCTTGTAAAAAAAACGGAAGGAATTAAGGAGTTTTTAAGTTGGAATTATTTAACTATTTTCAGAATCAAACAATGAAAAAGTAATTATTAATCGTTACATTGTAAATGTAATTTTTAATTATTGCATTGAAAATGTAATTTTAAATAATTCTTATTTGGTATAAAAATATATTTCTCATTGCGAGAGATACCCTTGGAAAGTGAAATGTAAAACCAATACTGAAAAGATCCTCACCCATACAATATGGTAAGCAAGCCTAAGCCTGGAACACAACAAATTTTACATTCTCTTTCATTTAATCTCTTACTAAAGACTTCCATCAAATACCAATATCCAAAACAGTCTCAGAGACATGTAATAAAAATGAGATATCTTATATCATGAAAGAAAAAGGCCTGGAGACAGCAGAACAATTTCCAAAAGAAAACTTTGTACATACTTACACCGATGGCTTGAAGAAAAACTCGAATAACCAAAAACTAAAACTAAATAAGTTCCATCAAAGACACTGACACTTTAAATGAATACGCAGTTGAAAAAAAATAACAAATATTTAAAAACATAAAAAATAATAACAAATTCTCTTATGGCTGATTAAATCATCCCTAAATGAAAAACGTAGTTCTCTTATAACTGCGAAACAAACAGGAAGTGACTGAAAACTATGTAACTAATATTAATTGCTACGAACGCCTTTTAGTGAGAACAAAGATTAAGTGGCAGATCGTTCATATCTTCAATATTGTACTTTATACTACACTCATCTATTTCAAGTGAGAGTAGTAAACACTTTATACTTTCACTGTCTAATTTAACTTAAACCTACCTGGGGCCTGAGCAGCTACCAGGCGCGTCGGCAGGTGGTGGATCGCCGAACGTCCTGTAGGAATGACAGGATAGCCTTGAATATAGAATCAGAGGCCGTGAACCAGCTCACGTAAACCCTGGTGTTATGCGACCCGTGCCTAGGGCTATTTGGCACCGCGGCAATGGTGTCTTAACGGAGCCTCTAGTTGCCTGGCGAACTTCTAGAGTATTTTGCCTTGCCCAGTAACTCAGGCAATTCTGGGTGGAATGTTATATTACCCGAGCTTATTAATTGTTATCTTGTGGCTGAAAAGACTCAAGAAATAACAAACCTTTCTGCATTTTCAGGTGAAGCCTCTGAAGTAGACCTTGCTGAAAAAGACAAGGGAACTCAGAGGCAATCTAGTGAAGGGGCAGCAATGAATCCTTCACAGGAGGTAGAAGTGACCTCCAAACCATATTCTTCTGGTGAAAGTCAGAACGCTATCGCTAGCATGACTGACTCTCTGACCCGAATCATCTGTGGATCATCAGCGAGGATTGCCTCTGAAATTCTAAGATGCTCTAGGCAGAAGATACGTTTTATCGTAGGCTTCCTAACTGGGCACTATTATTTCAGAAAACATCTCCATAAAATGGGATTGTTTCAGCAAGACCCTATCTGCAGGAAATGTCATGCAAGAGGAAACGACCAAGCATATCATTTACGAATGCGCGAGGCCCTTGCCCTCCCTAGATGAACTTCTTTAGGCCTCATCCATACTAGAGAGTTACACCTAGACTCCATTAAGGGACTCGGACATTATTAATAAAGTGGGTGACCTGAGCAATTGGAAATAGGAAACATTGGGTTTGGAGTTAACAGTACAAAATCCTGATAAAAGCAGAGGTTCCCAATAACATACAAACCTAACTCTAAGAAGAAGAAGAACTTAAACCAATGCCAACTAGTTTTGTTAACTGAATAATAAAAAAATATGAAATTATTAAGCAATTTTTATAAAGAAGTGGGAATTATATTTCAAAGAATTTCAACAGTTTTTGCTAACTTTTAAATAATTTAGCACAGAAATCTTTGAATTTCTATCATGTCTCTATTTATTGCTACAAAGTACTCCATTAATATTACTATTTAAGAATAATAATTTTATAAATACTTTTACAATTCACTATTTCAAGATGGTTATTTTTTTTCAAAGTTTTAGTATTATCATGTTTATTGGATTTATATTCCTTGACATTATTTAAACCATGATCTGTACTTCTAGCATTTTTCTGAGCAGTATTGTGTCCTTGTGCTTGTACGTGTTTTACAGCTTATTTATATTTAATTCATGTGCTTCTAGATCCATTTGATTTTTTTCCTTTGCTTATAACATACAAATTGAGGAAGCTCCCATGAATAATAAGCCTTTGCTTCTATTCTTTTAGCCACTGGTTTTTCTACACATGCTTTAATTCGTAGCTATTGAAATTTTGAAGTAGATTTCGAATATCAAAATTAGGATATATTTTTATATAAAGCATAAAAAATTATAAGCAGTGTTAAATATTAATATCATCGATAAACTTAATTTTTTCACATATATTAAAGAAGTAAGAATATAGTTTATATTTCATCTTTCGAGAAATATGGAAGTTTGCTGTTAAAGTCTTCATATTTCTTCAAAATGATTATAACAATATTTTTAAGGTAGATATAATAGTTTTCACAAAATGTGTCTGTTAAAGTTGTTATACCAATTTTTAAAAAAATTTGTTACATAAAAAATAAATTTTTTATGTCACGATTTACATAAAAGATACTTTTTATTATCCTGAATTTGAAAATAAGCCATTAAACTTACAATAACTTTTCCAATTATACGAAATGATTACATTCAATTATAGCATATACTAAAACTTAATGAAAAGTAAAAACTCTTTCAATGTGATTATTTTAAAAATTACATTTTTATGATTTTTAGCATCAGATTTATTTTTTAGGCAGTAAACAGGAAAGAATATGGAAATAGAAGTAAAATTAATTATAATTTTGAACATAATTGGTCCCGACATTTAATGGCTCAATAAATTATTTTTAAATATGATCTTCTTTCATAATTAAAAAATTTAAAAATTTGAACCAATATCTTTTATTTTTGGTCTATAAATCACAATAGATAAGAAAACCCCTGAATATTTAAACTAATTTCTGTACAAATACTCAATCACAAATGTCTGAAACACAATAAATCATGAATATTATATTCAAAATACCTAAAAATTATTAACATAATTGGAGTGTTAGATACTAAATAAAATTCTTTGATTAAAACAACATATTTTTTTAATCTGACCACAAGAATTATTTAATCTTATTTCCAGAAATCAACATTTTTCAAAAAATTCAATATTTAAAATTTTTAAGTTTCATATTTTCAACTATTTAATTGGATGAATATAAATAAAGTATATTCAAATTTAGTGCAACCATTATGACTTTAGGTAAATGTTATTAAGGAGGATAGCAATTTTTGAGATTTGAAATGAATCACAGTTTTTAATATTTACAATATTGGATTATTTAAATTTTTAGTAAAAATTAAAACTTTTATAAAGCAAAATGAACTTTTTAGATAAATAAAATAGTTGAAGCTGATTCATTTTTAAGAGTTGGTTCTGAAGTTAAATTTCCAGAGTACAATACTTTAAATTATTATCTTCAAAAGAATTTTTCTCTTTATAAATTTAGAGTGGTCGACAATTCCTTAAAAATAGTGTGATTATTTAATTGTTTTAATAAACTAACTTAACAAAAAATTAAACATATATTTCAAGTCAATTTTTCTGAATTGTGCAAACTATTCTATGAATAATCATTTGCTTATAATTATTTCCAAATTAATATCTTCGATATGTAATTAATTTACTTTCAATACTATACATTTTAAAACAGTTAGTTTTAAATTAAATAAATTAATATGAACTAATAGTTTTAACAATTGCTTTTTTAAGGCAAACTTAATCTCTTAATTTATATTGATTCCAGAAGTAACATTTTAAATATACAATTATTTTACTTTCAATACTATGGATTTTCGTATAGTTAAATTGAGTCCTTAAATATAGATAAATAGCTGTTTTAAAAATTGCTTTTTAAAGGTAAAGTAATAATTATCAACTTATTTAAAGAACTTATTGTAAATATAAAATTACAAGAGCATTAAATATTATGTATAACTTTATATTTAAAGAAATAAAATATTAAATACTAATTATTTGATCAAATATTTGATTCTTCGAATGTTACTATACATAATTATATATTTAATAAAATTGAAAAATTAAATATCAATTATTCTATCAAATATATTAGTTCAGGGAAACTTGTTAATGAAAATGTAATTAATTTTTTCAAGCTCATTAATCTTTTAACGTTTCAAATTACATTACTTTAAATAGTTGCTTACCTGTTCCTGCTAATTTTTCCTAAATTTAGCTTTATAATCACATATATTCCAGTTAAAATTATCATTGAAATGTAACCAATCTGATAAGAACATATCAATTTAAATTGATAACGAATTAATTCTAAGGAGCAAGTCACTTTTTTTTAAATTTTCAATTTAATGTGTGAATATACCTGTATAAATGTAACACAGCCATTTCTAATTTTTTTTACAATTATCATGATTAAATAAATGTAAATCGAAATAACAATAGACTTGATTTTATCCTTCTCTTCTGTTTATCTATTCATTAATATGAAATATTTTTTGCTTAAATTTTTATTTCTAAGCTCAAATTAATTACAAACTAAATTTAAAACCAAAACTTAAAGCGAAATTTTTCATTGCTTAAATAGTTTTACCAGATTATTTACTTAATAATAAATATTTTATTTCGTAAAACACTTATATTTTTACATTATTCTGTACACAAACTAAGATGTTCCATATACATGATAAATTTTATTTCCCTTACAATTATACTCAAACTAATAAAAATTTATTGTTTAGATATTATAATAGGGGTGTGAATTTCTTTCTTTCTCTTTATATTTCAAGAAAATTTTATATTAAATAACATAAAATCATTTTTAGGGAATAATGAAAATTTTCTAAATGAATCTAGAAACAGAAATTAATTCTCATAAATATCTAAACGCTATTTAAAATTTTCAATTTTAGTGATGTTTATAGTTCTAAATTTAAGTATAATCATTACAAAAAAATTAGTTGCATTGTTAATATAAACTTATTGTCTAAAATATTAATTAATTTTAATATTTTCAAAAGATGCGCCATTTATTGATTGTAAGAAGAATATTTAAATTTTGGAAAATGCATTTTCATTATTAAAGAAACGTGAGGTAATTTGTTTCATGCAATAATGCAATTTGTATTTGAAATCTAATAAATTCCAAAAATAAAAGTCTATCATATAATGCCAAAATTACTTCAACTCTAACATAAAATTAATAGTTTACTTTAACATTATAAGTTATTTTTTGTATCAATTATAAAGAAAAGTTTCCTTTAAAGATTTGCTAAAATTTATATCAGTTGTTTTTTTATTTATATAGATTTATACAAAATTTAAAATTCCTTTAGAAAATCAACGACCAGCGTTTCCTTATAAAAACAAAAAATATTCTACATAATATTATCACTGTTAACCTTGATCTGCTACTGTAATTGTTTATTATTTTCAAAAGTGCAAAATAAAATAGCGTAATGTTTTTTTTTCAATGCTATATTGAATCAGTTGCTCTTTTATTATCTATAATAAAATACATTCAGAAAAATGAATGATTTCATCTTGGTTAGGAAATCCCATTTTGTAACAAATTTCAGAGTTATTTGACTTTCAGCGTGTAGAATTTACTCGAGCTTTGTTTAAAGCAGAAACTATAAGTTATTGACTTTTCCGACTCATCGTTTCTTAAGAATCTTCACTGGATAGACTCAAATTATTAATTCAAAGTAAATTATTTTTCATTCAAAATTAAATAATTTGTGTTAAAAGTATTTAACTAAGGTGCTTTTAATGCAGATTGCATATGATTACATATAAAATATAGTTAGTCTTAAGCAAATTAATTTATTAATATGATACTGACGTTAAATTTTACTTCTTTTTATTTTCAAGCAGTATCTTATATGATTATCAATAAATATTACTCATGTATAAATATCTTTTGTTTACTTATTTATAATTTTTGATATAAAAATATAAGTTCTATTTATTAATTTATATTACGTTTCATATATCCCAAAAAATAATAAAGCTAAGCAACTTAATAATAATTTGCATTTTTTGTTAAATTGATATATAAGAGTTAGATGAAATACCTTTTTGATTTAATAAATTATTAAACTGATTAATTAAATAAATTATTAAGCTGATTAACTGCAAAATGTTTTGTATTAAATCTTAGTATATGCGTCTTATATCAAACTGAGTAACCTCTTCACACATTTAGGTCATAACATTACCTAAAAATATTTCATAAAAGTTTAAAAGTGTTAAAAAAATTATTAGTTAAGTTCTTTTTAAAATCATTTACTAAAACATTCTTAATAGTAAATATCTTAATAAAGTATATTTCAGATTTTATGAGAGCATACTTTCATCAAAATTAAGATTAGGTTTAGTAATATATTTAATATTTAGGTAAGTAATTTTCTCTGCAAAGACATTTGACATGAAATCATTGAAATGTAGGAACACATTAGGATGACAAAGAAATTTTCTTGTGCATGGTGCTCAGACATCTTAAAACTTTATGAAAAAAAACTTTTAATTCTGTATAAAATTTTAGATTTATGGTGCGTTTATTTTCAAGTCTTAATATTAAAACAACATTGAATGAAGAATTTTACACTAAGTACTAGATTATGTAAATAAAGATGAGTAAAATGGTACCAAAATTAGGGAATCAAATAGAGTAATTAAACAAAAAATTAAAGAAAAAACAAAGAACTGAGCATCGTGTGAATCACTCATCAAAATATGTTTTGGTCAAGTGGAATTTTAAGAAGTATTATTAGCTGAGCAAGTACTAATTATGTGATTTATTCATATACTTAAAGTTGAAAATAATTCCAAACTTATAGACGAATTAATATATTTAACAAGATAATTTTCTCACTTATTCAAGTAAAAAATTTAATCTGGAAAAGAAAATCTGTGACCAAAGGAGACAGCAAAATTAAGAAAGATTAGGTTTGAAAGATTTCTTAATCTATGAATCTTTGAAAATAGTAAGCTTGAAACATAGTTTATTTATATTAAATTGCTCTTAAATATGACACTAATAAATCTAATAATGAATGATTCTTAATAATTTAAAAGAATATTAGTTTCTATTCTTTCATAAAAACATGCATTAAAAATGCTGTGTTCAGAGGAATAACTACATTACCATATCATTACTTAGCTGAAGTATTGAAACCTCTGACCTGATAATTTTTTTTAATTTTATGTAACACATTACAAAAGCAGTTTTTTATTACTATAGAACTTGAATGAAAGTTTTCAAATTTTCTAGCAAATTTTTAAATTGAATGACCAAAAAGTGTTGTAAAAATCTGCTTATTTTTCAGAATTTTAATGGCTCTTTTGTTATTGATTGAAAAGGGAATTTAAAATTAACTAACTTTCGATTCCGCTTTCTTTACATAGAAAAGAGGCTTTTATAATTTCATTATAAATACTTTTCACAATTTTGCGTGTATTGCCTTGTATTATGAATTGATGAAAGATTTAGAAAACTGCTAATAAAATTTCTGTTATATTGTTTTCAATAAATATCTGATTACCTGATTGGTCGTTTCCATTGACTACTCTCTGTATGTTCGTTTCCACTGACTATTTTTTACACAGTTCATGAATCAAATTCAATGTGAATTAAAGATTTAAAAATATCATTATGATTTTTAATGGCCTATGCATTTAAGTTCAAAACAGTTAAAATGGCTCTAAGTAAGTATTTTATCCGAAATCATCAGCTATTAAGAAAGATTACTAAAAGCTGTTTCAATGAGTTCTGCAATCTTACAACCTTCAGTAAAGGTACTCCATCATAATTCTTTGAGAAAAAATTCAATATTTAAGTTGATACAATTTTCTGATGTGTAAGATTCAGTGGTTCTAATATCTCTATTTACCGTAATTAATATAAAATGATCAATGATAATTTGAGATTAAGGACATTGTGAAACTAAAAATAAAACTTCTCTCAAATTTTTCATGGTCTCGCTTAGTTTAAGGAAAGGCAGCTTAGTAATAAGCTTAGCTTTACTCTGAGATGGACTGTTAATATTTGATAATGAAAATATTGCTTCGATGAATTTTGCTTAGAAAATTTTGCTTCATGATCAACTGTTGCTTCATTTGAATATCAAAACTTCGAACAATATATAAGTAATTTCTTGAATACAAATAAGAGCAGTCTTGGCATATGAATTCAGACAAAATGGTGTTCTAAATGCACCTAAGGTGTTCTATCTACCTCTTTAACTATGACGAAACTGAGAACACTTCAATACAATGAATTGATACTAAAATTAAAGTTCACATAATTGATAATTTTTTTGTTTTATTGATTAGTATATTTGACCTTCTAAAATGTACTATATCCGTGTCTAGTTGCGTCTAATTTTAACCTGTGGTACTCAACTGAAAAAGAAAATAATGTGGTTCTCAGATGAAAGATAAAAGTTCTAAAATAAAAACTTATTTATGTTATTATATTTAAAAGAGTAATATATTAGCTGAATAATTTATGGTAGCGTGATTGTATATATTTTTAAAAAATTTAAATTTATTAATTTATTCGCTATTAATATTCTTAGGAACAAATTATTCTTGGCTATTTTGTACAGCCTGATATATCCTATTATGCCTGCTATATACAGGTATACATGTTCTATATCTCATTATATACTATATTATAGCACTAAAAATGCTTTATAAGATTTAAAAATATAGAATCCAGAATACTAACACCTTTTTATTATTCATAAGTAGTATTTTCAGATTTTAATGATTTTAACTTCCTTCCTAAGTCGATTTAATCTATTTTAAATGCTCCAAATAAATATATAAATATACATATATACATACATACAAACATACACACACACATATACATGTGTGTGTGTGTGTGTGTGTGTGTGTGTGTGTGTGTGTGTGTGTGTGTGTGTGTGTGTGTGTGTGTGTGTGTGTGTGTGTGTGTGTGTGTGTGTGTGTGTGTGTGTGTGTGTGTGTGTGTGTGTGTGTGTGTGTGTGTGTGTGTGTGTGTGTGTGTGTGTGTGTGTGTGTGTGTGTGTGTGTGTGTGTGTGTGTGTGTGTGTGTGTGTGTGTGTGTGTGTGTGTGTGTGTGTGTGTGTGTGTGTGTGTGTGTGTGTGTGTGTGTGTGTGTGTGTGTGTGTGTGTGTGTGTGTGTGTGTGTGTGTGTGTGTGTGTGTGTGTGTGTGTGTGTGTGTGTGTGTGTGTGTGTGTGTGTGTGTGTGTGTGTGTGTGTGTGTGTAAAGTATTGCTAACTTTTGTTAACTTTAATATCTCAGAAACTACTGTTATACTGTAAAAATAAAGCATAATTATGAAACAGTTAAACTAGTTTTATATTTTTGTAAAATCATATTTTAATTTAAATAGTTGCAAAATTTTTATCCTAGTTCCTTTACAAATTGCGCAATCGAAATAAAAACAATTTTTAAGATTATTCTCTAGCTCATAATACTTCAAACTAAAATCTAATGTGAGAGAATATTTCGAAGTTGAAAATTATTTCAAATTACACAATGTGCCTTATCATACAGAAATGGAATAATGTGTACATAAAACACTGCCTGAAAAAAAATATATCTAAATCTTACCCAAATCAAATGAATATTTATGACTAGATTCTTTGTCATTTAAAAAGCATTTCATGTACATTAAATCTAAATTTTATACTTCAAATTTATTTAAATAGCAAGGAAATTACTGAATGTTCTTTCAAATGTGTCAAATATTTTTTACACGTAATGAAGTCCCATTCTCATTTATTCATTTTTACTTACTCGTTGAAGGTGATATTAACTACTATTTTCTTTAATTAAATGTTTCTCTCAAAATATTTTAAAATATCAATCGTTATTTATTTGATGCCGTAATTTTACTTCCATGTGCAAGTTATATTAAAGTAAAATGTTCATTATTTTGTTACCTAACAAATTTAACGTCATTCCTGAAAATTGTTTACGTATATATCAAAATATTTTAAATTATTTCTTTAAGCAGTTCAACTCTTCATTTTCTGATGATCTATATTAATATGTTTAATCCTACTTTTGATATAAAAATATTAAATTTTCACAGAAATGTAATGCTTTACAGATTAAAATTAAATTTTCATATATAATCAATTATTTGCTTTTATAAATTGTACTGTATTTCATAGTAGAAATTACATCTTCAGTTTATCAAGTTAGAAATATTCTTTTTTATTTCAGATGAACAACATAAACTTTGCATGCTTTGTTCCTGATCTAACAAAATGATTATGTTTGTTCCTTTTGTCAGAGATATTGCTTAAACTCATTCAACTTTGAAGCTAAAATACTTTAAATAAAGATAGAATATAATTTAGTCTTAATTAATGTAATTAATATGAATTTGTGTACTTTTTTAAATATAAAAAATACAGTTTTTAACACTTAAGAAAAAAGCGTTCAACATGAAATCTCAGTGTATATTTCTCTAAACTGCAACTTTATCTGTCTTTATCCAGAAAAGCAAAAAGCTTATGATGGATACTCTCCTTTAAAACTTTACTCTTTTTAAATGGATATTTATAAGTATATAAATTCATATATAACATATAAATGTTTTACACCTACAACATGTTTTAAATATGTATGTATATGAGAATGCATATAAATTTGAATTAATTATAAACTTATCAAATTTGTATAACAGTAATAACAATACAGTGTTGTCTGAAAAACTTGATAGGACACAATTATTGAAGTGCTTAGAAATATTTTTGGATTTCATAAGAAATTTGGTTATAAACGTTTCAATTTCATCAAGTGTTATTGAGTTTTGAATTAATAACGTCTGTCCTACTGGAAGAAAGAAAGCAAGATCATTCTCATAAAATTATGTAATTCTATAAAAATTGCAAATTTAATATCGCTCATCTAAGTTGAAATAAAAATCTATATCATTGTTAAAATATCCTACAAAAAGCATTTTTACTATAGTTGTGGCATTGCTTAAAAACTTTTAACCTATTCTGTGGGTCCTTATAAGCTTGTATAAAACATAAAAGGATTTTCTAGAATGAAGCTATGAATATATAAATCACGTTTTCATATAATATAATATTAACAATTTCTTTGAATGTTTTATTAAATATTCAATTAATTATGGTTTTGTGAAGTGAGTCTCAATACTAAATAACTCTAAACTAATAAGATATTAAGAAATTTATCTTTTACTATATTTATCAAAACTCAAATCTAAACAAAGCAGCGTTAAACTATAATATAAAAATTTTATTTTATTTTATAATAACCTTTAAAACACTTCCATAATAATAAAAAAGTTATTAATAATGTTTTCATATTTATACTTATGAAAAAGTGCAGAATAACTATTTTTTAAATTATTTAAATAATGTTTCAAATTTAAAAATTTAAAATGAAAAGAATAGAAAAATTATCAAACTTCATGCGCTTCTACTTTAATTGGAACACTTGAAAATTGGTATTCATTTCTAAGAATAAATGTAAAATTTTTCTAAACTCAAAATGTTCAATCAAATTTTTAGTTGCTAACAGAAAAGTAACACCTCAAAATATAGCTCAAGGTACAAATTTAAAATCATGTCAAGTTTAATTACTGTGAAAAATATACCTATAAAGAATCTTTTAGGAATAGTTAGAATTATCAAGAATAAAACAAATTAAAATGGACATACATGAAATAAAAAGCAGAACAATTTAAAACAGTTTTTACTTTAACTATGAGTTATCTGAAACATTTCATTTCTTTATATCAAAATCATTAAAACTCAAATGATATCAAAAGTATTGCAATAAATATATAAAAAGTCTTGAAAACTGTAGAGTAATTTTTAAATAAAACAAGAAACTCAATTTTGAAAATTTTAATGATGATTGTAAGCAAATAAGAGTTTTTGCAGTATCTTTTTCAATAGTTTAACCTATTGGAAAAAATATGTTACCTAGAATACTAAAAGATCAGATCAAATTTTTCAACTATTAAAAGGCTTAAAATTATTGCAAAGAAAATACCATTAAAACAAGCTTTAAATAATCATTTATAACAAAAAAAAAGTTTCGATATCATTGTAAATTATGTTTTCGAAGATTACTGTTACATGATTCAAAAAGCATGGCAAAACATAAAATCGTGAATTCAAAAATCAATTTGTGATCTCGTATACATATGCATAAATAACTACTTTAAAAACATTTGACATTATTTCACATTTTAAAAATCTTACAACAAGCTTTCTTTTTTATAAATAGTAAATTTCATCAATATTATTTCTTCATATCAGAATCTAAATTCTTTTTTTTTTAAATTCTTGATATTTTTTATAAAAAAAGTATAATTTTAAACGTGATGTAAGATATTAATAAAATTATTTTCTTTTAAAATTTTTAAAATAAATTATTATGTACTTCTAATTTAAATCAGTTTTGTTTAAATCAGCTTATTCTTAATGATATAATTCGCATAGTAGAGTTTTACAAAAGTCTCAAAAATATATTAATAAAACATTCAAATAAAAATTTTGTTTGAACAAAATAGGTAATTTTTTTTAAAAAAAAACTATTTGTTAAACTAGTATTTAAGTATAATAAACTTTCTAGATCTAAATATTTGTTATCAGGAATTATAGAATAAGATCGCATTATTAGTTGTAAAATTATAGTAATCTGTAGCATGTATTAAGAAATATATCTTTAATGATTAACAAATTAATTATTCTTAAAAAATTTTCCTAAAACAAAGTCTATTTCACATTTTCAATTAAAGTTTGCAGTTTGAAAAACGTTTTACAAACCATTTTAAACTTAGAAAAAACAATAAAAATTTAGTATAAATTAATTTCATAGAATTCGTAAAATAATTTCTTTATAACCAACTTAAACCCGAATATAGACATGTGCTTTCAAAAACAACCAATTTTATTAAAAAATTTGCTTACAATGAAATTTAATCTTAATATATACACTAAAAAGTTACAAAATTTCAAGTAAAAAATTCAATACAGGACTTTGGCTGATTTAATGTTCAAAATTATAATACAAACATGATAAGAAATAAATTTTTCATAAATATTATATAATCGTTAAGGTTCCCTCTATATTTCAAAAAATAAACAAAACAATAATTTGACATTTTCTTAAAAATTAAAATTTTAACGGAGTTGAAAAATTATAAAATAATTTGCTTAATCAATGATAAACTCCATAAAATTTAAAAATATTTTGAAAACTCTAATTACTAACTGAACCAAAAATTTTTAAGAAAAAACACTTTCCAGGAAAATAAGAAATATTTTCTAAATAGAAATCCGAGTGTGAAACACACAGTTCTAATAAAAATCAAATGTAATTTAATGAATAAAGCATAAAAATTAACAATTTGTAAAATTGTTAAATGTTTATTTAAAATATATATTAAGTTATTAAATTTACTTTTATAATTAATAGTTATTTGGGTACATATTTTTTTTCCTTCAATAAGAAAGTGGAAAGGAGTTTCTGAATTAGAAAATTTTTTAGGATAGATTACAATTTAAGTAAATTAACAGCTTTTGTTTTAAATTTTATTTTTATAAACTTTTTAAGTTGTAAGCTGATATATAAATATTTCTCTTTACCTTGTTTTATTCTTACGTACACCTATTCGTCTATAGGAATCAAAAACAGAAAAGAATTATAAGCCAAGGGGAAAAAATTCCGTCTTGATTTATGGAAGCATTGTTAAAGAATGATGAACACATTAGGCCGTTTGCTTTCTACTTAAATGCTCTTTCGTTCTAAATATCGTATTTATGCCCTTTACTGAAATAATTTTTACAAACATAACATCTCACACAAATAAAAATATATGGCATAGTAAGCTCATATTTGCCGCAATTTTAATATTTGAATTGAACTATTAATCATTCGCTTGAGCAGTGAAGAAAGTTAATTCGTCAGGGAATGGAATATGTAGAATTATTTATAGAGAAAAATAAATATCAAATAAAGGAATATAGAAATATTAATGTCTTCTATACACGTTAAATTCTACATTTATTGTAAATATTTATATCTTATGAAGTAATCCTAAGTTAACTACTTATATCAATTATTTACATGAAGTGAGACGTTACACAATAAAAAGCACAGCTTAAAATACAATCAAATATTTTAATACTTTATTAGTGTATAATACTGTACGATTGTTTGTGGAAATATAGAAGGGTAAAATACTAACTTATTTATATATAGCACTTTCACAATAAATAAAAAGTTCACAGTAAAAGATGCAGTTTATTAATGTGTGCTTCATATTTGCTGTTAATTTATATCAAATTAAAAAGTTATCTTCTCTCCATGTTTTAATAACTATAATTAGATCAAAAATGTATCATACCATATTGTACACATTTTTATATGTTTAATCACAAAATTATTATGAAATATATTATCTTTGTATTATTTTTTGTAAATCGTTATACGTAATTATTCTGAAGAGTATTTAGAAACAGTAAAATAAAAAATATTTTACAACGAAGAATTTTAAATGTTCTCAACTTTTTCTTCGTGGGAATAAAAGTTTTATCAACTTTTTATTTCCAGTCAACTTTATATTAAAGGGTTTTGTTATGATTTTGTTTAATAATCTCTAAGAACAAAACCTAATTTTAATCAAAACATAAATGATTATTTTCCCTTGAGAAAAAAATTTCCTAAATAAAAAGGAATTATTAAACTTAAACTTTGTTTTGGTAAAGAAGATATTCGCAGTCTATTAATAAGTTCTGTTTAAAAATTCTTCATGAATATGTCAAAGTATTTTTAAAAATTACATCTACAACAAAGAAATTTTAAAAACCAAATTTAATTTCATGAATTTTTATCATTCATTGGTTATTTTAAACAAGACTCTTAATTTAAACTTCATTATATTTATTCTATATTAAAATATTCTACGAAAACATTAATGTTAGAGCCTATCAGTGGAAATCAAAATTTATTTCTAATGAAACATCGTAGATATTGTTCTTAGCAACTTTGATTCTGTAGTATAAATACTGTTTAAGTAATTGACATATTTTACCAATTTGAAATTTCGTTAAAAGTGAAGTACTAACATTTTTGGGTATATTTTATTGAGAATTTCTGAAAGTATTTTAAACTAACATTATGTATATTGTATGGTTAATAATTAAATTTAAAATTTGTTATTTCACATAGTTAAAAGAATTATTGTTCTTCCAAAATATTTTCTTTATTTAGAGATAATATTACTATCGATAATGTTTTCTTTAATTTCTTCTATATTTTTACCGAAATTTGGTTTTTTCAAAAAAATTTGGCTATTTTTTAAGACATTAAATTTAAAGTTTAAGAAAATGAATTGTGAAATTATATAAAAAATAATATTATATATATATATATATATATATATATATATATATATATATATATATATATATATATATATATATATATATATATATATATATATTTATATATATATATATAAAATTATTTATTTATTTAACTTCCAGAGAAGGGAGTATTAATGAATAATGAAGTTAAACTATTTTGACTCCTCTGGGATAGAGAATGTGTCACTTCCCTTTGATATTGATGTTGAAGTAAGTATTTTATGCAGATGAACTGATATATCTATTTAAACACATTTATTATAAATTGCCATTTTTATAAGTTTAAAAAAATTACGGTATTAATATGTTACAATGTATTTACTTATAGTTATATGAACACAAAATTAAACTTTATATAAAAGAAATTCCCATTTTACCAATGTAAATCAGATGTTAATTATAATCAACCTATGAAATATATCCATGTAATTTATTATTATATAAAAGAAGTAATACAAAATAGATGACATTGTTCCTTAAATATAAATGTGTGTTTGAATTGCTCTTTACAACAGTATAAGCCATGGATTTTGTAAATACAAAATTTTTTCAGTGTTCTGAAATTCATCAAGTCAACTCCAGTCTACAATGTCTCTTTGCAATGACCGTAGAAGATTGTACAGAAATGGTGGAATATCTCAATTACAATTACTACGTATTTTGCTTGCTTGGATTTAAATATATAGCACCGGCAACATTAATACTTGTAAGTTAATTTGCTTAAAATAAAAGCATTTTTAATGCATATCCTTATATCACTTTTCTCATAAGAATATATTAGCATGTAATATGGTACAAGAATCCATTATGATATTAATAACTTGCTATGTATTTAACATGGTCTATCCTATCCAGATTTGTCGTTTTTTTGTAACTTTAAAATTATCGTAGGGCAACTGTATTCAAGTATTAAAAATTTACAAAATCTATAGTTAAGTATTTTGATTTATTTTTGCACAAATTTATATATTCTTACTACAATAAATTTTAATCTTAAATATGTGAATAAATAAGAATATACATATAATAATATGACTATAACAAAGAGAATTCATTCGTATCAAATTATATAATAATGTTAATTTTAAAATAATATTGTATACTTGCATATTAATGATATGAACATAACTTTATTCAACTATAGTTTAGATTGATTTTCAGAAAAACTTAAAACACTAAAATTGATATTATTGTAAAGACTTTTCAAATTAACCTATAGAAAAATGGAGATTATTCATTTATTTTAAATAGAGTGTAAAAATTAATTCACCTGATAAGAGTTAAGTTCTATAATAGAACTTTATTTCAATCTTAATCAATAATATATTTATAAAATTTTATTTTAGTGGCCATTTTTTACACTTATTTTTCGAGATTGTTTACTTGAAAATTGATTCACAAAGATA